>OX459096.1:49823437-50339972 GCA_949775045.1 Metridium senile | reverse complement strand
GGTCAATAGCAAGAACACAGTGCTTACACAGTTTACAATGTTTACTGAGCGGATGGGTAATAATCTAAAAAACAAAACAAAACATATTAGATGAACATTACCACCATAATTGTAGACTGTAAAACACCCAAAGTTTAAAAGCAGACAGGACACTCCCTCTTGCCTTATCCATAATTGCTTACTCATCCATCATTTCTTAATTATTCTTAACCCACTAAAACCTCTCGCAGTCAAACTTCAATCTGTTTACTAAAATAAAAAACTTATTTTACATGATGGCTACACTATCTTGTTGCCCTGCTTTACAGGATAGACTACAAAACAGCCACTCTGAAAACGTGAAAACATAGTCTATCCTATCCTAGGCTCACACCAAATGAGTTTGATTAAAATTGATTGAGTGCAGTGATGGCCAAGGACGAATGAGAGAGACAAGATACCAAAATACACAGGTTGGGAATTAGACAAGGAGGGAGATTTCATTCACGACTCTGTGTTTCTTGTTCAAATTTCAACGTTGTCAGAGTTTTTATGTAAAAATGGGGACTTAATTTTGAAGAAGTATTTTCCGGAACACTATAAAGCTCATTCTTCATATCTTTGGGTACAACATTGTTATTACAGTGTGAACACTCCAACCGGGACCACTTAGACAAGACCGTCCAATCAAATTAAGATATTTGTACAATGGGTTTATTCAGACCAATCGTTACTTTCTACATTTTGGCGCAATCTTTACTGTTTACATCGATCAGTTACCTCATTGGCACATTGATTGGAATATTGCAATCTTATTGGTTAATTGCATATTTTGTCTAAGTGGTCCCAGTTGGAGTGTCCGCACTGTAACATACACTGACACATTTGATAAAACTGTTAACTTTACACATGAAAATAATAAAATATTTTGTACATATTTTTGTACATACCTCACAATCAGTACAAAAATCTTCTGCAGGGATAAGTCCAGTAGCAATATCTATAATAGTCTGAAATCAGACATACAGTTGCAATTACTATATGATGCACAGAATAGTCCTTTTCACAGTTCCACTTCAGTGACCACAAATAATAGTTCTAAGTTGAGGTTCGCGTTGCTGCGCATGATAAATAATTATAGTTTATCGTGTGCATCAACTTGAACCTCGACTTGAAACTATTATTTGTCATCACTGAGCCGAACTGTGAAAAGGACTATAATTGTAAAACAAAGAGCTCCATTATCAGAATCCATTGGATGCTGATTGGGGCCATGTTTCTGATACATGCAACAATGGTTATCTTTCACTGTATATATATATAAAACTCATTGATATTTAATTATTGAGAAATCATAACCGTGAGGGAGGTTGTATACACCTAAATGCATGCAAGAACGTTGTCCTAACTTTTGGAACTTAGTGTGAAAGGAATTTATTAATAAAAAGACAACAGAAGATCACTTGAGCTGAGCTCTTTCTTTTGTCATTCCTTTCTTACTATATTACCAATGTCCTTTTTGTGACAACATCCTTGCAATTCAGTGTATTTCATATAGGGATCATCTTGATTTTCAAAAGTTTTAACTTGAATTGTCTCGCTCATATTGTATATAGTACAAACAGCTCAAGGCATATCACTATTTATTGACTAAAGACAAGAACTTTGTTGCTCAAAAGATGGAATGATGTTTTAATACTAAAGTGTTCACTGCCAGTGTGTTTACTTACATATGGCTGTCCATCATCTTTTAACCTTGAGGATTTGATTCGACCAGGATCGCTATACAATTGTCTAGAAAATAAAATATATCTCAATAAATAATCATATCATTGTTTTAGCAACCGCTACTACCATATTTTGCCTTAGTAAGGTACAATTAACTAACTTTTTTGAAAAAACTCCTGGCTTTTATCAAGTACTATATAACATACTGTACACAGGTTTTTCATCCAATAAGCAATATGAACTGCATTAGATGTACACTATTTTGCATTTCATTCAATGTTGTATAAATTGAATTGTATTATTTTTAATGATGAAATATTAACATTATTTGATAAGAAAGGCATAATAACTTACTTAATCTCCCATAAAAGAGCAATGAACACAAACACAGCTATAGTAGTCCAGAAAAGCTCAGGCCAAAGACTTGTGGTAAATTAAGGTACATAGGTATACAATGACCAGTATTTAAATTTGATATTATCCCCAAAAAATCAAAAAAATAACTCATTATTAAAACTTTTGTGTGCATAAAATTTCAAGTAACAATGATTGGTCGTATCAAAGGGTTGAGGCTTTCCTTACTTCATATATTAAAATAACTAAACTAAATAGAGGGTCCTGAAGGGGTAAAATGGGAGCTGGGATTTGGCCTTATTTTTGACTGGGAAAATGGGATTGGATGCACTGGGATTGTGATTTTCACTGATAAAAGAACAATAGAAAATGGGAATGGGAATAAAAGCTTGAACAAAACTGATGGGATTATGTGATTTTTGACTGGGATTTGGTCCAAATATAAACTGGGAAATGGGATTCGGACCACCCCTTCAGGAGGGGTACCTCTAAACAATAATTTCTAAATGAAATAAAATCATTAAAACATGTCAAGGATATGAGGTGCCAAGTCAACTGCATAACAAACTAAACTTTGTAAAATAACTCCAAAAAACAGACCAGCAAATGCTGGATTAGGAAATGCAGAAACGTGTCGTATTCTGTGTGAAGTGAAAGCCAATGCATAGAATGATGCCAACAGTACAACCGTTAATAGCCATCCTACTTGGGAATACTCTTTGATACAATAAACTATCAAACATATTAATAGCGAAGGAGACATCATTAGCAGTAACAATGGTAACCATGGCTTAGGTTGATATCCTCCGAAGCGGCTTGAATTCCAATATTTGAGGTGGGTTTTTAACCATTTGTGTCTGGTAAAAAAAAAAGAGCCAAAAATGTATTATTATGATGAGAATACCTGATTTAAATATTGTTGATTTTAAGAAGTAATTATTGGGGTTGAATTTAGTGAAATTGTGAATGTAAAGAACATTCAGTTTTCTTGAATAGCCATGGAATGGAAAAATACCTCCAAGTTGAGGCTGGAGTTGTCAACTCAAGTATGATTTAAATATACATTTACCATATTAATCTAATTGAACCTTATATATTCAAGGGAACTTGTAAAAGGTTAATCATGATTATAATTATAATAATTAGTTATTTTTGAATGATACTACTCACTCTATAGTATTGCCCATATCGGCATATTCTACAGGAGTGTTGCCATGGATATCAGGTAGTAAAACAAGTGATTTAGGGCTGGAACTCTCAATCAACCATGCACATTGCCTAAAACAAAAACAAAATAATTTACTTAAACAAATTCTGAAAAAAAAAAAACCCTACAAAGCTCAGGTTCTAGCAGTGATAACAATTTTTTTGTCTGCCTCTCTATTGTCTCCCTTACAGCCATTTTTAGTGTTGGGCTCCCTGTGTCCATGGATGTGTCCCTGTGTTCAGGGAGCGCGACACTAAAAAACGGCTGAGTGGGAGACTAGTCTCTCTTCAAGAAGATTGTGATGCTTACCTATTTTTACTTTGGACAGCATAGTGTAAGGGAGTCATTAAGGTCTTGTCAGTTATTCCTGGATCAAAACGCTGCAAAACAATGACATGGATCATTTATAATTATAGCAATATTTAAAGATTAATTTTATTATTCATTCAAAATGTTTCTCTGTTTCTAATTTGTCTATTTTGCCCAGTTAATTTTTCATAATATGCTCAGACTTACCAAATTTGGAAGACGTGTGTCAATCGTTCAATAATTGAAAAAGATATTGGACGAATGACGTCAATTGTCCAATAACTGAAAAATTATTGGACGACTTATTGGACGACTTACATCACACGCAGAGAGTGTGTTAATGGTTTGAAACCAGGTGTATGTACCGGTAATGTTACTACAACACTTTGTAATCATCTTTGTGCATGTAGTTCATACAAAGAAAGAGTGTAAAATAATGTAACTTGGTCCTCATCAAACAATGAATGTTTTGTTAATTGTACAAGACATACTAGCAGAAGAAATGGAAATGCCACTGTCTTCTCATTTGAATTCATTGTTATTATAACAAAAATATGTACCTTATTTCTTAAACAGTATTCAACAAGGTCAATTTGTCCACATTCTGCAGCAATATGCAAGACCGTTTGTCCTCTGGAAAAACAAACTGAGATTATTACAATGTAATTACACAAATAATAAAAAAACAAGCTATTTGGAATATAATGCTTGCCTATAGCTCATGATTGTTTTGTATTCATTTTCCAGTGGTGGCGGTTGATGAAAATCATTGGGTGGAGAAAGGGAGGGGGAAGGGCTGCACATCAAGAGAAGAGAACACAAATATATTCAAAGTTCAGCCTACTTTAATTTGCAGAAGCGATTTTCTAATGCTTGATTCTCAACAAGAGAATCTCATGAGCAAGCTAGAAAATGAGTCTGCAAAGCTAGCTATCTACATGCTTCTGCCACCCCTGTTTACTCTTCCAGCATGGTTTATTTGGCCAAGCAGCCAGATAAATGTGCTGCTACTGAAATATACACTGTTTTATTGATGATCAAACTAGTAGACTTTAGATTTTTGTACAATGTGTCCATAAAAACAGAACACGCAGATAATGATTGCGGAAGTATGTTTCTATGCTCACTATTATCAGTTGATATACACCTATTTCAATAAATGTTGTCCATCTGGAATGGTTGATCTGAGACCGATAGGAATTGTGGGAGTAAGCTAAATTTCAAATACATTGTTTTAATCACACCTGAAAGGTGCTGAATTACAGATAACAGTATTTCAGAAGTAAACATTAATATTCGAGCTTGATTATAATAGTGTATTCAACCATTCCAGATAGACAACGTTAATTGAAATAGGTGTATACAATATGATGACAAAATAATGAAATATATTAATGATTGGCTGCTCAAACAGGGGTGACTAGTCTCCCAAACCACCCTTCTTGAAACCACACCTGAATACAGTTACAAATGTTTTTAACACATTTGTTTAACAAGTTTATAAATGATATGTGGATTTCTTCATCACTTTCAGTATCAAATGATAATATTATCATTGTGATGAAGAATGCCACAGATTGAAAAAAAAATGTTTAAAAAAAATAGTATTGTATATTATAAACTTTTTACACATGGGAACTGTATCTTTCTAACTATAACATCCTTACCTGCTATCTGGTTTGCATATATCAAGCCCTAGTGCTACAAAATAGTGAATTTTCCATCTGAAATCACAACCACATAGTCAAGCATCAGCTGAATATTTCTATTTCATGTACATATTACATTTATGTAAGTGAGTGTGATTGGACATTTATTAATCTTAGTTCTTTTATATAAAGCATTTCGTAAATAAGACATTCAAGTTAATTATTACAACGTTTTAGGATCTTGAAGTTATTTTGAATGTTGTTTGTTGAGTGATGATTGTTGAAATGAGTACCGACAGCACTTCCTTTGTGTTCCTCAATTCTCTGTAATAGATGTCAGCATGTGTAAGGCAATATAAGCTGCCTCACACAGTTCACATTCAAAACAATAAACAGCGTTTTGCTGGATAACGATAGGGTGCTCGTTTTGCTTCAATCCAATTCGAGCAAACGTCTTTATCCCATAGGACTTATGCCATTATCTTTGTTAATCATTTTATAATAGGTAATATAATGAAATTTGTAACACCGTAAAAAATGTTGGGTTAAGTAAAGTTACAAATTTCATTCTATTACCTATCATTTATGTCAGACACCGACACAGCCTATACTAGTTTACTCGCTAGTTTCCATTTAATCATTTTATACTTTACGACTATGTACATTACAAACTTAAATAAACATAAACATTCTTGATAATGACACCAGGTAGTGTTGAATCGTCGAATAAATCTAGAAATCTTGTCATCATCAATTTTATCACAAGTTGTTTATCAGATATTATGGAAAAATTTAATTTGTGATAAAATGTGTGCCCCATAGCGAAGCTCATTAACATGTTAAAATGTGTTATGTGAAATTGCTCTAATGAGAGTCAATCTTATTCAAAATTTAATTATCAAATAGTTTTGCTAATGTGAAAATATTTTATTGGGGATGTCCTCCTCTAGCTTCTTTTGTATTACATTTATTTAATTCATTTGGGTTATTAGTGATATTATAGACTTTGTCTTCATTGCCTTATTATTCCCTCCTTTTCAATAACTACCTACTTGGAATACATGTATAATTATATACAGTAGGCATTATGAAGCATATATCAGCTTGATATTTAATTAAACTTATATAAGTTAAGCTTATATGAAATTATACACGTTAACATCTTTTTGTACAGTAATACCTATAAGATATTGATAACCGGAAAATAGACGATTTTTTATTATCAGTTCTGACAAAAAAAAACACTGCAACAACTTTACATTAATTTTAGATCAACTGCAAACCAATACAAACAAGACATATAGAATACATACATATGCTTAATTTTCATTTAACTTATATAATCAATTATCTGATAGAAAATTTAATATTGTTCTTAATTTATTTGAATTCATTTCAAAAGGATTTCTCGATATTGTGATATTTTTTTGGAGTTATATGTGTTCGCAAAATAAAGGAAAAATCAAGGCTACTTGATTCAAAGTGGAACAGTTTAATATTTAACACAATCAAACATGGTTTTCAACAGCTGGTATAGTTTGACAAATTCAACTTTTTTTACGGTACTTACACAGAACCACTCCGGGCAGCATGGTGAAGGCAGCTACGACCTCCCTTGTCAATTATAGTTATATCCGCTCCATTCTCGACCAATATCCCTATGAACCTCAGACTTGCTGTCTGGCAAGCGAAATGCAAAGGAGTCTCTCCGAAACCATTTACTTGGTTCACATTAGCTCCGAAGCTGAGAAGAATTTGAAGTAATTCAATATTTCCTCTTGTTGCCACACGGTGTAAAGGCGTCATTCCATGCCAACCGACTGAGTTGACTAAAGCAGGATCTTTTTCAAGTATATATTTACAATCACCGACATTATCATGTGAAATCACATCGAATAACGCCATCTTTCAATACCAGGATTCTCTACCTTCTCAGAGTGAAACCGCTGCTTGCATACATTGCAGGCTCGCCACAACACTTCAAACACTAAAAGTGTGCAACATAAATACCACTAAATACTGCTAAATTATGCAAATTCTTTTGTTCTCTATTGTTTAATCAACACTATTTAGTGGTAAATAGTACAAAGTATTGCACACTTTTAGTATTTGTACTCTATATTTTTTTAAAATTTAATAAATTTATTTCTCAAGATTTCTAGTACATCCCAATAATTCTCGGTGCCCTTACAAATTGATTCAAAAAATTGATTGCCGTAACTGCATAGGAAGATATTAATGATGAGAATTGTATAAGTAGTTTTATTGAACAGGGTCCCTTTTAAGTGAAAACATTCACCTTAAATTTGGACAGAAAACAACAAAAATTGACAAAGTTACAACCAAACAAATATATGATGATATTGTACAGGATAAATTCAAAATCCCTACATCGCAAAAGAATATAAAAAAGCGAATTACTAATACTAATGGACAATTCGATTGGGTTAAAATCTATAGAAGAATATATACAACTACTATAAAATCATATCTTAGAGTGGTTTTCATTAACCCGTGAAACAAAGTGTAATAGCTAAAGTGTAATAGATCGTAATAGTCATGTAAGACAACAAAATACAAAAGAACCAAAGTGTAATAGTGTGTAATACGCTAAAGTGTGTTTCACGGGTTAATGAAAACCACTCTAGAATGTTCCAATACAAGATACTCAACAATATCCTCTATTTAAATCGAGACTTACACCGTTTTAAAATAAGTGAAGATCCTACTTGTTCTGTTTGCCATACGAATCTAGAAACAATAGACCATCTATTTGTGGAATGCATCGAAGCAAAAAATTATTATTTTGGAATACGCTCTTGGCTTGAACAATATGATATTGCACTACCAAGCTCAAATAAAGATAATATAATATTGGGAGTAGATGATATAACTGAAAACTTTATCATATTATTATATAAATATTCAATTTACAAACAAAGAGAAAAACAAAAACCACCGTTTTTAGATTGTTTTAAAAACTTATTAAAACAATATGAAAAAATAGAACGAAGAGTGGCTGCAAATAAGAATAAAATAGATAGCCATAATAAAAAATGGGAAAAACTAATAACAGCAATTCAAATTAATTAATCATATCAGACTAAGCCATGTTATTGATTTATTGTAATTTTGTTTTCTTTTTTATGTTGACATTTGTAATAATATTTGTAAATAAAAAAAAAAAATCTAGTGTAACACACCAGTATGTTACTCATTAATTGTAAATAATTAAATCTTAGTATCAAAACATCATCTAGTGTAACACACCTAGTATGTTACTCATTAATTGTAAATAATTAAATCTTAGTTGGTTGTTATTGTAAAAGTATATGTGTTTGTAATAAAAGTATTAAAAAAAAACCAGGGTCCCTTTGGATATCAGGCTATGGCTGAATGATGGGCTACCCTGTATCAATAAAGTCAACTTCAACTTCATGATCAGTTACAAATATGTAAGTGTTGATACAGTATCACTAAGCAACTACTGATTAAATCCAAAAATAATGTCAAATGTTAGTTTTATTAAATTGAAAACGTCTTCAGTTGTTTTTTAAAACATTCTGTGCTGGCATAGTTTTTGAGGCAAGGCGGGAGTTTATATAGGAAAGCCTCTCTCTACTCTGATATCACTACAATCGTGACTGTACTATTTGTTTCTGTAAAAATAGATATTCAGGGATCTAGACAAGACAGAAAAATAAACTTTTCAAATGAGGTCAAAGAAGTGAGCATACAAACTATACTTTCTACTATACTTTCAAAGATTGATTTTTATTTTAATCTCCTTTCTGGTCCCTCTTAGGGGTGAAATTTCATCACTGCCACGCCCATCACCTCAAAATACAGGTCCCTTTTAGGGGTCACTTTCAGAATTTTCTGCGAGCATTCCCACCCTCTTTCAATAGGGAGTCCCCCCCCCCCCCAATATAGTCCCCCGGGACTCTTTAGGGTCAAACTATATCTGCAGTAGTCGCCACCTTAAGATATTGTAATCGATATGATTCCGACACAAAAGGTTTCAAGATTAGAAAAGTTCCTTTAGCTGTGTCTATTTTTAATCGAGATAATACTGCATCAAAAAGCCTGCTTTACATACTCAATATATGTTTTACAAAGCAGGACTATTCCAAAAAGGCATAGTTTTAGCGTTACAGGAATGTTGTCATGCTGAAAATGACAAATATATATAATAAGTGTGAATTAATTACGTTTGCTAAAAATTGATGTAATTATTTCAGATTCAGTTATTTATTCATTTCAACCTTTTCATATTATATGACACATTTCTTGTAAAAGATGTAAATTAAATAAATGAAAATTATGAAAAACGTTTTAAAGAATGTTCATTAGGTACTGTGGTTGTCAGACACTTCTAGACTTTTATTTTGGGCTACCTGTGTCGTCTGTATAAATAGGTCTCGTATATCGCATGGATTAACGTAGATTGACATGTACGTCAACATACCGTAATCTATTGGTCGTTGGAGATACTATGAACTCTTCCTAACTTAATAACAGACAAAAACAAAAGGCTTATATTTCATAATTCCATAGCGCGTCTCTGAACTGTTTCAAATTTCTGCTAATTACCAAAAGGGGTCGAAGTTGTAAGTTACTTTTATCAACTGTTTACGCGACCAAATACAGTAAGTCACGTGACGTCATAGACGCACCCTCAAATTCTTTGAGTAGTCTTTTAGCATTTGAAGTGTGCATCCATATCTGGGTACGACTACTGCTGAGATATACTATGGCTTCTATTGTGCGTGCTGTTAGGTCTGGAGATGTGAAAGCAGTTGATTCAGAACTGAGAAAACCGGTACGAGGTAAACTTAGCAACATCCCTTCTCTCATCGTGGACAAAACACTCATTTTTGGAGTTCTTAGAGAACACCTTCACTATGATATCAATCTTAAGGAAGTTTTCAATTGCGTAAAACCGTATCATAATGCATGTTTTTGAGATAATTTTATATGCAGTTGTATAGATTAATGTCTTTAGAAAACAGAATTGTTTTAGTTTGCACAAATGTGTGAAACGTTGCATACAATCGGCAAGTAGTTGTTACACACGCATTAAGTATTTTCAACAATGAATGAAGCTCTTGCACACTTCAGTAACATTTATGTACGAATAGTTATTTGGGTAGCGCTAGCCCTAGTGATTTGCATACCATAGTGGTCATGAGAGAATAAGCAAACTTTTAGTTGTCGGGTCGACTTTAAACCCATATTTTATTTGTTGTTTATCAACTATTACAAAGTTCGGAATAATACTGAAATAGCCGTTTTTTCCTACACGAGCAAAGAGAAATCATTGTACTTATTTATCATCCATCTTTTTGCCTCTAGTTTTCGTACGTGCAACTAGAGTGCGCTTCATGTTAATGTAGGAATGTGCAACCAGTAAACACTATTGACACCATGATCCTTCATGACGCAGGGTTTTTGTATTAATGGCTTTGCAACTGGGGGTCGTACTCCTCTCCACCATGCAGTCGATGCAGGGAAAATTGACATTTGCCAACACCTGATCAAGAAAGGAGCTGATCCTGATGTAAGTACTAGTTTTAAATATCTAGTATTTAATTGACGTTAAATACCTGCACGCAAACGGCTGTTGCTTGAACTAAAGCGTGGACAAAAGCCAAAGTATTTTTGTAAGTCAATATTTAAGCTGTCTGATCTAATTTCGTCGACCTTTTATTAAGTCTACTGTTCAAGGCACTTGAAGTTTGATTCATGACTTTGTACAAAAATAAAATGTACAAAATTTTCAATTTAGATTTGCTTGCTGTGCAAATGTAGCAACTTTGTATTGTGTTTTGTTCAGTGAAATCATAAAAAAAATCCGACAAAAGATTTAATTAAACAGTACAGAGTACAGTAATAAATGGATATTTTAAAAACAATTTTAAGGAAGGGCTGCATATCTTTGTTATTTGATAGTCTGGAGAGATCAGTGCATTTAGTTAGATATTTAATTGACGTCACCTAAAATAGTAATAAAAGCCAAACTAACGGTCAACCAAATCAGGGGGGCTTGTCTAATCACATTCAACTAACGTTCACTATAGAAAAATAAGTCATACAATCTTGTCGTTCTCCCCCGATAATAACAAGCAGTTTTCACGTGATTTCAAATTGATGTGACGTCACTAAAATAGTAATTTCCGTATCTAATTTATACGGTGACATCAACTAGTTCAGTAAATGCGCTCCATTTAGCCTGCGTAGACAGGCTCTCAAGGGGAGGGGAGGGGAGGGGAAAAGGAGGGAAAGAGGGACGTGGGGAGAGAAAGTAGCGCGAAACATTGTAGGTGATTGTCAAGAAAAAGTGTGAATTCCTCGATAAATTACCACGTACGTGTGCGACTTTCAATAATCACTTGTGTATTTATACTGAATCTATTTATTTTTCAGTTTGAGGACGAAGGTGATTGCACACCTCTGTTTATTGCTGTTCTTAAGGAAAACAAGAAAATGATTGAATTTCTTCTTGAACAGGTGAATGTCGACACTTACAATTGCATTTATACTGGTCAGTTACAATCTCAAACCCAGAGCCTGCGATACTCTTGCTGGCCAAGTGTAACGTGGGCTCTGTTCCTCGCAACCCCGCAGACTGCCGGCAACGCAGGCTATATACTTGAGGATTTTTGGGAGGGACCGCTGCAAAGTACAATTGTTGATTGCATTGCTTAACTGATTTAATGGCAAACTGTTTGATTGATTGTTTGATTGACTGATTGATTGTTTGATTGACTGATTGATTGTTTGATTAACTGATTGATTGTTTGATTAACTGATTGATTGTTTGATTAACTGATTGTTTGATTGATTGTTTGACTGATTGATTGTTTGATTAACTGATTGATTGTTGATTGTTTGATTGACTGATTGATTGATTGTTTGTTTGATTGACTGATTGATTGTTGATTGTTTGATTGACTGATTGATTGTTGATTGTTTGATTGACTGATTGATTGATTGATTGTTTGATTGACTGATTGATTGATTGATTGTTTGATTGACTGATTGATTGTTGATTGTTTGATTGACTGATTGATTGTTGATTGTTTGATTGACTGATTGATTGATTGATTGTTTGATTAACTGATTGATTGATTGATTGTTTGATTGACTGATTGATTGTTGATTGTTTGATTGACTACATGGGGATCGACGCTTGCTTGCTTGTTGGCTTTGTTAAGGGAAGAAATTAAATATATTTTGACTAAAGTGATTTTTGTCATATATGTCATACTAGCTCTTAGGAAGACAGGATAGTTAACTGTAATCGTTTTATCTCCAAGTGGGACTCTAAACAAACTTGTATTCATGTTTATTCTTAAGATTCATAGTCGATCAGTTTTAGTCAAAATAAACTTTCTCATTACTTAATTATAGGTTAGGGAAATATAAGGATTGACTGCCCACAATTGTGTGACTACTCTCACAACGATAATACAGTATGCCCCTAGAAGTTAAACATAGTTTTAAAGACAATTTCACACTAGCACCTGTCCCTTATTTAAGTTATGTCATAGCAGTTAGCCAATCAGAACCTTAGTTCAAGTTGTCAGAGCAAAAGGCTCTTATTACCTTGTGTATTGATCCCCGGGGGGAGGGGGGGGGGGGGTACTCCCTTTGTCCAAGTGGTAGGGGTGATCGGCGTACCTTTTAGGGTAAAAATATTTCCTGTGCCTTTTAGGGTCCTTTTAGGGTTCTGGCTCAAAATTCAGTTACGTAACATGATTTCATTTTTACCCTGTTTTGTTGCTTTGTAGAGATCAACAAGGCTTTACGAGTTATTTTTATCTGTGCGTGCCTTTTAGGGGTCGTTTTCAAAACTTCCGCCGATCACCCCTACCACTTGGACCAAGGGAGTACCCCTCCCCCTTGCTTGCTTGCTTGCTTCGACTTGCTTGCTTGCTTGCTTGCTTGCTTGCTTGCTTGCTTGCTTGCTTGCTTGCTTGCTTGCTTGCTTGCTTGCTTCGACTTGCTTGCTTGCTTGCTTGCTTGCTTGCTTGCTTGCTTGCTTGCTTGCTTGCTTGCTTGCTTGCTTGCTTGCTTGCTTGCTTGCTTGCTTGCTTGCTTGCTTGCTTGCTTGCTTGCTTGCTTGCTTGCTTGCTTGCTTGCTTGCTTGCTTGCTTGCTTGCTTGCTTGCTTGCTTGCTTGCTTATTGACTGATTGATTGATCATTTGTGTCATACCCTCTTTAAATAAAGACTATTATTAGTATTATATTAATGATTAATTGCTTGATTGATTTAAATGTTTTAGACTTGCTACATGCATAGTTTTATTTACAGGTCTTGATCAATGCTTCTATTTTTCAGGGCGCTAACAAGAAAGGGAAGTCCCCTGATGGAGACAAATACGTAGACTGCACCGAAAACGAAGAAATCAAAGCTCTCTTGAAATAAAAGAATAATTTATTATAACTTATATCTATCACAACCTTAGATGGTCTCTATATATATGACCGGATCTTGATCACATCTATTCCAATATGCTGTATTACTATAAAGAGAAACCTTGATAAAAAGATATAATGCTCTTGGTTTGGCTTTTGTTATTTGTCTGACGTCTGTTTATTTATCATTATAATAATTATGATTATTTGTTTGTTCGCTTGTTTCGCTAGCTTGTTTCGCTGTTTTTCTTATTTGTCTATATACTAAAGAAAAAATAGTAATCAGGCGAATAAACTGCCTGCCATCGTATGCATGATCAAAGTTAATCAGAATTTACTTATACGAATTCCTGCTAGTAAGTAATTGCGCATCCATCTCCTATACTACCGTACATGTATCCATCCCCCTCCCCCTCCATTCAACCTCAACCTCCCCCTCCCCTCCCCTCCCCTCCCCCTCCCCCACACTTCTACTTGGACAACGTTACTGACTGTATTTAGAAAAGAGTTCCCCGGAGGACGCGGGGTAGAGGTTAGGGGGGTGGGGTTAGGACGGAGGACTCGGTGGTAAGTCTATCGAGTATGCTCATCGTATTTTAAGTATTACCTATATTTTGTATCTTTTTGTGTATTCAAATTGGAAATTTTCAATCTCGATACCAATTTCTTGGTATCCAGTTTTAGGGTCTCGGGAAAGAAGAGATTTTTGTTTTTGTGTTGCTTAGAGCCTTAAAATAGTCCTTGACACGCCCACTTTCGGTATCGAGTTTTAGGTGCGTTTTTGAAAATTCTCCCTGACCATACCCGATACTTTTACTCCTGTACAGTCCCCTCCTCCTCGGCCGGGCCTGTTTAAACATACCGCTGTCAAGAATGTTAGTTATGGATTCGTTTACGCTCGGCAGGTTGTCGGAATGCAGTCGGAACTGTCATTATTACTGACAACTTGTTGTCATGAAAAATCCTTTCCACCCGAACTGACTTACCGACAAACAAACTAACGCAAGTAAGACGTCTTAAAAGAAGCCATGAGTCTTGTGAATGCTATTCGATCTGATAGCCTTATTGAAGTCGAAAAACTACTGCGAAGACCGGTGTGTTGATAATGGGTGTATTAATAGTATAGCCTTTTCGACACTAGCTAAAGTCATTTATAATAAGGATGTACAAAAAGGAAATTCTTAAATTTATCATGATATGTCTATATTGTATATGTTTTAAGACTATCTACTCCACCAAATTATAATTCTTTATATTAGAAGCCAACTGAGTGTTTATTTGATTATTAGTTCCGAGCTCAATGCAATGATGGTTAGAACGAAAAGTCATTAAAAGTTGAACAAACTTTTGAAGTTAATCAATTCGTACCTATCAATTGATGGCTAAATAGTTTTATTTAGAAAGGGTGTTATTTAACTTGACCAACTGCAAATATATATGAACAAACATTCTTCGATATTCTGTGTTTACACTTTATGCTTTCTTTATCAGCGTGAAATCTAATAGTGCTTGCATTTTTGTGTACTTCCCGTAGGGTCAGTATGTGAATGCTCCCATAAAAAATGGCCGTCCACCGCTGCATTTTGCCATCCAAGAAAACAAGAAAAGAATTGCTTCAGTGTTGGTGACCAAACTTAAGGCTGATGTCAATGTTAGTATAATATTACTATCAAATATTTAACCATCCTTCATTGTTATGTTTGAGTTAAGATAAACAATAGCTTTGTTGATCTGACGAGACCTAAAGCTTTGGCACAAGCTTGTTTATTTTTGAAACGATTAATCATATACAAGGCGAATTGTTTGTAATACAGGGGCCGATTGTACGAAGCCTGCTGGATAAAGTTATCAACTGAATGTTTTAATTGCATGAGTTTGCTAAAGTACAAAAGTACAAAAATATTATTTTCTTTTTAATTTGCTTTGATGGTCACATCAAAAAGTTAAAATTAATGCCAATGAAACTCCAATAATTCAGCGTTAAGTCTAAATATTTATTTGTAATTACGTGCAATACCCTGCTTTAAGCTACAATGCAGGTTTTCATTATACCAAGCTTAAAAAAAAGCCTAACATAACAAGAAATGCTAACAATATCTTAGTCGACAATGGGCTCACTGAGGCATTGCTCACACGAACCAATACGTCACGCTACGCTCAATATTTGTTTTGACTAATTTTAATTCATATCAAACTGGAAATTTAATTAAATTTAAACTTAATTTGTTTTTTTTTTATTTTAAATCGTTTATACATTTGAAAATCATCAGGAAACTCCGACAATCAGCTTTTGTCTCATTCGACAAGTGCATAAAACCGTCTACACTCCTAGGCGAGCTCCATTTTCTCGAATTACTGATTCAGTTGTCTTTCTAGCGCATTCGTTTTTTTGCCAGTCAAACTTCTTCTTAATCCAGTAATGTGTGCATTTGTAGCAACCTCCGTTTTTGAAGAAAAAGTTTTGAGTCTGCATGCACTTGTGAGTTTTTGGAGAGGTTTTTTTTATCGGTCCTCCCTAGCTAGACCGCTGAAAACGGACAAGAAAACATGTTATCGAAGACATACACCACTGTTTCGATCGTATTTTCTGTGCCAGAAAGCAAGGCGAAACCCCCAAAACGCATTAGTATGGCCTTTGAATGGCAAATCTATATGTTTCATTAATTCTTGAAACGGTAGGTAACATGAATAGTTGTGTACGATATAAATGCTCCATTTGTTCTGCAAAATATCTTATCAACGAGCATATTTGCTAATATTGATGATTGTACTGCAGTTGTCTGACGAAGATGACTACACCCCTCTTATGATTGCTATTGATAATGGAAACACAGACCTGGTCAGGTGGCTCATTGATATGGTGAGTTAGTCTGTCAGTACTATAACCACTAAACCAACCAACCAACCAACCAACCAACCAACCAACCAACCAACCAACCAACCAACCAACCAACCAACCAACCAACCAACCAACCAACCAACCAACCAACCAACCAACCAACCAACCAACCAACCAACCAACCAACCAACCAACCAACCAACCAACCAACCAACCAACCAACCAACCAACCAACCAACCAACCAACCAACCAACCAACCAACCAACCAACCAACCAACCAACCAACCAACCAACCAACCAACCAACCAACCAACCAACCAACCAACCAACCAACCAACCAACCAACCAACCAACCAACCAACCAACCAACCAACCAACCAACCAACCAACCAACCAACCAACCAACCAACCAACCAACCAACCAACCAACCAACCAACCAACCAACCAACCAACCAACCAACCAACCAACCAACCAACCAACCAACCAACCAACCAACCAACCAACCAACCAACCAACCAACCAACCAACCAACCAACCAACCAACCAACCAACCAACCAACCAACCAACCAACCAACCAACCAACCAAAATAGTTTACAAAAAGTGTTACTTCGTTTCTGGTTATAACACAGGGTGCGGAAACTAAAGGTAAATTCCCGGATGGAAGACCTTACGAAGATGGCACTGAAAATAGTGAAATCCTTGAAATGCTGCGTCGCAAGGTATACGTAGCAAATTTCTCCTTTTACACCGCCACCCCTTTTCAATGTTTATATACAACAACTAGTTTGTGGCTATCACTAAACACTGTCAACATTGGGACCCAGATATTTGCTGTAATCTTCACCATGCAACGATTGACCCATATTGCGTACACATTGCCTAAATATCTATTTTGTATTTTCTTGTCAGCCTGAATATTTACTGTGCATTTAAACCTCCACATTACGGTCACACCGACCACGGGCACTGACCGATTGATGTCTTTCTTTTATTGTAGAAAAAAGCCTAAAGATCAATGGCCGAAAAGATAGTGTAGTGAGAATGAGCCTGAAGTTAGTTTGTTGTTCTGTACTATACCGCTATTTCAAAAAAGGATGAATTACATGTGAATATTGAAGTGTATTCCAAGTTATAAATTAATGTTTTCCCATAACCAGTGTTTGAGATGTTTATGAGTTTGTTAATATGCTAATCATAACCCAATTTTGACTGTGATTCTTTACTATTCTGGGTGAAGACGTTTTCAATGTTAGAACGCTTAAGTTTTACTGCAAACTGTTGTAAATTTTAGTTTTTTCTTTCTTGCATGTAAAAACACTTGCCAATGGCTAAAACGTGTTCAAAGAGCAAAGCTGAGTAATTGTAGATGAATAGAGTACAGAACTCAGTACAGATTCTGGATACAGGGATCGGATAATAAAAAAGGTCTTCAGCCAAATTTGTAAATGATCGAATTCTGAGAA
The DNA here is from genome assembly GCA_949775045.1 of Metridium senile. NCBI lineage: Eukaryota > Metazoa > Cnidaria > Anthozoa > Actiniaria > Metridiidae > Metridium > Metridium senile. The sequence goes on along the minus strand of OX459096.1, from coordinate 50,322,017 downwards.
TTTTAAATGCTATATATGTTACTGATTAGCAATCTCAATTAGCAATCTCAATTAGCATATCAAACCTGGTTAGGGGTGGACCATTAGATTTTTGAGGGGGGGGGGGGGGGGTGGGTTCTACGTATGTGCAGGAACTTTTTTTCAACTTGAATTGCACGAATATTCTTTTGTCATTGTTGCTGTGCACGATTTTTTTTTCTTTAATGCCGTGCTCGAATTTTTTGGGGGTATTTGCCCAACCCCCCCTCAAAAGTCTAATGGTCCACCCCTTACTGGAAAACGTTCTAATCAATTTCAAGAAATTTTTTAAAATTTTTAAGAAAGAACAAGGTAACTGGGGGCGTGATGTCTCTCCAACAATATTCTCATCAGCGAATAATTCTCCCTTTGTCCAAGTCGTAGAGATGATCGGCGGTTGATTTAATGACCCCTAAAAGCTACGGATGAATTTAAAAAATTGTTGAAGCTTTGTGATGCGTATTGAGTTTTAATTTGAGCCAAAACCTAAAAAGTACGCACAGGAAATATTTTCAAACCTAAAAGGAGACGTCGGTCACCCCTACCACTTGGAGAAAGGAATTCCCCCGGGTGTAAATAACTTTGAAATTGTTCTTTCTACAATAACATAGGATATATACAGCTATCTAAAAAACGTAGAATACTGAATAGTGCATTGCAAGACCGAAATGCATTGTGGGTCATGTAATATTGTTTAAAGTAAACTAAATAATAATTAGTTATTTTATTGTTAGTGCACTAGATTCAAAACTATATACGAGCTAACACTATCTATATTATCATTTCAAATGACCCACAATGCCCTTTGGCCTTGGAATGCACTATTCAGTATTGTACGTTTTTTGAAACAGCTGTATAATGTATTTCGGTCTTTCTTGGAATGCACAATAATTCGGTATCCATTATTCACAGTATTATTCACAATTATTCAAAGTCTAACTTTTGTGAAATAGCGGGTATATCAGACACGAAACTAGTATAGAGAAACAAGATATTTCATAGCTATAATAATTGAACACTTGTAAGAAAACACCTTATGTGTCTAGATATTGACAGTGTACGTGTCAAGAGTTATCTCTTCCCGTCTGGAAGTAAGACAAATAGTGAGCCACTTCATGCCTATTTTTACAGTGATTAATTAGGGATAAAGTCCTCAAAATTAAACTAAAAGGTTTTATTGATAAAGTTAGTTGTATAACCTTATTTTAAAATTGTGTAAACTACAACTACACTACTTGTAAACTTCAGTGTAGCTAGAAACATCGAGGTATGCCTGTCGTATCTCTTAGTAGTAAAAAACAGCGATCTTATAGGGTATCGAAAAAGGTATCGCAGATCCCTTTAATTTCGCACACTTTCCAGCGCTTTTTGGTTTTCTGTTTTATGCGGTATCTCAGTATATAGGGGTTAAATATTGTCCCTGTCACGCCCTTTTAAAAGGGTACCTCTATTAAGGCACCCTCGGGACTTTCCAAAGTGGCCGCTAAATAGAGGTTGGCCGCTGAATAGAGGTATAAAATAGGTATAGGAATATATTTGGGACTTTTTATTGTGGCCGCCTAATATAGGGTGACTGCTTAATGGGTGACCGCTTAATAGACGTACCACTGTATCTTTAAGGGGTGTTTTTAACGATGAACATACCCGATTCAGTTACCCCTGAGTCCCCAATTTTGTCATTTGACTTGGCTTTGAGCCTCTTTCTTCAATTTAATTCAATGTTCAATTGGAATTGGTTGGCCTTAGCCTCTATCACAACGAGCAGTAATCAGTATTTTGAACGAGAAACCGCAACACATTTTGCATATGATTGAAGTGCAGTGTTAAATTTGTTAGTTCGATTTAATGCTGTTGTTATTTCTTCAAATAAAGTCCTACTTCTTTCAGATCTGTATCTATGAAAAATATCGTCTTATATGTGTTTTGCAATTATCATTTTGATTCAAAAATCCTTTGAACCCTTTGAAGAAGGCCGATCATTTGACATTAGAAGACATTTCCTAAATAATAATCTTTTAATTCCCCCAGAATTACAGTGAGGATACTCGAGTCGTGAATACTTAATTAATTTTATGTCAGTGTTATTCTCTGAATTTTCTACTGCTTCAAAACCTCTAAAAATGAAGCAGTGAGTCCAACTACACTAAGGGTTCATGATAAAACACATTTCTAATCTATTCGCTCATGGGATGTGGGTTAAAAAAAGTTACCAAAAAACTCAAAGTCAGTATTCACGGTTCGAGCGTCATCACTGTAAACTGAGCGCTTTTCTCTCATCACAAACATAGGGAAGATTAAGGTACTCTTTTCTCGTTACTAACTTTAAAGCTATTCAAATATTAGTCAATTAGTTGAATTATTCAACGGCGTAAAAACTGGTAAAACACTAGCTACGAGCAATGGTCAATGGTCTCCTTCCTTTGGTCAAGCTGATTGGACTATAGGCCTGCCTCGAGTCCTATAGCTAGTGTCGATTAATTTAATGCGGTTTATGGCGTTATAAGACAAAAATGAGGAAATGAGACACGACATAAGTCAATTTTAGGCGATTTTAGGCAACTTAGGGCGACTTTACGCCATTTTACAAAAAAAACAAATAATTATTCTAAAATTGACAATATCATGTATATTACTATACTTTGAAACTTATTCATCCCTTTTAAAACTATTCTGGGTATTGTAATTACACTGCATTAAGGAAACTTTAGGTGATTTAAGCAAAATTATCTGAAAAAAGGAGTACTTCAATTTAGTGCGATTTTCAAGAGTTTTTACGCTATTTTTGGGAGATTTTAGGAGACTTTAGGACCCGAGTTGGCCTTGGACTGGATTCACAAGGTTCTTCATTTGTAAAGGATATACAGCGGAACCGTTCTAAGCCCTCGAAAACTGGCGGGATTCTCTCTAATCCAGACATAATTGTTTGGTCAACAGAGATGTCTGGTATAGAGAGATTTCACTTATATATACACAATGTGACAAAACCAAAGTTGGTATGCAATATTTGTACCTCTAATAAAATAAAATAATTTTCAAGGTTATCTATTTTAGTCATAAATAATCAATATCACTGAATTTCCATTGGGTGGAATTTAATATTTGGCATAGTACTTTGGCCTGGATTGATACATAAAAAAAATTGATATTTATAATATCAACCTGCTTGTCCAAATGTCTACCCCATGGTTACGTTTTTCGACGTTTTATCGATTTGTCGCCAAAAACTAACGGAAAAAAAAACAGGGCAAGGGAAAGGGCAACAGAACCAACAAATGCAATACAAGTACATGTACTTCATTATATAACCATTCCCAATACCACTACATCTATATTACTATTATACCACTTGTTCTACGCGCGCAATATCGCCAATTTTACAAGACCCCTCTGACGCGTACAAAATGTATTTCTATTAATAGAATTAATTCGATTTTTTTATATTTTGGCAATTTGTTTAGATTTAGTAGATCCATTTTTAAGAAAAATCTGTAATGAAAAACCATTTATATCTAGAAAAAAAATCATTTTTTAAATATTTTAAAGGTTTCGCATTACAAATTTTTTTCATTTTTCCTCAGTTGCAAGAACATGTAGGGAATAAGACATGTACAAGTTTAAAAAAACTTTCACCTAAAGGATTTGGAGATATCAGCTTTAATAAAGGAATTTAAGGTCTTTTTTACAGCAACCTGCTGTTGTCATGACAACGTCAAACGCAATAATTTAAAACAAATTGATATCCTAGATCCATAAACTTTAAAATGATATATCGGTTAACTGTATAGTTTCACAATAATGCTGCATAATATGCAATATAAAGTAGGTATATAGCAGTATATACAGAAACCATTTCGAGCCTCCTTAAGTGCGGTATTCAAATAACAACCAACGAACACAATGAAATTTTAATTTTAATTTTAACTTAAAAGTTGCATGTAAGAGTAATACGCTGAAGAGTGTTTCACAGGTTAATGAGAACAGCCGTCTACCGCTACAAACAACCCATTCTATGGCAACGAAATATCCCATAGCTACACAACTTTACAAGTACTGTCCTTGTGGATTTGACAACACAGTTTTACATATGTCAATATATATCAACCTGTACTGTCAAATCTGACAAGTGCTTATATGAAATTGTCTAGCTATGGGATAATTCTTTGCCATGAAATAACGGGATTTAAAGGAACGTAAACCAAAATTAACATCTTTCAATACACACTTGTGGTTTCTCTTTGCCTTCTTGTAATTAGAATAAAATAATGAATGAATAAAAAGAATTTGATAAATGGATAAATGGTAGAATTGAAAATAATAATGAATTTGAATAACGTAAATGAAGAAATGAAGAAAAATAAACTAACAATTAAACTATGCACTAACTGTGGATTCAGATCAGGACGGATGGGAAACAATTTGGAGCATTGTACTACACACTATTCAAAACCTTAACAGATATATGTTATGGTCTGATCCGCGCGGTTATATGATTTGTGTATGAGTATGATCGTCGCGGAGTAAAGCAATTTATGTAATTGCAATTATAGAAGCCTGAAAATAAATTCGGGACTTCAACGGGATTTGAACCCATGACCTTTGCAGAACCGGTTCTGCAAAGGTCATGGGTTCAAATCCTGTTGAAGTCCCGAATTTTTTTCGGGCTTCTATAATTGCAATTACATAAATTACTCCGCGACGATCATACACAAAACCTTAACACTTGTGGGACCATTGCATGGGAGCCTTTGCGCATGTGCTAACTACTTCGGGAATGCAAATTGTTTCGTTTTCTAATTTGAAATCTTCTGGATATTTATGTGTTTTTTTTTTCCTTCTTTCTACCACTGTTTACAGGAGTGTATGCCTTTTAGTATTAACGGGAACTATGTATGTTTGCCCTTGTTTTCTTCACTTTTTGGGGGGATACGAAAGAAATATGGCTTTCCGCCATTCCCACAACAATGAGTATTTTATTATATACCACGGGTGTATATATCATTTATCCAAGACAATTATTCCCTAGAGTATGCAAATCAACTATTTGGTAAAATTATATAATTTATGCGTCTATGAAACCTAAAATTAAATGTCTTAAATGTGTTCTGTAATTCTTTCTTCATACAGTATTTACGGATTTAGCTCTGCGAATCACATTGATAATTACGTTTTGCTTTGATTATAATTCTTTAAGCTTCCGAAACCTTATTTTGTATTTAGTCTTAAATGTAGATTGCCAATAAAGCTGTTAAAAAAACACCTATAAAGTTGGATATTTTGTGATATTATATATTCGATTTTTTCAACGACAAAACAAACATTGCGACCTTGAAACCCGTGGGTGCAATTAGAGTACACGCTATATATATTCTCGCATGAAACAGCAACAAATGATGTATCATAACCTTGGATCGGTCTATTATCCCAAAACTAAGCAGCGAGAACATATTGAAAAAAATAATCCTTATATGGTTTATTTTTAGAACGCATTGCCATATTCTACTTTTTTATGTTATTATATATTTTCTTTTGTATCATTTACTATCATGTAAATTATTGTATATGCATATTTATAGGTCATTATCTTTTAACTATTTCTCTTCTTTGTATTATTATATTATTATGTAAATTGTTGTAAATTATTGTAAATTCATATGGTTGAGAATTAAAATTGAACAAATAGAATGCATCGATTGTTTGTCAGTCTCTGTTTCTATGACTGTCATTGGCTTTACTTCACAATTTTATTGTTTTACAAACATTCAGCTGAAATAAGCCATTAACAATTGACTCCGCCTTAATGGGTTGACAGTACGCACGTATTTATAGTTATTTCTACATTCTGGAAATTCTGAATCTACCGGTTTTTCCTTAATTTGAGCTAAATTATAGTTTATCCTTAGTATATCAGTAATGTTTTGTTTGAATGATTATTAATAAGTATTTTCAATATAAGTCGTTTCAAATTAAACATACTACTGATGGTCTGTCAACCAATGACATTTTCTTGATCTCTTTTGTCAGGTGTAAGTGAATTTCTAGAATTTTATTCAATGTAAAAAAAACAGCATCTAGCTAGTGCCAGTTTAAGACGCTCAGTGCCTTAATTGCCTTGAAAGTTTTATTTTCTAAAGCGAACTTATTGTCAACTCACCGTGTTTTCTGTCTTTGTTTGCGTTGTAGCAAGCTAAACAAGCAGAGAAAACAATTGACATTGGAAACTAATCAATGCTCCCCTGAAACAGGTGCAACGAGCCGTCACTGGCTATTGCCAAAAGAACCTCGTAGAACGAAGACACAACGTTACAATGGCATAACCAGAAGTGAACGATGTAAACGTTTCTTTGAACACTTTTGCCCTCCCTTTTGTCCGTAACAGCTGATAGAAGACAATGGTGAATGTAGTGGCACAAATCTTGGTAAAATATATATGAACGCTATTTTAAACTTATTTACTTCCACACTGATATCGCTTTTAATTCAATAGGTGATGTGTTTGGCGATAATTATGAGCGAAGGGAACGAAGTTTACAAGTGCCAAGGCAAGTGACGAATAATGCAAGCAAAATACACATTAACAAAGCCAATCGGTGTTATAGCTAACTTTGTTTCAACGTCTTTTTGATGCTGTATGTGCATTTGTATCAGATTAGGAAGTTTTCGTGCACTTCAATCGACTTTTCCAGTTGTTGAGATTGAGATTTTTTAAAAACTACAATACTTATAGTATTCAAAAATTAGAAAACTGCGGGATGACTTAAAAAAAACCATTATCTGAATGATTTAAAAATAGACGGAATTGAATTCTATCAATGCAACTCGGCATGCCCGTTATTGAGTTGTACAGCTTCTTGAGAACGGTTCAATGAGTTGTATACTTTAAAATATTGCCGATAGAAAGCGTGAAATGGGTATTTTGTTAACGAAATCTTTCGCGGCTGCCAAGTGTTAAAAAACAACATCCTGCACTCTAGAGGAATAATGGCTGATCGTTGCTCTTTTATCATTTCATCATTTTGTATTATTTTTTGTTATTTTTAGCTCAACTTTAGCAGTAATTAGCTGTAAGCGAATAGCTTGAATTTGGAACCGTTTATTTTATGCCATCCTTCTCATTTTCAGTTTTATTAAGTCCTAAGTAACTTGTTCAAATTCGCCGATTGACAACCGGTTGTTCTTGTTGATTACTCTACAAACGCATTCAATAATAAGCTGTAAAGCCGGATTTTTGAAAATTCTAAAAAAAACCCAAGCAACTATCAGTTAACTACATCGGTTATCTAGAAAATGCCATGAACTGCTTGAATTTCATAGAAATATAAATTAACTTGATTGTCATAGTAACGTGAGTACTAATTGTTGGTCTTATTTCGTAATGAAGGCATATAAGCTGGCGCCTACCGAAGAGATTTCTCCTTGCTGCAGCTGCTAGTATAATTGTAAACTCAAAACAGGAACAAAACTGGATAACGCCGACACACTGTTTTCCTCAGTCAAGATTCTATATTTCATAACACTAAATCAATTTTAGAAAATATTGTATAAATGTGCTATATTTGACTAAGAAACGCGCCAGACATAGCAACACTTGTACAACGTTCAAAAAATCATGATAATGGCGGACGATATATATTGATACTACAAAAAATACTGAAATAGGAATAAAATAGTGATAAAATTGTAATACTAATTACATTGAGGATACTGGAAGCGTGAATACTTGAATATTTTCGGGTTGTTATTAGCTGAACATTCTACTGCGGCCCCAAAACCATGTAAAACTGAAGCATTAAATTCAAACTACACTGAGTTTGCATATTACATTTATTCGCTTAAGTGATGTGGGTTAAAAAAGTTTAAATTATACTTGAGTTGTTCGTGATTCGAGTGTTCTCGCTGTAAATAGATAAAATGAGTTATGCATATCGATCTCACTGTGAGAGTAATTTAATATAATCTACAAATTCTTAAATCTGCGTGGGTCGTTCTTTTTTTATTTCAAGCTCATCAGTGCACAGAGAAAAAGAGAGTGTTATTTGATTTGTTACTTTCTTTTGCACGTTAGATACATCTCGTCACTATATCCTATATCTACGGCAAAATGGCGCGAAAAGTCTTTTAGCAAAATTATCTAAATGAAAGTAATAATGGACGCAATACGTGCGACTGTAAATCAGCACTTCTGATATTAAAACGACAATTTTAGCCTACCAATATCCGCAAAATTAAAATTGTTCATGACTTTTATTGTTGCACGGAAAAATCTCTTGAACTTTCCTATAGCCGTAGTATTTATACAATATTGTAGAAGTTGTTTGGTTAAGTTAAATGCCAATCATCGTAAGCGGCGTTCAAAATGATATTTACTTAGCATAGAATTGAATCTCCCAAATGACAAAGCAAAATGACGGACTTTTGAAAAGAGCATATTCTAATTACAGCCCGTGTATTTCTTCAAATCTCAATGAAATACAAAAACACTTGAACTATCGTCTTGTTTGAGTTTAACCCCTCAATATAAATAATTATCTATAGTGCACTTTCGAATTCTATACTGAAAACATATTCATATTCACATTCATATTCATATTGAAACTGAACCTTTGTATGTGGCTCACTCTTATAGTTTTTAAAATTATTTGTATAATTGCTTAACTTTATGTTGTATTTAGTAAGGACTTTTGAATAATTTCACCCAATAAATCGATTATAATTATAACTCATGTCTTCGTATTTTCTTAAGCACGAAATTTTCACATCATTTTTTAAAACATTTTCGCAACTTTGTTATTAATGTTTAAATATGGAGGTGAATTTTGATGTTCTCTGGCTACATAAATTGTAAATGAGATGGATGTAAATTATTCTTTGTTATTAATATTAAAAAACAATTATTTAATTGTAGATATTAATTTAATTTACAAGGTAATATTTTAGTTCAAACTTTCACCTTAAAAACTAAAATTTATCTATTTTTTTTATTTTTCAGAAAGTCAGTTTTCTTTACGCTTGTCGGCTTCATCTTCACTTCCGCAAGCGCCGTCAAAAATTATGAAGCCATTCCAAGACTTCACAGCATGTTTTTGGATGAAAGCTTCGCAGGAGATACGTGACATGATTGTATTTTCCTACAAAATGACTACCAATAATCAAGAAATAAGCATAAAAACAAACACAACGCATTTGACCGTTCAAATCGGTCAAAATCAAAAGTAAGTAAAAGTTTGGTTATATAATTATCTTTTTCTTTCTAATCAGTGACAATTACGAATATCGTTACGATTCAGAATTGAGATTTCATTTCCTTTCAATTGCTTATCAACTTAATATATTATTTGTAATATACTGCGACATTGAGAGCTCAATGAATGTTCATGTGAAATTTTCAGAAAGCGTCGCGCGAATAATATAATGGGATTTCTTATAATTAACTGTAATTAGAAATAGCGTTTCTGATATTGAAAATTTTTAACTTCAGTTTTAATTGTGTGGGGTTTTTTTGGTCTTCTTTTTTTGTTTTGCATTGCGTCAAGCCATCAATACTAATTTAACAAATATGTACCGATGGAATCGATAATTGAAATAATAATAAAAACGAATGCTAACAGGAGGTGAAACTACGTCTGGCAAAAGAAAAATATCCGCCAATATAATTATTTTAGTATAAATACACTGAAAATCGCGCGCGGTGATTGGTCGATAAATTCACGCTGTCTCGATAATCACCTACAGCATTTGTACGCTCAGCTAAAAATAAGAAATGAACAGTTTTTCTTCAAATTAAAAAAAACTAGTTATTTCTACTTTTTTTAATTATCAATTTTGTATTTATACTAAAACAATTATCCACCTCAGGCTCAGTGAATATCAGTGATATCGTCTCGGTTATTATTCACCGATATTCACAGATGTCGGGTTAAGCTTTAATTTATTTTTTATTTTATTTTTTCAAAACCAAATTTTAACATATTTGTCTGGACTTTTCTTCGGATATTGTTTTATTTTCTCTTTCACTCTTTGCTATTTTTCTTTCACTGTTTTCCTTTTCGTTCTTGTTATTTTCTTTAACCGTTTCCAATTTCTTGTTAAACTAAAATATGTTTCCTAACTATTGCCGTTTCCACAGAGTCCTAAAACCACAACAAATCAAGATGGCCGACAATCTTCTGAGTGTTTGCTTGACTTGGAGCAGTCATAATGGACAGTGTAAACTATTTCTCAACTCCATCCTCGCTGTCAAAGTTACAGATTTTTCTAAGAGTTTCATTATACAACCAAAGGGTAATGTTTACTTGGGAGGACGCCCTGGTCAAGTATCAGAACGGTTCGAAGGTAATATCAGCCGCTTGAATATCTGGAGTCGTGTTTTACCCACTCAAGTTATTGCAGCACTTGGTCAGCGGTGTGGTGTTGAAAGAGGTGACGTCATCTCATGGGACACTTTCAAGAACAGATTAGGTGCTAATGTTGATATAGGTCAAGATATTTGTCCACGAAAAAGTAAGTATGGCACTTAACAGAATCAATATTAGTAAAAAAGATTACTTGAAATGTACTTCTCCACGTTCTCTTCGGATCCGTTTACTATTTTCTTACCATTTTGCTATGAAATTCGCGGCTTCGGCTTGTGATTGTATCTGCCGATAAACACTACACCACCCATGCCACCCATGCCACCCTATACATCTAATAGATACATAAATCAAACTAAACATCATTCGAGTTTGCAGCCAATTCAGTATAAAGCTTCATTTATACACAGTTTTATTTCTTTGGAAAGGTTTAGCAAATGGAGAGGTACAACTGATATATAATGTACAATTACATCGTTTCAGGTCCTGAATTCAATCGTGCTAACCTGACTCATCATTGGTCATTGACTGGACCTGATAGCAATGTTGGGTATGTTACCAATAGTTAGCTGGAAGGGGTTTATCAAATAGAAATATTAATCCTTAAAGATACATTAACCCCCCTCATGTAAGATATGATTTTATGTCCCCCTCGCTGCGGTCTGAAACTGAGAAGTAGTCTGATGATGTAAGTTTCGAATGAGAGCAGACGGGACCTCAATCTTTACCGACCTTAGGGATTGACTATTAGATATTTTAAGGGAGAAGAGAGGAAGATGGTTGTGTAATTACCAAAAACAATTCGAACAAAGTTTTAACCTAAAAAAATATCGTGCACAAAAAACAATCCTGAAAAAAATATCGTGCACAACAAACAATCCTGAAAAAAAATATCGTGCACAACAAACAATCCTGAAAAAAATATCGTGCAAAGCGGTAAAAATAAATCTTGCACAGCCTCGAGGGCAAAAAAATACCCTGCACAAAAACATTGCACAATCCTCCTCTCCCAGGAACTGAGAGAGTGAAGTGGCTTGCCCAAATACGCAACGTAATCGGATTAATCGCCCTGGAACTCAGACCACTATGAGACCTGGAGTACAACCAGGCTAACACTGAACCAGCTTGCCTAATGCTATCATTTTCATGTTTGTGGTTAGCTAGTCCATCGAGTTTACGCTAGCTCTGAAAGCTCTTATTAAAATGTCACTGCAACATTGGAAATTACTAACATTTTAACATTTTTACTAAACTTATTATACAAACTGAAAATATTTCATGTTACTTTTCCAGTTTGGTGTACAGTGCCGTCTATTTGGAAGGCCGATACAGCACGACTAGGTCATTGTTTCTCGATAGCACTAAAGCACACGCATATATTACACCTGGGACAAATCTATCAGGCAATTTTACTATTGCCTTTTGGATGAGCTACACCTCAGACAACCCTCGCAATGCAACCATTGTTAGTAACTTTGATAATGTCAATAAAGAATTTATTTTCAAGATACTGGACGACAAGTTTGTATTCCAAAGACGAGGAAAAGATACTGCAGATAATTTGGTAGATGTAGTCATCGAAAGTCCAGGTTAGTTTTGAAAATAAATATAATTAGACTTCGAAACGTTTATTACTTTTGTCAGCGTAAACAATTCGTTTTCAAACGAGTTGAAATCTGATCGAGTGTTGGCCCAGATACAATTTGAAGAGGCGTAAAAACGCACGATAATGAGGCGAGTGGGAAGACATTGATAGTCTAATCCCGCAAATATATTCTTCTGTTCAATCTTCGACACATTCATGAAATATAATACATTAATTTATTTTACGCATAATATTTATTAATCATAATATATATATATTTATTTTTAAGACATGGGTGTTTTACTGGGAAACATGCTTCTCGTAAATTTCATACGAAACTACATCCGGGATACGAGTGACATAATTTTCATATCCTCACCAATTGATATATCGATACCGCCATTTTGTTTTTGTTTTTCGCTGTAAATTAATCGGAATAAAAGTATCATAATTATCAATTCATGCGTTAAAGAAGTTATGTTTTTTTTGGTAATATTATCACTGAATTTTGATCCACATGTTTCACTATTGAGACTGTTCTTTCTCGAGGGGACGGAAGTGCAAGGATTAATTTATTTGAGGCTATGCGGTTTCGCTTTATTCAAGTTGGTGCGGTTTTTTGAATTTATAGGTTAAAGAGTTTTACGAAACTGAGCGGTTTTTAGTGGAGTTTGATGTGGTTTTGTGGTTTCTATCGATGTCTTTGTGCGGTATTGCGCTTTTGAATCCCCCTTTAGGTCCCCCTCTTTCTTCCTAAACTACACCTTTTTACCAATTAACTTTGATCAATTCTGGAAATGGTTGTTCTGAGACCGATAGGAATTGTGGGACTTCCTTAAATTGCAAATGCACTATTATTATCACGGTTGAAAATTTATAGCTACTTCCGAAATAACCGAAGGGCTAAAGCTCGAAACGTCAGTAAGTTAAGTCAACATCTTTTACGGTGTTACAAATTTCATTATATTACCTATCGTTTATTGCAATTCAGCACCATTAATTCATGCAAACGTGATTAAATAAATATTTTTGGAATTTCATGAACTTCCACAATTCCTGTCAGTATAGTTATAAATATTGTATAGCTAGCTCAATATAATTCATTATATATTAGTTCTCATAGTCATAGCGCATCGAGAACCTGCCCTATGATACTTATGATTATTATATTTACTATTTCCTCACATGTAAGGGGTTCAGGAATCCAAAGTTCAAGTTCAATAGGTGCATTAAGTTGAGTGTGAAAAGGCATTGAAAAAATATTGCAGCCAGTGTCTGGTCGTGTTATAACTTTCCGGGTATAAAGTATAATTTTACCTATTTTTTTGAAGGTGGTTTTATCGAAAAATCGGTCTGGCAACACGTGACACTAGTATGGTATGATGTCATGACTTCCTATTATGTGTGTTTGTATATTGATGGACAAATGGTTTATAAAACCCCGTCAACACCATCAGCATCCTGGGTGGTATTTAGTTCTTCAAGGTGGAACCTCGGTGGTACTTACCATTCATGGGATTTTGGGTATTTTCTTGGATATCTAAGTGACTTCATGGTGTTTAAGAGAGCGTTATCAGACAGTGATATTGGGCCGCTGATGGGTAAGTTAACCATAAATGGCTTGATAATCAACTGACCTAATTCTTTTTCGCTAACTATTTAAATTCAATTTGTTTTCTGTTCTGTCTTTTTTTAACTCTATGATCGTTTTCATCCATCTATCCATCCATTTCATTCATTCATTCATTCATTCATTCATTCATTCATTCATTCATTCATTCATTCATTCATTCATTCATTCATTCATTCATTCATTCATCCATCCATCCATTCATTCATTCATTCATTCATTCATTCATTCATTCATTCATTCATTCATTCATTCATTCATTCATTCATTCATTCATTCATTCATTCATTCATTCATTCATTCATTCATTCATCCATTCATTCATCCATTCATTTATTCATTCATTAATCGCGTCAGTGTTCGGCTGAAATCATTCGTCCATTCTTCCTAAATCATTGGTGCATATTTTCAGCTGTTGGTGCACCAATCCTTACGACTGTGTGGAATCCAGTCCTTCCCCCTCCTTCGGATCCTTTGCCAACTCAGACTAGTTTAGAAAGCTGGCCAGATATCGGCGAATGCATTAATGAGCGACCATATCAACCAGGTACTGTATATATATAAAGCACCGCTGCAAGCATATCATGCATGCTCATAACTCCTCTTAATCTCAGCGCAGCATTTGTATATAGCTGAGGAAGTACAGTGATAACTTGGGGGACGTCGATATTACTAGATCTAGAACTACAGCACTTCATATTATTGTTGTAATATTATAATTGTTATATGTCATGCTGTACTGTATTTTTATATGAGGAAGGAATAGCAAATGTGACCGCGCAAGTATGGCCTGTGTTTTCCCCCTTTCGCATGCATTCTATTTTTATTTTATTGTGTAAAGAAATTGATCATGAAATACAATATTGAAATTGAACTGAATGCAACAGCCATATGCAGAAACTTATACATACAGCCAGAAATTAGGTCCACCTCAGCCCAAGTATATAACTATTAGTATAGCAAATTTATTTTATTTATTTTTCAACTATAACTAGAATACATTACATAAATAAGATATACAGTAAACAACATACAATTTTGACTATTGCGAATATAAATACTGTTTTATTGCAGCTGATTGCCTCGGTGCTCTACTTACTGGTAAAGACAAAGTTCATTTGGACACACATAGTGTCCAGTTACCTTGTGATCAGTTAACCAATGGCGGTGGATGGATGATTATTGGTACTAGAGCCAGTGACATAAGTTACTTCGGTCAAACTATTGAACAGTATAATGAAGGATTCTGGGAAAATGATGTCAAGTTTTGGCTTGGAAGTCAAATCCTTTCATCTATGACACGCCAGTCTCTTCTTGTAGAAATACATACCAGCCCACATGGACAAGTCCATCATACTCTGTGTGTGTCTTTTAAAGTCAAAGTCATAAATAATAACACCAACGTAAACACTGATGAATGTTCGGGATACCAAATTCCTTTGAATTCGATACTAGATATCAAAAACTTGTTTGTAAATGGCTCTTTTAGCAAAGTTGAAATGAAAATCAGGCCAACCAAAGGTAAGCTGAATGCGTTGCATACATGGATAACCATTTTTATAAAGTTTTTATTGCATTTACGTTTTAATAATACGAAAATCAAGGCCATCAGTTAGGCTATCATGTTTTACAGCCTCCAGCTTTAAGCATCCATTTTACCATATATGTTTCTATAGAAGCCTATGAATACAAAAACTGCATTGTATGCATAATGAACACAACTGTACATGTACACAGCTCAGGTCATGTATATCATTTTTATCATGCTTCGGGCAAACTTCACGTTTGTGAAGGGACTGTCGTTTTTAGTGGTTTTTTTTTTAGTGCATTTTTCACGTCTTGTAATCGGCTACACCTAAATTCTTCCAACCACCTTGTCATTCAAGTTAAACGATCTTTTTAACTCTTAATTGTTTGTGTGTCAGATCTCCCCATGGACTACACGGTATTCTTTCAAAAGTCGCGTCCAATACACGCCAACTTTCGTGTACACAATCTCACCGAGATGTCATCGTTTACGATCTGCTTATGGACGAGACTACACTTCCGGCACGATGGTGCACTGTTCTCATTGGTGTCTGATGATTTAGTTTGTACTCTGTCGATTCAGTCATCGGTAAACAAGTTAAATGCTTCTTGTACTGATACAAGGTAAGATTTATATAATCATATAGTAAGGAAGGCAGATTGGAGAAGTAGTAAGGAAGGCAGATGGGAGAAGTAGTAAGGAAGGCAGATGGGAGAAGTAGTAAGGAAGGCAAATGGGAGAAGTAGTAAGGAAGGCAGATGGGAGAAGTAGTAAGGAAGGCAGATGGGAGAAGTAGTAAGGAAGGCAGATGGAAGAAGTAGTAAGGAAGGCAGATGGGAGAAGTAGTAAGGAAGGCAGATGGAAGAAGTAGTAAGGAAGGCGATGGGAGAAGTAGTAAGGAAGGCAGATGGGTGAAGTAGTAAGGAATGCAGATGGGAGAAGTAGTAAGGAATGCAGATGGGAGAAGTAGTAAGGAAGGCAGATGGGAGAAGTAGTAAGGAAGGCAGATGGGAGAAGTAGTAAGGAAGGCAGATGGGAGAAGTAGTAAGGAAGGCAGATGGGAGAAGTAGTAAGGAAGGCAGATGGGAGAAGTAGTAAGGAAGGCAGATGGGAGAAGTAGTAAGGATGGCAGATGGGAGAAGTAGTAAGGAATGCAGATGGGAGAAGTAGTAAGGAAGGCAGATGGGAGAAGTAGTAAGGATGGCAGATGGGAGAAGTAGTAAGGAATGCAGATGGGAGAAGTAGTAAGGAAGGCAGATGGGAGAAGTAGTAAGGATGGCAGATGGGAGAAGTAGTAAGGAATGCAGATGGGAGAAGTAGTAAGGAAGGCAGATGGGAGAAGTTTTTTTGGGGCTGGTGCTTACTGCTCTCTGGACGAAGAGAAGGGGGAGGGGGAGGGTTCTTATGATGTGAATTGAATATGTTGTACATTTTTTCTAACTGCACTTTTGGTTTAACATTCATATACGCCTATTTCGAGCATCACCGAAATGAATGCTGGTTTTATGCTGATAACGTATTGAAATGAGACTTGTATTTTATTGAACTAACAAAGAAGTGTGAGAACTCGTATGCTTGTTATTGTATTACAATCAATTCTATTATATATATATATATTATTAGATATGTGAAGTCAATACATTGCTAGCATAAAACCAGCATTCATTGCGGTCTTGGCTTGATGGTTAAGCAAGTACAACGTTATTTGAAATAAATGTAACGAAGGAAAGGGGGGTCCATTTGCAGAGAAAGGGGTGTTCTTATGGTTGCTAATCATGTGTCGTATATATTTATTTGTAACAGCACATCAGTGGATGTGGATCTGTTTGACGATACGTGGCATCATATTTGTGTCACATGGGAAAGATTCAAGAATCACATCACATTATTCATCGATGGAGCCAAAAAGAGCGAGTACAGATCAGACAAACTTCACGTTTTCAAACAAGCAGGATTTCTGAACCTAGGACGTCATCAAAACAACTTACTAGAAAGCTCAATTAGCACCTCAAAATATCTGATTGGACAACTTGGTCACGTGGACGTGTGGGATGTTATTAAAGATGACAGCATGATAAGGTCCCTCTCCAATGGACCTGGCGCAGAGTTTGGTAATGTATTGACATGGGCGATAGTGAGGGCTTGGTTACCAATGAACACGGTCCAAGTTTTACATCCATCATCGTGTGTATTGCAAGGTATATAACTTTATCATTAGTTTAAACTATAAGGCATCTTGCGGTTGATTGATTTGTTTACTTACTGACTGACTGACTGATTGACTGATTGATTGACTGACTGATAGGTTGACTGATTGATTGACTGACTGACTGACTGATTGACTGATTGATTGACTGACTGATAGGTTGACTGATTATAGCTAATTGATTGACTGACTGATAACCGACTGAAATATAGCTAATTGATTGACTGACTGATAGGTTGACTGATTATAGCTAATTGATTGACTGACTGATAGGTTGACTGACTTATAGCTAATTGATTGACTGATTGATTGATTGATTGACTGACTTATAGCTAATTAATTGACTGACTGATTGATTGACTGACTTATAGCTAATTGATTGACTGACTGATTGATTGACTGACTTATAGCTAATTGATTGACTGACTGACTGATTGATTGACTGACGTATTGCTAATTGATTGACTGACTGATTGATTGGCTGACTTGTAGATAATTAATTGACTGGCTGATTGATTGACTGACTTATAGCTAATTGATTGACTGACTGACTGATTGATTGACTGACGTATTGCTAATTGATTGATTGACTGACTGATTGATTGACTGACTTGTATATAATTAATTGACTGACTGATTGATTGACTGACTTATATAGCTAATTGATTTGACTGACTGATTGATTGACTGACTTATATAGCTAATTAATTGACTGACTGATTGATTGACTGACTTATAGCTAATTAATTGACTGACTGATTGATTTGTCTTTCTTTGGGATTAGAATCATATAGTTGGAGATTTAAAGGTTCCAATAACACGTTTCAAGTGGACGAAAAATTGAACTCATCAGCGCATGTACAGGGTGGAGTAATTGCTTCGGATGAGACCATCGTCATTGAAAAACAAGGCTCTATCGAAGCTTCTGACGTCATCATGCAGCAAAGGGGGATGTCGATGTCATTTTGGACAAGACAAGAAGATATAACAATATAGGCAATTAGCTTTGGTTTTTCTTTTTTCTTATCTCTCTGCTTGGCATATTATATTTTTTGTTATTTTTCCAGTTTTTAGTTTGTTATTCGCCTCTTGCCTTTTACCTTACGTTGTCCACCTTATATAGAATGTACATGAATATCTCCATAATGCTTTCTTGTCATTTCCTTAACTACCTCCTTTTTTTCTATAACAAGTTTATTTTTAAAATTTTGAGTTTTTGATGCTAGTATTATTTTTTTATACAGTCAATGTCATTCCAAAATACTAAAAAATGCCACGTGACACTACAAAAGTTCGCTCTAAATGCTCGATACTAGCATTAATTGTAAGCATGTAATAGATTTCATACTTCATTTTATATGCATGATCACTGTTGTTACTCATTATACAGTTAAAAATTGAAATTTTATCAGCTGAAAACAAATTAACAAATCTTAAGAATCGCGAGTCAGTTGTTGTTATAAGTCTTTACTTTACGTGGACAACGTTAATGCCAATTGACTGTAATTAATATATTATAATGTGTTTGATGGTTATCAATTACAAATGTTTAATTGCAATACAATTAATATGATTCAGTGTTAATATCAAGTATTCTCGGTGATAACGTTGGCTATTACAATCATCTCAAGACCTGGTTATCACCCATTGTATCCCATCATGCATCTTGGGTTCGTTGTTATTCATCGAGACAACATGGCTGGTATGTTTCAAGCTTTCATAGACTGTGCGACTATAAAGGACCCACATTGACGTTGATCAGAGTCAAAGACTACGTGTTAGGCGGAATGATCGATCAAAGCTGGGGTGGTGAGTATTACGCAATTATGGGTGAGGTTGAGCATGATATCGTAAATTATCAAGGCCGAGGTCTGTGTTATCTGCCGAAACCGGAGGCTGAGGCTGATAACACAGACTGGAGGTCTTGATAATTTACGATATCATGCGAAAACCGAACCCAATAATTGTTTTATTATACATTTTGTAGACTAGTAAACAACAATATAGTGAATGAAGCAACATTTATTTCAACGGGCAGCCGCCATCTTAACTGAAAACACAAACCCGTGACCGAGAGAGCCTGGGAACTTGACAGTGATAAATGCAGTATCCAGTATCTGCTGCAGATATTGCATTTTCACTGTCAAATTCACATTGCTACTAGCCGTGTGCTCTCGGCTAATCAGATTCAATGTAGTTAATAAAATGTATAATAAAGACACTTATCGCACTGACATGATACTATCATCGAATAGGAAAAAAAGATTTCACTGTCAAATCTGTCCTCTAAGTAATAGCTAAATTACAAAACGAAGATATACATTTTTGACGCCAAATAATAGTTGGGAATTTGCTAAGGAACGTTTGCTTTTAGCTGTATGATAATGAGAATACATTTCTTTGTAAACAGGCTTTTAAAAGTTAATATCTTAGTTCGTCAGTTGAGGGAATTCTGTTTGATAATTATATGCTTTTACTAGCTTCGTAATAGTTTTGTTGTCGTTGTCGTCGCATTACAGTCAAGCGTAAAGACGACGTAAATATTACTAGCTTTCAGTTCGATTTGTTTTGACTGTAGCTTCGACTGCCACAACGATTTTTGAAATATGACTATATTTAATTCTTCAACAGGTTCCAATGGATTTCTGCCAAGTAATAATTCCTTCTTATTCACTCTTCATAACCCACATGGAATTTCCCCGTCAAAATTCCCAATCAAGCAAGAACACAAATCATTTGCTGCTCACACAAACCAGTTTGTTGGTCCAAACTTTGGCTTCAATGATCTTGTTATTTACGAGGAAACCGATGGTCGCATTGCATGTTGGAGTAGCCTGGGCACGAGTTACGCCGTATCCAACAACGTTAACAATGCAGCAGGCGGTCGTAGTGTTTTTACTGGCAGTCGCCTGTTTTATCCAGACGAAATAGAAGTGTTCTATTATAACAGTAAGTAGTTATATAACCACCTGTTTGCCTTACTGATTGCAATCAAATTTACGTGATTTGGGGTTTTATTTTTCAAGCGTTTTCATTCAATTTTATTCCATTTTGTTATATGGTATTGAGTGAAATATAAATTGATTGACTATTTAGAACTGTTTTAAAATAAGTACCTACTTTGAAAGATGTCCATTCTTTGCAGTGCCCACTAGTGAAGTCCCAGGTGAAGCCATGCAACGGCCATCGCCATATGACGACAAAAACTGTTCATCTGCATCAGTAGTGGGCGAATTCAGTCTGGAATGGCATTTCACCAAGTTGGAGACCATAACTCATATAGCAATAGAGGGAATGCCTAAAGATCAACGTTTTGTTAGCGCATTTCTTGTTGAATATACGACAATTCCGGAAGGATCATGGAAAAATACGTCTGTTGTAAGTACTAGTAGATTTTCATGAATGAACTTGAATTGAATCTTTCAAACATATCGAGTAGTAAGTACTTTTTAAAATACTAATATGTACAATATATCTCGTTCAGCTGATCAATGTTTATCCTAGTAAATAAAGTTTTCGTTCGTGCTTTCTTCCATATATAGTATAACCATCCATATTTGCTAGTAAAATACAAAGGAACTCACAAATATGTGAATATCTCGATACAAAATAAACTACTTTGTATCATTTTGCTGAAGCAAGAACGGACGTCAACCATTCTCTTACCCAGATCCTTCTCAGCTTCATTGATCAAAGGCTCTGGTCGGAAACAAACCGGAAGACCTAGAATCTGGGTCGTCAGATATGCGCATGCTCAATATTTTCTAACTTCCGGTAACAAAATGGCGAATTTCAAGTTAATAGACCCATTCAGCTTCAATGTTTATTTACCCACTTCAAACCACATGTTCGTTCCCTTTGGATTTAATCATTTGTTATGCATAAATATTTTCATACTTGACATAAAAGAACAACTCTCAAGGGAACGTCATGTGGTCTGAAATGTGCAATTTGCATACAGAACTAATAGGGTCTATTGTCGCTGATGCGTTAACCCAATTGCAAACTAAACGTAAAATTCGATCCTAAAGAAAAACAAATTGTGGTTATGGTTATAGTTATTTCAAGAGCTCGAACAAAGTAAATATATTATTACTCTTTTTGTTCTCAGACATTCCATCGGACCCAACGGATATTTTGTCTGCTGCTAATTACTAGCCAACTAGCCGTTGGAATGTCTCAGCTCTCAGAACTATTAAGGTCTATTAAACTAGACTGAGATTAACGACCATTAACCAACTGATGGATAGCAAATTTCCCAAATTATCATTTTTCTCCCCGAATATACGGCCTCATCGGTAAATCTAGCCTGAAACCAAGTAAATGCTATCAAAAATACATTTCTAGTAGACAGTTGTCTCTAGCAACATCAAAACAAAATCGTTGCGCAGAAGGTGTGTATAATTATCGCTGATTGCGCATGTAATTATTTCAACCAATCATATTGACGCTGGATTTGTGTCCGACCAGAGCCTTTGATTTTTCGTTAGAAAGCTGAGAAGGGTCTGGATAAGAGAATGGGACGTCAAAAAGATATTTCTGTGTTATCGATTAATGTTTTGCCGTTTTCTAGGAATATGTATCATACGCTAAATGGAATAGAACGGTACATGCCATATTGCCTCCTATCTACGTCTACAAAATAAAGGTTATACCAACCAAATGGAATAATAAAATATGTTTGATAGCAAAAATCTACAAAGAAAAGAAAGGTAATTATATACAACTAGTGCTTTAGAATAGTCCTTTTCTCAGTTCCGCCGTTTTGCTATGCGCAGCAACTCGAACCTCGACTTGAAATTATTTTTCGTGGTCACTGAACGGAACTGTGAAAATGATTATTGTAAAGCTATGTTTTATTCTTAAGATATGCACAACGATATACATCAGGAGTGCTCTATAAATCCATTCGGTTAGAAATTCGTTTGCGATTGATGGTGAACGATTTTCTGATCTGAAGGATTCGTACTGTATCAAGAACCAAAAAAGGAGGAAAAAGTGGATTGCCTCCATCGCAAGCCCGAGATTTCCTTATTGATTTGAAAGACTATTTGTACCGGACTTTCCAGTTTTTTCTGTGTAAAAATAAATAATCCCTCATCCCATTTGACGTTTTTTGGATGGCATGACTGCATTGTCGACCCGTTAAAGATTCTCAAGTCTTATACCACTGTGGTCAAGGTTCGTGCAAGAAAATACGACGAGCATACACGATCATACCCGATACTTTAACCCCCAAGGTACCCCCTGGATGCACATCTTTATCAAATCAGTTATAGCTCTTTTTTCTATAGTAGATAGATTAGATATTTTTTTCAGAATGATTTTACGTGAAATCTATAAAGGGATATGTTTGTAATTCTACGTCGCATTCATAATTAGATATTGATGTTAATTTATATCAACGTTTTAGACTGTGGTCAGCCGTTTGGTATGGAAAACAGTTTGCAATTGATTCCTAACAATCAAATAACTGCATCATCTTCCTTCAAAACATACGCAGAAGATGATCATGACGAGGTTGAATACCGCTGGCCATATCGCGGCAGGCTCAACTTCAATAGAGGGTCTAAGGCCTGGCTTCCCGATACAATGAATTTAGGCGACTGGTTCCAAGTTGATTTGGGCAAAATATCCGATATTAGGTGTTTTGCACTGCAGGGCCGTCCAGATAAAATACACTATGTTAAAGAATTCAAGATTGCGTATAGTCTTGATGGAGGCAGCTGGAAATATGCACTTACCAATTATCAAAGAAAGGTAAGACCCTCCAAAAACAAAAACAACATAACAACAACCAGATATAATTGAGGAAGAGCAGGGGCAGAGAAGGGGCAGAGCAGGGGCAGAGAAAGCAGTTGTTACGAAGTTCAATACATATACATTGCATTTCGGTATTATGAGCACAATTACAGTCGGTTCCTTTAGATATTAGCGGGGTAATGGTGCCAGATTCAGTTACTGAAAGACGAGGTTCTTTACAACCCCCATCACATTAGTAATTGAGTGTAGGGTAGGTTGCGTAGCTGGCCGTGAGTACAGCTAGTGAACGGGCTGGCGCAGACGGACATCAAAAGCTATCAAAGGAATGCAGAAGTGTGTGGCCATTATACACCATACATGACGCTATTAATATGAAACACATTTACATGATATATCTATTTAAAATTTATTTTTCAGACCTTTAAAGGCATCGAGTATCAGAAAAGCGAATTGATAACAGTAGTTCCTCGTAGTGTAATGGCGAAGTTCATTCGTATTTATACAGTAAAATGCAGCAGATACTGTGCCATGAGAACAGAGTTTTATGGCAATCAATCAGGTAAGGCTCGATCGTATCAGACTCGAAGCGCCTGATTAAACTACGGGTCAATCGCTAACCATGTACTAGCCATGAGGGCAAGAGGTCTAGTTACCTCAGCATCCATCAGCTTGTAGGCTAAACTTAAAACAGATAAATGATTACAATTCACGGTTCAGCCGCCATTGTAAGACCACAGATCGGTGGATAAATAAAGATACAGCCACTCGGCGAAATCTTAAACCTCCACTGACATCAGTTGACATTATTATCGACACCTTATTGTTCTTTATCATGTATATGAGCGTTGAGCGCAGACTGGGTCTGTTTCGATTCTCTCCCCATATTCGCCTTTGAAGACAATTTTTAACAATGGCATCATGCGATTTTAAACAGAAAGAATAATTAATTATTTTGATTTCGAGTGTGAGTTCTTTTTGTCTGCAGGGCTAATGAACACGACGGAAGGCCTCCAGTTCTCCGTACTTCATGGAAGCAATAGTTTCGCTTATTCTACTTCTTCAAAGACCTGGAAAATACAGAACAAACCACAGCTTAAACAATGGACCCATGTGGTCATCACGTGGTCTTTAGCAAATGGGATCAACGTTTACTACAATGGGACATTAAAGGAGCATAGTAGTCTCAATGGTAACTCAGGAATAGTATCCACGCCTGCAAGGATTGCCGTGGTTATGGCGGGTGGAATGGGAACGATGCCTATGAAGCTTGGAGGCTTAAAAGTGTGGGGGCAAGAATTAGATCAGAGGTTGGCCCAGAAAGATTATGAATTAGGTAAGAAAAACCATAAACAAATCAGGGATATCTAATTGCATGACAGTTAATCGGCAGGCAGTGTATCGCACATCTGAAAAACTATATGTGATGGAATGATGTCATCCCTTGACCAAGTATTAACAAGTTTTGAATATAGCACACTGGAGTTGACTCAGTACTCAGTACTCCCTTTGTCCAAGGTGGTAAGGGTGGTCGGCGGTCGATTTCGCAAGTAACCCCTAAAAGGTACATCAGGAGAACTGTCAAAGCCTTGCTGGTTTAATTTCAACCCCTAAAAGATACAACTGTGAGATGTTCTTGTCAGCTACAAAGCCAAGTAAAAATGACCCTAGGTACAAAGGGATGTCACTATGTGACTTTTGAGCAAAAACCGTAAAAGATAAGCACAGGGAATTATTTCCAACCCTCAAAGAAGAGCCGATCACCCTTACCACTTGGATAAAGGAAGTACCTTCCTCGGGATACAAGACAAACAGTAGTAGTCAAGAGGTTAAACGATTATGGTCCGTTGTGTCATTCGTGTGGCAAACGTCGTCTACCTTTTTATTGATACGGTCTTAATCAAGAGATTCCAAGTTTATATGAAAAAAATAAATGAGTTGAAACTTTTGTCCTGTATCCTTATTTTGATTATTTATTTTTTTAAAGTGTTTTTGATAATTTGCACTGATGAATACACTGCCGTCATCACTGCATCGTGCAATTCTTATCTATTATTAGTAATATCAATATATGATTTTATGTGATTGTAATAAACGATCTATTTGACAGTTACTTGTGATTTTGAAAATGACATGTGCTTGGAAAGATTTCAACTCTCACCTAAAGTAACTGTATCGTGGATAAGGACTGTATATTGTATATCAACAAATACCATTGGAGCGTGTTTGAATGCATCATTAACAGGTAATATCAATCGATGTTCTTCCTTTTTCTATTTCAATTAACGCTGATCAACTGAAAATGATTGATGTGAGATCGATAAGAGTTGTAAGAGCTCATTAAATGGCAAATGTACTATGATAATTACGCTTGAATATTAATGTTTACTTCTGAAGTACTGTCATCTGTAATTCTTCACCTACCAAAGGTGATTAAAATTATACATTTACATTGTAATGAGTTTCCGCAATTACTATCGATCTCAGATCTACCTTTTCCAACATGCACGAGCTTTTCTTTGGATCCGTATTCCAACACTTGGAATCCTATTACTACTAGTACTATACACTGTATCTTCCTTTAAACAAGTTCATCGCTATTAACTTTTTTATAGGTTACTGCTTGTCCCTAAAGTCGTTACCAGTCTACCACGGTCAATCGTCACGGTTCACCAGTCCTCTCCTCCATAGTACTGTGTCATGTACATCTTTCAGTTTTCGTATAGATGGAAATAATACTGGTCGTATCAATGTCAATCTAATTGACCTCAACGGTATCAAATCATTGCTATGGAGACGGAGTGGTAACCATGGTGGATGGAATAAAGGCAGAATACCAATTACCCAAACACATTCTTTTAAGGTAATTTGATTTGCAAAGACTAGTTTCTTCCAAATTTTTCATTTCGAATGATCTAAAATGGAAGATTTTGCATTAATTGGTTGTTTTGTCTTTATCGTTAGATTGAATTTGAAGGAGTTGTAGGCAGTGACATCGAAAGACATTTATCAATTGATAATATTACGCTATCAGTAAACCCTTGCAAGTCATTGATGCCAAGAAATGCAGTCAGTAATGCTTCAGGTAAGCCATTATGATTGAGACTGCCAGCGTAATGCAATAAGCTGAAAAATATTAAATAGTCGGTTTAAAAGCCACATCATAAAATTGAAAAACTAAATATGAGAGTAAACTAGTCTTATAAAGGTTTCGCATTACAAATTTTTTTCATTTTTCCTCAGTTGCAAGAACATGTAGGGAATAAGACATGTACAAGTTTAAAAAAACTTTCACCTAAAGGATTTGGAGATATCAGCTTTAATAAAGGAATTTAAGGTCTTTTTTACAGCAACCTGCTGTTGTCATGACAACGTCAAACGCAATAATTTAAAACAAATTGATATCCTAGATCCATAAACTTTAAAATGATATATCGGTTAACTGTATAGTTTCACAATAATGCTGCATAATATGCAATATAAAGTAGGTATATAGCAGTATATACAGAAACCATTTCGAGCCTCCTTAAGTGCGGTATTCAAATAACAACCAACGAACACAATGAAATTTTAATTTTAATTTTAACTTAAAAGTTGCATGTAAGAGTAATACGCTGAAGAGTGTTTCACAGGTTAATGAGAACAGCCGTCTACCGCTACAAACAACCCATTCTATGGCAACGAAATATCCCATAGCTACACAACTTTACAAGTACTGTCCTTGTGGATTTGACAACACAGTTTTACATATGTCAATATATATCAACCTGTACTGTCAAATCTGACAAGTGCTTATATGAAATTGTCTAGCTATGGGATAATTCTTTGCCATGAAATAACGGGATTTAAAGGAACGTAAACCAAAATTAACATCTTTCAATACACACTTGTGGTTTCTCTTTGCCTTCTTGTAATTAGAATAAAATAATGAATGAATAAAAAGAATTTGATAAATGGATAAATGGTAGAATTGAAAATAATAATGAATTTGAATAACGTAAATGAAGAAATGAAGAAAAATAAACTAACAATTAAACTATGCACTAACTGTGGATTCAGATCAGGACGGATGGGAAACAATTTGGAGCATTGTACTACACACTATTCAAAACCTTAACAGATATATGTTATGGTCTGATCCGCGCGGTTATATGATTTGTGTATGAGTATGATCGTCGCGGAGTAAAGCAATTTATGTAATTGCAATTATAGAAGCCTGAAAATAAATTCGGGACTTCAACGGGATTTGAACCCATGACCTTTGCAGAACCGGTTCTGCAAAGGTCATGGGTTCAAATCCTGTTGAAGTCCCGAATTTTTTTCGGGCTTCTATAATTGCAATTACATAAATTACTCCGCGACGATCATACACAAAACCTTAACACTTGTGGGACCATTGCATGGGAGCCTTTGCGCATGTGCTAACTACTTCGGGAATGCAAATTGTTTCGTTTTCTAATTTGAAATCTTCTGGATATTTATGTGTTTTTTTTTTCCTTCTTTCTACCACTGTTTACAGGAGTGTATGCCTTTTAGTATTAACGGGAACTATGTATGTTTGCCCTTGTTTTCTTCACTTTTTGGGGGGATACGAAAGAAATATGGCTTTCCGCCATTCCCACAACAATGAGTATTTTATTATATACCACGGGTGTATATATCATTTATCCAAGACAATTATTCCCTAGAGTATGCAAATCAACTATTTGGTAAAATTATATAATTTATGCGTCTATGAAACCTAAAATTAAATGTCTTAAATGTGTTCTGTAATTCTTTCTTCATACAGTATTTACGGATTTAGCTCTGCGAATCACATTGATAATTACGTTTTGCTTTGATTATAATTCTTTAAGCTTCCGAAACCTTATTTTGTATTTAGTCTTAAATGTAGATTGCCAATAAAGCTGTTAAAAAAACACCTATAAAGTTGGATATTTTGTGATATTATATATTCGATTTTTTTCAACGACAAAACAAACATTGCGACCTTGAAACCCGTGGGTGCAATTAGAGTACACGCTATATATATTCTCGCATGAAACAGCAACAAATGATGTATCATAACCTTGGATCGGTCTATTATCCCAAAACTAAGCAGCGAGAACATATTGAAAAAAATAATCCTTATATGGTTTATTTTTAGAACGCATTGCCATATTCTACTTTTTTATGTTATTATATATTTTCTTTTGTATCATTTACTATCATGTAAATTATTGTATATGCATATTTATAGGTCATTATCTTTTAACTATTTCTCTTCTTTGTATTATTATATTATTATGTAAATTGTTGTAAATTATTGTAAATTCATATGGTTGAGAATTAAAATTGAACAAATAGAATGCATCGATTGTTTGTCAGTCTCTGTTTCTATGACTGTCATTGGCTTTACTTCACAATTTTATTGTTTTACAAACATTCAGCTGAAATAAGCCATTAACAATTGACTCCGCCTTAATGGGTTGACAGTACGCACGTATTTATAGTTATTTCTACATTCTGGAAATTCTGAATCTACCGGTTTTTCCTTAATTTGAGCTAAATTATAGTTTATCCTTAGTATATCAGTAATGTTTTGTTTGAATGATTATTAATAAGTATTTTCAATATAAGTCGTTTCAAATTAAACATACTACTGATGGTCTGTCAACCAATGACATTTTCTTGATCTCTTTTGTCAGGTGTAAGTGAATTTCTAGAATTTTATTCAATGTAAAAAAAACAGCATCTAGCTAGTGCCAGTTTAAGACGCTCAGTGCCTTAATTGCCTTGAAAGTTTTATTTTCTAAAGCGAACTTATTGTCAACTCACCGTGTTTTCTGTCTTTGTTTGCGTTGTAGCAAGCTAAACAAGCAGAGAAAACAATTGACATTGGAAACTAATCAATGCTCCCCTGAAACAGGTGCAACGAGCCGTCACTGGCTATTGCCAAAAGAACCTCGTAGAACGAAGACACAACGTTACAATGGCATAACCAGAAGTGAACGATGTAAACGTTTCTTTGAACACTTTTGCCCTCCCTTTTGTCCGTAACAGCTGATAGAAGACAATGGTGAATGTAGTGGCACAAATCTTGGTAAAATATATATGAACGCTATTTTAAACTTATTTACTTCCACACTGATATCGCTTTTAATTCAATAGGTGATGTGTTTGGCGATAATTATGAGCGAAGGGAACGAAGTTTACAAGTGCCAAGGCAAGTGACGAATAATGCAAGCAAAATACACATTAACAAAGCCAATCGGTGTTATAGCTAACTTTGTTTCAACGTCTTTTTGATGCTGTATGTGCATTTGTATCAGATTAGGAAGTTTTCGTGCACTTCAATCGACTTTTCCAGTTGTTGAGATTGAGATTTTTTAAAAACTACAATACTTATAGTATTCAAAAATTAGAAAACTGCGGGATGACTTAAAAAAAACCATTATCTGAATGATTTAAAAATAGACGGAATTGAATTCTATCAATGCAACTCGGCATGCCCGTTATTGAGTTGTACAGCTTCTTGAGAACGGTTCAATGAGTTGTATACTTTAAAATATTGCCGATAGAAAGCGTGAAATGGGTATTTTGTTAACGAAATCTTTCGCGGCTGCCAAGTGTTAAAAAACAACATCCTGCACTCTAGAGGAATAATGGCTGATCGTTGCTCTTTTATCATTTCATCATTTTGTATTATTTTTTGTTATTTTTAGCTCAACTTTAGCAGTAATTAGCTGTAAGCGAATAGCTTGAATTTGGAACCGTTTATTTTATGCCATCCTTCTCATTTTCAGTTTTATTAAGTCCTAAGTAACTTGTTCAAATTCGCCGATTGACAACCGGTTGTTCTTGTTGATTACTCTACAAACGCATTCAATAATAAGCTGTAAAGCCGGATTTTTGAAAATTCTAAAAAAAACCCAAGCAACTATCAGTTAACTACATCGGTTATCTAGAAAATGCCATGAACTGCTTGAATTTCATAGAAATATAAATTAACTTGATTGTCATAGTAACGTGAGTACTAATTGTTGGTCTTATTTCGTAATGAAGGCATATAAGCTGGCGCCTACCGAAGAGATTTCTCCTTGCTGCAGCTGCTAGTATAATTGTAAACTCAAAACAGGAACAAAACTGGATAACGCCGACACACTGTTTTCCTCAGTCAAGATTCTATATTTCATAACACTAAATCAATTTTAGAAAATATTGTATAAATGTGCTATATTTGACTAAGAAACGCGCCAGACATAGCAACACTTGTACAACGTTCAAAAAATCATGATAATGGCGGACGATATATATTGATACTACAAAAAATACTGAAATAGGAATAAAATAGTGATAAAATTGTAATACTAATTACATTGAGGATACTGGAAGCGTGAATACTTGAATATTTTCGGGTTGTTATTAGCTGAACATTCTACTGCGGCCCCAAAACCATGTAAAACTGAAGCATTAAATTCAAACTACACTGAGTTTGCATATTACATTTATTCGCTTAAGTGATGTGGGTTAAAAAAGTTTAAATTATACTTGAGTTGTTCGTGATTCGAGTGTTCTCGCTGTAAATAGATAAAATGAGTTATGCATATCGATCTCACTGTGAGAGTAATTTAATATAATCTACAAATTCTTAAATCTGCGTGGGTCGTTCTTTTTTTATTTCAAGCTCATCAGTGCACAGAGAAAAAGAGAGTGTTATTTGATTTGTTACTTTCTTTTGCACGTTAGATACATCTCGTCACTATATCCTATATCTACGGCAAAATGGCGCGAAAAGTCTTTTAGCAAAATTATCTAAATGAAAGTAATAATGGACGCAATACGTGCGACTGTAAATCAGCACTTCTGATATTAAAACGACAATTTTAGCCTACCAATATCCGCAAAATTAAAATTGTTCATGACTTTTATTGTTGCACGGAAAAATCTCTTGAACTTTCCTATAGCCGTAGTATTTATACAATATTGTAGAAGTTGTTTGGTTAAGTTAAATGCCAATCATCGTAAGCGGCGTTCAAAATGATATTTACTTAGCATAGAATTGAATCTCCCAAATGACAAAGCAAAATGACGGACTTTTGAAAAGAGCATATTCTAATTACAGCCCGTGTATTTCTTCAAATCTCAATGAAATACAAAAACACTTGAACTATCGTCTTGTTTGAGTTTAACCCCTCAATATAAATAATTATCTATAGTGCACTTTCGAATTCTATACTGAAAACATATTCATATTCACATTCATATTCATATTGAAACTGAACCTTTGTATGTGGCTCACTCTTATAGTTTTTAAAATTATTTGTATAATTGCTTAACTTTATGTTGTATTTAGTAAGGACTTTTGAATAATTTCACCCAATAAATCGATTATAATTATAACTCATGTCTTCGTATTTTCTTAAGCACGAAATTTTCACATCATTTTTTAAAACATTTTCGCAACTTTGTTATTAATGTTTAAATATGGAGGTGAATTTTGATGTTCTCTGGCTACATAAATTGTAAATGAGATGGATGTAAATTATTCTTTGTTATTAATATTAAAAAACAATTATTTAATTGTAGATATTAATTTAATTTACAAGGTAATATTTTAGTTCAAACTTTCACCTTAAAAACTAAAATTTATCTATTTTTTTTATTTTTCAGAAAGTCAGTTTTCTTTACGCTTGTCGGCTTCATCTTCACTTCCGCAAGCGCCGTCAAAAATTATGAAGCCATTCCAAGACTTCACAGCATGTTTTTGGATGAAAGCTTCGCAGGAGATACGTGACATGATTGTATTTTCCTACAAAATGACTACCAATAATCAAGAAATAAGCATAAAAACAAACACAACGCATTTGACCGTTCAAATCGGTCAAAATCAAAAGTAAGTAAAAGTTTGGTTATATAATTATCTTTTTCTTTCTAATCAGTGACAATTACGAATATCGTTACGATTCAGAATTGAGATTTCATTTCCTTTCAATTGCTTATCAACTTAATATATTATTTGTAATATACTGCGACATTGAGAGCTCAATGAATGTTCATGTGAAATTTTCAGAAAGCGTCGCGCGAATAATATAATGGGATTTCTTATAATTAACTGTAATTAGAAATAGCGTTTCTGATATTGAAAATTTTTAACTTCAGTTTTAATTGTGTGGGGTTTTTTTGGTCTTCTTTTTTTGTTTTGCATTGCGTCAAGCCATCAATACTAATTTAACAAATATGTACCGATGGAATCGATAATTGAAATAATAATAAAAACGAATGCTAACAGGAGGTGAAACTACGTCTGGCAAAAGAAAAATATCCGCCAATATAATTATTTTAGTATAAATACACTGAAAATCGCGCGCGGTGATTGGTCGATAAATTCACGCTGTCTCGATAATCACCTACAGCATTTGTACGCTCAGCTAAAAATAAGAAATGAACAGTTTTTCTTCAAATTAAAAAAAACTAGTTATTTCTACTTTTTTTAATTATCAATTTTGTATTTATACGAAAACAATTATCCACCTCAGGCTCAGTGAATATCAGTGATATCGTCTCGGTTATTATTCACCGATATTCACAGATGTCGGGTTAAGCTTTAATTTATTTTTTATTTTATTTTTTCAAAACCAAATTTTAACATATTTGTCTGGACTTTTCTTCGGATATTGTTTTATTTTCTCTTTCACTCTTTGCTATTTTTCTTTCACTGTTTTCCTTTTCGTTCTTGTTATTTTCTTTAACCGTTTCCAATTTCTTGTTAAACTAAAATATGTTTCCTAACTATTGCCGTTTCCACAGAGTCCTAAAACCACAACAAATCAAGATGGCCGACAATCTTCTGAGTGTTTGCTTGACTTGGAGCAGTCATAATGGACAGTGTAAACTATTTCTCAACTCCATCCTCGCTGTCAAAGTTACAGATTTTTCTAAGAGTTTCATTATACAACCAAAGGGTAATGTTTACTTGGGAGGACGCCCTGGTCAAGTATCAGAACGGTTCGAAGGTAATATCAGCCGCTTGAATATCTGGAGTCGTGTTTTACCCACTCAAGTTATTGCAGCACTTGGTCAGCGGTGTGGTGTTGAAAGAGGTGACGTCATCTCATGGGACACTTTCAAGAACAGATTAGGTGCTAATGTTGATATAGGTCAAGATATTTGTCCACGAAAAAGTAAGTATGGCACTTAACAGAATCAATATTAGTAAAAAAGATTACTTGAAATGTACTTCTCCACGTTCTCTTCGGATCCGTTTACTATTTTCTTACCATTTTGCTATGAAATTCGCGGCTTCGGCTTGTGATTGTATCTGCCGATAAACACTACACCACCCATGCCACCCATGCCACCCTATACATCTAATAGATACATAAATCAAACTAAACATCATTCGAGTTTGCAGCCAATTCAGTATAAAGCTTCATTTATACACAGTTTTATTTCTTTGGAAAGGTTTAGCAAATGGAGAGGTACAACTGATATATAATGTACAATTACATCGTTTCAGGTCCTGAATTCAATCGTGCTAACCTGACTCATCATTGGTCATTGACTGGACCTGATAGCAATGTTGGGTATGTTACCAATAGTTAGCTGGAAGGGGTTTATCAAATAGAAATATTAATCCTTAAAGATACATTAACCCCCCTCATGTAAGATATGATTTTATGTCCCCCTCGCTGCGGTCTGAAACTGAGAAGTAGTCTGATGATGTAAGTTTCGAATGAGAGCAGACGGGACCTCAATCTTTACCGACCTTAGGGATTGACTATTAGATATTTTAAGGGAGAAGAGAGGAAGATGGTTGTGTAATTACCAAAAACAATTCGAACAAAGTTTTAACCTAAAAAAATATCGTGCACAAAAAACAATCCTGAAAAAAATATCGTGCACAACAAACAATCCTGAAAAAAAATATCGTGCACAACAAACAATCCTGAAAAAAATATCGTGCAAAGCGGTAAAAATAAATCTTGCACAGCCTCGAGGGCAAAAAAATACCCTGCACAAAAACATTGCACAATCCTCCTCTCCCAGGAACTGAGAGAGTGAAGTGGCTTGCCCAAATACGCAACGTAATCGGATTAATCGCCCTGGAACTCAGACCACTATGAGACCTGGAGTACAACCAGGCTAACACTGAACCAGCTTGCCTAATGCTATCATTTTCATGTTTGTGGTTAGCTAGTCCATCGAGTTTACGCTAGCTCTGAAAGCTCTTATTAAAATGTCACTGCAACATTGGAAATTACTAACATTTTAACATTTTTACTAAACTTATTATACAAACTGAAAATATTTCATGTTACTTTTCCAGTTTGGTGTACAGTGCCGTCTATTTGGAAGGCCGATACAGCACGACTAGGTCATTGTTTCTCGATAGCACTAAAGCACACGCATATATTACACCTGGGACAAATCTATCAGGCAATTTTACTATTGCCTTTTGGATGAGCTACACCTCAGACAACCCTCGCAATGCAACCATTGTTAGTAACTTTGATAATGTCAATAAAGAATTTATTTTCAAGATACTGGACGACAAGTTTGTATTCCAAAGACGAGGAAAAGATACTGCAGATAATTTGGTAGATGTAGTCATCGAAAGTCCAGGTTAGTTTTGAAAATAA
Source organism: Metridium senile (assembly GCA_949775045.1). Taxonomy (NCBI): domain Eukaryota; kingdom Metazoa; phylum Cnidaria; class Anthozoa; order Actiniaria; family Metridiidae; genus Metridium; species Metridium senile. Next base: position 50,287,320 of record OX459096.1, on the reverse strand, counting down.
ATATAATTAGACTTCGAAACGTTTATTACTTTTGTCAGCGTAAACAATTCGTTTTCAAACGAGTTGAAATCTGATCGAGTGTTGGCCCAGATACAATTTGAAGAGGCGTAAAAACGCACGATAATGAGGCGAGTGGGAAGACATTGATAGTCTAATCCCGCAAATATATTCTTCTGTTCAATCTTCGACACATTCATGAAATATAATACATTAATTTATTTTACGCATAATATTTATTAATCATAATATATATATATTTATTTTTAAGACATGGGTGTTTTACTGGGAAACATGCTTCTCGTAAATTTCATACGAAACTACATCCGGGATACGAGTGACATAATTTTCATATCCTCACCAATTGATATATCGATACCGCCATTTTGTTTTTGTTTTTCGCTGTAAATTAATCGGAATAAAAGTATCATAATTATCAATTCATGCGTTAAAGAAGTTATGTTTTTTTTGGTAATATTATCACTGAATTTTGATCCACATGTTTCACTATTGAGACTGTTCTTTCTCGAGGGGACGGAAGTGCAAGGATTAATTTATTTGAGGCTATGCGGTTTCGCTTTATTCAAGTTGGTGCGGTTTTTTGAATTTATAGGTTAAAGAGTTTTACGAAACTGAGCGGTTTTTAGTGGAGTTTGATGTGGTTTTGTGGTTTCTATCGATGTCTTTGTGCGGTATTGCGCTTTTGAATCCCCCTTTAGGTCCCCCTCTTTCTTCCTAAACTACACCTTTTTACCAATTAACTTTGATCAATTCTGGAAATGGTTGTTCTGAGACCGATAGGAATTGTGGGACTTCCTTAAATTGCAAATGCACTATTATTATCACGGTTGAAAATTTATAGCTACTTCCGAAATAACCGAAGGGCTAAAGCTCGAAACGTCAGTAAGTTAAGTCAACATCTTTTACGGTGTTACAAATTTCATTATATTACCTATCGTTTATTGCAATTCAGCACCATTAATTCATGCAAACGTGATTAAATAAATATTTTTGGAATTTCATGAACTTCCACAATTCCTGTCAGTATAGTTATAAATATTGTATAGCTAGCTCAATATAATTCATTATATATTAGTTCTCATAGTCATAGCGCATCGAGAACCTGCCCTATGATACTTATGATTATTATATTTACTATTTCCTCACATGTAAGGGGTTCAGGAATCCAAAGTTCAAGTTCAATAGGTGCATTAAGTTGAGTGTGAAAAGGCATTGAAAAAATATTGCAGCCAGTGTCTGGTCGTGTTATAACTTTCCGGGTATAAAGTATAATTTTACCTATTTTTTTGAAGGTGGTTTTATCGAAAAATCGGTCTGGCAACACGTGACACTAGTATGGTATGATGTCATGACTTCCTATTATGTGTGTTTGTATATTGATGGACAAATGGTTTATAAAACCCCGTCAACACCATCAGCATCCTGGGTGGTATTTAGTTCTTCAAGGTGGAACCTCGGTGGTACTTACCATTCATGGGATTTTGGGTATTTTCTTGGATATCTAAGTGACTTCATGGTGTTTAAGAGAGCGTTATCAGACAGTGATATTGGGCCGCTGATGGGTAAGTTAACCATAAATGGCTTGATAATCAACTGACCTAATTCTTTTTCGCTAACTATTTAAATTCAATTTGTTTTCTGTTCTGTCTTTTTTTAACTCTATGATCGTTTTCATCCATCTATCCATCCATTTCATTCATTCATTCATTCATTCATTCATTCATTCATTCATTCATTCATTCATTCATTCATTCATTCATTCATTCATTCATCCATCCATCCATCCATTCATTCATTCATTCATTCATTCATTCATTCATTCATTCATTCATTCATTCATTCATTCATTCATTCATTCATTCATTCATTCATTCATTCATTCATTCATTCATTCATTCATTCATTCATTCATCCATTCATTCATCCATTCATTTATTCATTCATTAATCGCGTCAGTGTTCGGCTGAAATCATTCGTCCATTCTTCCTAAATCATTGGTGCATATTTTCAGCTGTTGGTGCACCAATCCTTACGACTGTGTGGAATCCAGTCCTTCCCCCTCCTTCGGATCCTTTGCCAACTCAGACTAGTTTAGAAAGCTGGCCAGATATCGGCGAATGCATTAATGAGCGACCATATCAACCAGGTACTGTATATATATAAAGCACCGCTGCAAGCATATCATGCATGCTCATAACTCCTCTTAATCTCAGCGCAGCATTTGTATATAGCTGAGGAAGTACAGTGATAACTTGGGGGACGTCGATATTACTAGATCTAGAACTACAGCACTTCATATTATTGTTGTAATATTATAATTGTTATATGTCATGCTGTACTGTATTTTTATATGAGGAAGGAATAGCAAATGTGACCGCGCAAGTATGGCCTGTGTTTTCCCCCTTTCGCATGCATTCTATTTTTATTTTATTGTGTAAAGAAATTGATCATGAAATACAATATTGAAATTGAACTGAATGCAACAGCCATATGCAGAAACTTATACATACAGCCAGAAATTAGGTCCACCTCAGCCCAAGTATATAACTATTAGTATAGCAAATTTATTTTATTTATTTTTCAACTATAACTAGAATACATTACATAAATAAGATATACAGTAAACAACATACAATTTTGACTATTGCGAATATAAATACTGTTTTATTGCAGCTGATTGCCTCGGTGCTCTACTTACTGGTAAAGACAAAGTTCATTTGGACACACATAGTGTCCAGTTACCTTGTGATCAGTTAACCAATGGCGGTGGATGGATGATTATTGGTACTAGAGCCAGTGACATAAGTTACTTCGGTCAAACTATTGAACAGTATAATGAAGGATTCTGGGAAAATGATGTCAAGTTTTGGCTTGGAAGTCAAATCCTTTCATCTATGACACGCCAGTCTCTTCTTGTAGAAATACATACCAGCCCACATGGACAAGTCCATCATACTCTGTGTGTGTCTTTTAAAGTCAAAGTCATAAATAATAACACCAACGTAAACACTGATGAATGTTCGGGATACCAAATTCCTTTGAATTCGATACTAGATATCAAAAACTTGTTTGTAAATGGCTCTTTTAGCAAAGTTGAAATGAAAATCAGGCCAACCAAAGGTAAGCTGAATGCGTTGCATACATGGATAACCATTTTTATAAAGTTTTTATTGCATTTACGTTTTAATAATACGAAAATCAAGGCCATCAGTTAGGCTATCATGTTTTACAGCCTCCAGCTTTAAGCATCCATTTTACCATATATGTTTCTATAGAAGCCTATGAATACAAAAACTGCATTGTATGCATAATGAACACAACTGTACATGTACACAGCTCAGGTCATGTATATCATTTTTATCATGCTTCGGGCAAACTTCACGTTTGTGAAGGGACTGTCGTTTTTAGTGGTTTTTTTTTTAGTGCATTTTTCACGTCTTGTAATCGGCTACACCTAAATTCTTCCAACCACCTTGTCATTCAAGTTAAACGATCTTTTTAACTCTTAATTGTTTGTGTGTCAGATCTCCCCATGGACTACACGGTATTCTTTCAAAAGTCGCGTCCAATACACGCCAACTTTCGTGTACACAATCTCACCGAGATGTCATCGTTTACGATCTGCTTATGGACGAGACTACACTTCCGGCACGATGGTGCACTGTTCTCATTGGTGTCTGATGATTTAGTTTGTACTCTGTCGATTCAGTCATCGGTAAACAAGTTAAATGCTTCTTGTACTGATACAAGGTAAGATTTATATAATCATATAGTAAGGAAGGCAGATTGGAGAAGTAGTAAGGAAGGCAGATGGGAGAAGTAGTAAGGAAGGCAGATGGGAGAAGTAGTAAGGAAGGCAAATGGGAGAAGTAGTAAGGAAGGCAGATGGGAGAAGTAGTAAGGAAGGCAGATGGGAGAAGTAGTAAGGAAGGCAGATGGAAGAAGTAGTAAGGAAGGCAGATGGGAGAAGTAGTAAGGAAGGCAGATGGGAGAAGTAGTAAGGAAGGCGATGGGAGAAGTAGTAAGGAAGGCAGATGGGTGAAGTAGTAAGGAATGCAGATGGGAGAAGTAGTAAGGAATGCAGATGGGAGAAGTAGTAAGGAAGGCAGATGGGAGAAGTAGTAAGGAAGGCAGATGGGAGAAGTAGTAAGGAAGGCAGATGGGAGAAGTAGTAAGGAAGGCAGATGGGAGAAGTAGTAAGGAAGGCAGATGGGAGAAGTAGTAAGGAAGGCAGATGGGAGAAGTAGTAAGGAAGGCAGATGGGAGAAGTAGTAAGGATGGCAGATGGGAGAAGTAGTAAGGAATGCAGATGGGAGAAGTAGTAAGGAAGGCAGATGGGAGAAGTAGTAAGGATGGCAGATGGGAGAAGTAGTAAGGAATGCAGATGGGAGAAGTAGTAAGGAAGGCAGATGGGAGAAGTAGTAAGGATGGCAGATGGGAGAAGTAGTAAGGAATGCAGATGGGAGAAGTAGTAAGGAAGGCAGATGGGAGAAGTTTTTTTGGGGCTGGTGCTTACTGCTCTCTGGACGAAGAGAAGGGGGAGGGGGAGGGTTCTTATGATGTGAATTGAATATGTTGTACATTTTTTCTAACTGCACTTTTGGTTTAACATTCATATACGCCTATTTCGAGCATCACCGAAATGAATGCTGGTTTTATGCTGATAACGTATTGAAATGAGACTTGTATTTTATTGAACTAACAAAGAAGTGTGAGAACTCGTATGCTTGTTATTGTATTACAATCAATTCTATTATATATATATATATTATTAGATATGTGAAGTCAATACATTGCTAGCATAAAACCAGCATTCATTGCGGTCTTGGCTTGATGGTTAAGCAAGTACAACGTTATTTGAAATAAATGTAACGAAGGAAAGGGGGGTCCATTTGCAGAGAAAGGGGTGTTCTTATGGTTGCTAATCATGTGTCGTATATATTTATTTGTAACAGCACATCAGTGGATGTGGATCTGTTTGACGATACGTGGCATCATATTTGTGTCACATGGGAAAGATTCAAGAATCACATCACATTATTCATCGATGGAGCCAAAAAGAGCGAGTACAGATCAGACAAACTTCACGTTTTCAAACAAGCAGGATTTCTGAACCTAGGACGTCATCAAAACAACTTACTAGAAAGCTCAATTAGCACCTCAAAATATCTGATTGGACAACTTGGTCACGTGGACGTGTGGGATGTTATTAAAGATGACAGCATGATAAGGTCCCTCTCCAATGGACCTGGCGCAGAGTTTGGTAATGTATTGACATGGGCGATAGTGAGGGCTTGGTTACCAATGAACACGGTCCAAGTTTTACATCCATCATCGTGTGTATTGCAAGGTATATAACTTTATCATTAGTTTAAACTATAAGGCATCTTGCGGTTGATTGATTTGTTTACTTACTGACTGACTGACTGATTGACTGATTGATTGACTGACTGATAGGTTGACTGATTGATTGACTGACTGACTGACTGATTGACTGATTGATTGACTGACTGATAGGTTGACTGATTATAGCTAATTGATTGACTGACTGATAACCGACTGAAATATAGCTAATTGATTGACTGACTGATAGGTTGACTGATTATAGCTAATTGATTGACTGACTGATAGGTTGACTGACTTATAGCTAATTGATTGACTGATTGATTGATTGATTGACTGACTTATAGCTAATTAATTGACTGACTGATTGATTGACTGACTTATAGCTAATTGATTGACTGACTGATTGATTGACTGACTTATAGCTAATTGATTGACTGACTGACTGATTGATTGACTGACGTATTGCTAATTGATTGACTGACTGATTGATTGGCTGACTTGTAGATAATTAATTGACTGGCTGATTGATTGACTGACTTATAGCTAATTGATTGACTGACTGACTGATTGATTGACTGACGTATTGCTAATTGATTGATTGACTGACTGATTGATTGACTGACTTGTATATAATTAATTGACTGACTGATTGATTGACTGACTTATATAGCTAATTGATTTGACTGACTGATTGATTGACTGACTTATATAGCTAATTAATTGACTGACTGATTGATTGACTGACTTATAGCTAATTAATTGACTGACTGATTGATTTGTCTTTCTTTGGGATTAGAATCATATAGTTGGAGATTTAAAGGTTCCAATAACACGTTTCAAGTGGACGAAAAATTGAACTCATCAGCGCATGTACAGGGTGGAGTAATTGCTTCGGATGAGACCATCGTCATTGAAAAACAAGGCTCTATCGAAGCTTCTGACGTCATCATGCAGCAAAGGGGGATGTCGATGTCATTTTGGACAAGACAAGAAGGTATAACAATATAGGCAATTAGCTTTGGTTTTTCTTTTTTCTTATCTCTCTGCTTGGCATATTATATTTTTTGTTATTTTTCCAGTTTTTAGTTTGTTATTCGCCTCTTGCCTTTTACCTTACGTTGTCCACCTTATATAGAATGTACATGAATATCTCCATAATGCTTTCTTGTCATTTCCTTAACTACCTCCTTTTTTTCTATAACAAGTTTATTTTTAAAATTTTGAGTTTTTGATGCTAGTATTATTTTTTTATACAGTCAATGTCATTCCAAAATACTAAAAAATGCCACGTGACACTACAAAAGTTCGCTCTAAATGCTCGATACTAGCATTAATTGTAAGCATGTAATAGATTTCATACTTCATTTTATATGCATGATCACTGTTGTTACTCATTATACAGTTAAAAATTGAAATTTTATCAGCTGAAAACAAATTAACAAATCTTAAGAATCGCGAGTCAGTTGTTGTTATAAGTCTTTACTTTACGTGGACAACGTTAATGCCAATTGACTGTAATTAATATATTATAATGTGTTTGATGGTTATCAATTACAAATGTTTAATTGCAATACAATTAATATGATTCAGTGTTAATATCAAGTATTCTCGGTGATAACGTTGGCTATTACAATCATCTCAAGACCTGGTTATCACCCATTGTATCCCATCATGCATCTTGGGTTCGTTGTTATTCATCGAGACAACATGGCTGGTATGTTTCAAGCTTTCATAGACTGTGCGACTATAAAGGGCCCACATTGACGTTGATCAGAGTCAAAGACTACGTGTTAGGCGGAATGATCGATCAAAGCTGGGGTGGTGAGTATTACGCAATTATGGGTGAGGTTGAGCATGATATCGTAAATTATCAAGGCCGAGGTCTGTGTTATCTGCCGAAACCGGAGGCTGAGGCTGATAACACAGACTGGAGGTCTTGATAATTTACGATATCATGCGAAAACCGAACCCAATAATTGTTTTATTATACATTTTGTAGACTAGTAAACAACAATATAGTGAATGAAGCAACATTTATTTCAACGGGCAGCCGCCATCTTAACTGAAAACACAAACCCGTGACCGAGAGAGCCTGGGAACTTGACAGTGATAAATGCAGTATCCAGTATCTGCTGCAGATATTGCATTTTCACTGTCAAATTCACATTGCTACTAGCCGTGTGCTCTCGGCTAATCAGATTCAATGTAGTTAATAAAATGTATAATAAAGACACTTATCGCACTGACATGATACTATCATCGAATAGGAAAAAAAGATTTCACTGTCAAATCTGTCCTCTAAGTAATAGCTAAATTACAAAACGAAGATATACATTTTTGACGCCAAATAATAGTTGGGAATTTGCTAAGGAACGTTTGCTTTTAGCTGTATGATAATGAGAATACATTTCTTTGTAAACAGGCTTTTAAAAGTTAATATCTTAGTTCGTCAGTTGAGGGAATTCTGTTTGATAATTATATGCTTTTACTAGCTTCGTAATAGTTTTGTTGTCGTTGTCGTCGCATTACAGTCAAGCGTAAAGACGACGTAAATATTACTAGCTTTCAGTTCGATTTGTTTTGACTGTAGCTTCGACTGCCACAACGATTTTTGAAATATGACTATATTTAATTCTTCAACAGGTTCCAATGGATTTCTGCCAAGTAATAATTCCTTCTTATTCACTCTTCATAACCCACATGGAATTTCCCCGTCAAAATTCCCAATCAAGCAAGAACACAAATCATTTGCTGCTCACACAAACCAGTTTGTTGGTCCAAACTTTGGCTTCAATGATCTTGTTATTTACGAGGAAACCGATGGTCGCATTGCATGTTGGAGTAGCCTGGGCACGAGTTACGCCGTATCCAACAACGTTAACAATGCAGCAGGCGGTCGTAGTGTTTTTACTGGCAGTCGCCTGTTTTATCCAGACGAAATAGAAGTGTTCTATTATAACAGTAAGTAGTTATATAACCACCTGTTTGCCTTACTGATTGCAATCAAATTTACGTGATTTGGGGTTTTATTTTTCAAGCGTTTTCATTCAATTTTATTCCATTTTGTTATATGGTATTGAGTGAAATATAAATTGATTGACTATTTAGAACTGTTTTAAAATAAGTACCTACTTTGAAAGATGTCCATTCTTTGCAGTGCCCACTAGTGAAGTCCCAGGTGAAGCCATGCAACGGCCATCGCCATATGACGACAAAAACTGTTCATCTGCATCAGTAGTGGGCGAATTCAGTCTGGAATGGCATTTCACCAAGTTGGAGACCATAACTCATATAGCAATAGAGGGAATGCCTAAAGATCAACGTTTTGTTAGCGCATTTCTTGTTGAATATACGACAATTCCGGAAGGATCATGGAAAAATACGTCTGTTGTAAGTACTAGTAGATTTTCATGAATGAACTTGAATTGAATCTTTCAAACATATCGAGTAGTAAGTACTTTTTAAAATACTAATATGTACAATATATCTCGTTCAGCTGATCAATGTTTATCCTAGTAAATAAAGTTTTCGTTCGTGCTTTCTTCCATATATAGTATAACCATCCATATTTGCTAGTAAAATACAAAGGAACTCACAAATATGTGAATATCTCGATACAAAATAAACTACTTTGTATCATTTTGCTGAAGCAAGAACGGACGTCAACCATTCTCTTACCCAGATCCTTCTCAGCTTCATTGATCAAAGGCTCTGGTCGGAAACAAACCGGAAGACCTAGAATCTGGGTCGTCAGATATGCGCATGCTCAATATTTTCTAACTTCCGGTAACAAAATGGCGAATTTCAAGTTAATAGACCCATTCAGCTTCAATGTTTATTTACCCACTTCAAACCACATGTTCGTTCCCTTTGGATTTAATCATTTGTTATGCATAAATATTTTCATACTTGACATAAAAGAACAACTCTCAAGGGAACGTCATGTGGTCTGAAATGTGCAATTTGCATACAGAACTAATAGGGTCTATTGTCGCTGATGCGTTAACCCAATTGCAAACTAAACGTAAAATTCGATCCTAAAGAAAAACAAATTGTGGTTATGGTTATAGTTATTTCAAGAGCTCGAACAAAGTAAATATATTATTACTCTTTTTGTTCTCAGACATTCCATCGGACCCAACGGATATTTTGTCTGCTGCTAATTACTAGCCAACTAGCCGTTGGAATGTCTCAGCTCTCAGAACTATTAAGGTCTATTAAACTAGACTGAGATTAACGACCATTAACCAACTGATGGATAGCAAATTTCCCAAATTATCATTTTTCTCCCCGAATATACGGCCTCATCGGTAAATCTAGCCTGAAACCAAGTAAATGCTATCAAAAATACATTTCTAGTAGACAGTTGTCTCTAGCAACATCAAAACAAAATCGTTGCGCAGAAGGTGTGTATAATTATCGCTGATTGCGCATGTAATTATTTCAACCAATCATATTGACGCTGGATTTGTGTCCGACCAGAGCCTTTGATTTTTCGTTAGAAAGCTGAGAAGGGTCTGGATAAGAGAATGGGACGTCAAAAAGATATTTCTGTGTTATCGATTAATGTTTTGCCGTTTTCTAGGAATATGTATCATACGCTAAATGGAATAGAACGGTACATGCCATATTGCCTCCTATCTACGTCTACAAAATAAAGGTTATACCAACCAAATGGAATAATAAAATATGTTTGATAGCAAAAATCTACAAAGAAAAGAAAGGTAATTATATACAACTAGTGCTTTAGAATAGTCCTTTTCTCAGTTCCGCCGTTTTGCTATGCGCAGCAACTCGAACCTCGACTTGAAATTATTTTTCGTGGTCACTGAACGGAACTGTGAAAATGATTATTGTAAAGCTATGTTTTATTCTTAAGATATGCACAACGATATACATCAGGAGTGCTCTATAAATCCATTCGGTTAGAAATTCGTTTGCGATTGATGGTGAACGATTTTCTGATCTGAAGGATTCGTACTGTATCAAGAACCAAAAAAGGAGGAAAAAGTGGATTGCCTCCATCGCAAGCCCGAGATTTCCTTATTGATTTGAAAGACTATTTGTACCGGACTTTCCAGTTTTTTCTGTGTAAAAATAAATAATCCCTCATCCCATTTGACGTTTTTTGGATGGCATGACTGCATTGTCGACCCGTTAAAGATTCTCAAGTCTTATACCACTGTGGTCAAGGTTCGTGCAAGAAAATACGACGAGCATACACGATCATACCCGATACTTTAACCCCCAAGGTACCCCCTGGATGCACATCTTTATCAAATCAGTTATAGCTCTTTTTTCTATAGTAGATAGATTAGATATTTTTTTCAGAATGATTTTACGTGAAATCTATAAAGGGATATGTTTGTAATTCTACGTCGCATTCATAATTAGATATTGATGTTAATTTATATCAACGTTTTAGACTGTGGTCAGCCGTTTGGTATGGAAAACAGTTTGCAATTGATTCCTAACAATCAAATAACTGCATCATCTTCCTTCAAAACATACGCAGAAGATGATCATGACGAGGTTGAATACCGCTGGCCATATCGCGGCAGGCTCAACTTCAATAGAGGGTCTAAGGCCTGGCTTCCCGATACAATGAATTTAGGCGACTGGTTCCAAGTTGATTTGGGCAAAATATCCGATATTAGGTGTTTTGCACTGCAGGGCCGTCCAGATAAAATACACTATGTTAAAGAATTCAAGATTGCGTATAGTCTTGATGGAGGCAGCTGGAAATATGCACTTACCAATTATCAAAGAAAGGTAAGACCCTCCAAAAACAAAAACAACATAACAACAACCAGATATAATTGAGGAAGAGCAGGGGCAGAGAAGGGGCAGAGCAGGGGCAGAGAAAGCAGTTGTTACGAAGTTCAATACATATACATTGCATTTCGGTATTATGAGCACAATTACAGTCGGTTCCTTTAGATATTAGCGGGGTAATGGTGCCAGATTCAGTTACTGAAAGACGAGGTTCTTTACAACCCCCATCACATTAGTAATTGAGTGTAGGGTAGGTTGCGTAGCTGGCCGTGAGTACAGCTAGTGAACGGGCTGGCGCAGACGGACATCAAAAGCTATCAAAGGAATGCAGAAGTGTGTGGCCATTATACACCATACATGACGCTATTAATATGAAACACATTTACATGATATATCTATTTAAAATTTATTTTTCAGACCTTTAAAGGCATCGAGTATCAGAAAAGCGAATTGATAACAGTAGTTCCTCGTAGTGTAATGGCGAAGTTCATTCGTATTTATACAGTAAAATGCAGCAGATACTGTGCCATGAGAACAGAGTTTTATGGCAATCAATCAGGTAAGGCTCGATCGTATCAGACTCGAAGCGCCTGATTAAACTACGGGTCAATCGCTAACCATGTACTAGCCATGAGGGCAAGAGGTCTAGTTACCTCAGCATCCATCAGCTTGTAGGCTAAACTTAAAACAGATAAATGATTACAATTCACGGTTCAGCCGCCATTGTAAGACCACAGATCGGTGGATAAATAAAGATACAGCCACTCGGCGAAATCTTAAACCTCCACTGACATCAGTTGACATTATTATCGACACCTTATTGTTCTTTATCATGTATATGAGCGTTGAGCGCAGACTGGGTCTGTTTCGATTCTCTCCCCATATTCGCCTTTGAAGACATTTTTTAACAATGGCATCATGCGATTTTAAACAGAAAGAATAATTAATTATTTTGATTTCGAGTGTGAGTTCTTTTTGTCTGCAGGGCTAATGAACACGACGGAAGGCCTCCAGTTCTCCGTACTTCATGGAAGCAATAGTTTCGCTTATTCTACTTCTTCAAAGACCTGGAAAATACAGAACAAACCACAGCTTAAACAATGGACCCATGTGGTCATCACGTGGTCTTTAGCAAATGGGATCAACGTTTACTACAATGGGACATTAAAGGAGCATAGTAGTCTCAATGGTAACTCAGGAATAGTATCCACGCCTGCAAGGATTGCCGTGGTTATGGCGGGTGGAATGGGAACGATGCCTATGAAGCTTGGAGGCTTAAAAGTGTGGGGGCAAGAATTAGATCAGAGGTTGGCCCAGAAAGATTATGAATTAGGTAAGAAAAACCATAAACAAATCAGGGATATCTAATTGCATGACAGTTAATCGGCAGGCAGTGTATCGCACATCTGAAAAACTATATGTGATGGAATGATGTCATCCCTTGACCAAGTATTAACAAGTTTTGAATATAGCACACTGGAGTTGACTCAGTACTCAGTACTCCCTTTGTCCAAGGTGGTAAGGGTGGTCGGCGGTCGATTTCGCAAGTAACCCCTAAAAGGTACATCAGGAGAACTGTCAAAGCCTTGCTGGTTTAATTTCAACCCCTAAAAGATACAACTGTGAGATGTTCTTGTCAGCTACAAAGCCAAGTAAAAATGACCCTAGGTACAAAGGGATGTCACTATGTGACTTTTGAGCAAAAACCGTAAAAGATAAGCACAGGGAATTATTTCCAACCCTCAAAGAAGAGCCGATCACCCTTACCACTTGGATAAAGGAAGTACCTTCCTCGGGATACAAGACAAACAGTAGTAGTCAAGAGGTTAAACGATTATGGTCCGTTGTGTCATTCGTGTGGCAAACGTCGTCTACCTTTTTATTGATACGGTCTTAATCAAGAGATTCCAAGTTTATATGAAAAAAATAAATGAGTTGAAACTTTTGTCCTGTATCCTTATTTTGATTATTTATTTTTTTAAAGTGTTTTTGATAATTTGCACTGATGAATACACTGCCGTCATCACTGCATCGTGCAATTCTTATCTATTATTAGTAATATCAATATATGATTTTATGTGATTGTAATAAACGATCTATTTGACAGTTACTTGTGATTTTGAAAATGACATGTGCTTGGAAAGATTTCAACTCTCACCTAAAGTAACTGTATCGTGGATAAGGACTGTATATTGTATATCAACAAATACCATTGGAGCGTGTTTGAATGCATCATTAACAGGTAATATCAATCGATGTTCTTCCTTTTTCTATTTCAATTAACGCTGATCAACTGAAAATGATTGATGTGAGATCGATAAGAGTTGTAAGAGCTCATTAAATGGCAAATGTACTATGATAATTACGCTTGAATATTAATGTTTACTTCTGAAGTACTGTCATCTGTAATTCTTCACCTACCAAAGGTGATTAAAATTATACATTTACATTGTAATGAGTTTCCGCAATTACTATCGATCTCAGATCTACCTTTTCCAACATGCACGAGCTTTTCTTTGGATCCGTATTCCAACACTTGGAATCCTATTACTACTAGTACTATACACTGTATCTTCCTTTAAACAAGTTCATCGCTATTAACTTTTTTATAGGTTACTGCTTGTCCCTAAAGTCGTTACCAGTCTACCACGGTCAATCGTCACGGTTCACCAGTCCTCTCCTCCATAGTACTGTGTCATGTATATCTTTCAGTTTTCGTATAGATGGAAATAATACTGGTCGTATCAATGTCAATCTAATTGACCTCAACGGTATCAAATCATTGCTATGGAGACGGAGTGGTAACCATGGTGGATGGAATAAAGGCAGAATACCAATTACCCAAACACATTCTTTTAAGGTAATTTGATTTGCAAAGACTAGTTTCTTCCAAATTTTTCATTTCGAATGATCTAAAATGGAAGATTTTGCATTAATTGGTTGTTTTGTCTTTATCGTTAGATTGAATTTGAAGGAGTTGTAGGCAGTGACATCGAAAGACATTTATCAATTGATAATATTACGCTATCAGTAAACCCTTGCAAGTCATTGATGCCAAGAAATGCAGTCAGTAATGCTTCAGGTAAGCCATTATGATTGAGACTGCCAGCGTAATGCAATAAGCTGAAAAATATTAAATAGTCGGTTTAAAAGCCACATCATAAAATTGAAAAACTAAATATGAGAGTAAACTAGTCTTATAAGATGGACTTCTAAAACTTCAAAACAACTCCTAATTTATAACACACGTAATGTCTCACTGGCTCACGTATACTACCTCCAGAGACCTTCATATATACTTGTTGTATATACATTTTATGACATTGTTTTTAGGTATTATGTTAAATGTTTAGTTATCAATCTTCAATCTTCTAATTTCCAGTGATAAAAACTAAAATAATAAACCACGTTCCTGTACATATGAACGCAATCAAAGAGATTTTGAACAGTCAAAATATAAAGAAGACATCATGGACGACTTGCTATACATCACGTAACCATGGGTGGAATGTAAAGACGTTTAAAAATCGCTGTAGATCAAAAGGGCCAACTCTGGCATTGGTTCGTCATCGAAATACTATATTTGGTGGCTTTACCGAGAAAAACTGGGGACAAGGTAATTCCGTTTACAAAAAGACATTTATATTTACTGACTATAATTGATTGATTGATTGATTGATTGATTGATTGATTGATTGATTGATTGATTGGTCTAACTCTTTTACTCCGGTCGACGAAGGGCTAAAGCTCGAAACGTCAGTAAAATTAAGTCAACATTTCTGACGGTGTTACAAATTTCATTCTATTACCTATCGTTTATATCAAACACCGACGCAGCCTATACTAATTTACTCGCTAGTATCTATTTATATTGATTGATTGATTGATTGATTGATTGATTGATTGATTGATTGATTGATTGATTGATTGATTGATTGATTGATTGGTTGGTTGGTTGGTTGGTTGGTTGATTGGTTGGTTGGTTGGTTGGTTGGTTGGTTGGTTGGTTGGTTGGTTGGTTGGTTGGTTGGTTGGTTGGTTGGTTGGTTGGTTGGTTGGTTGGTTGGTTGGTTGGTTGGTTGGTTGGTTGGTTGGTTGGTTGGTTATACGATGATTGATTGATCGATAAATTGCTAGATTAGGTTAGATTGATTGATTCAGGTTGTTTGGTTTGCTTGTACATGTTTGGTTGATTGTTTTGGGGTTTCCTCAACACCGCAAAACCGCAAACATAAATTTCAGCAACACCGCATCACAATATCTTTCACTACACACTACAAACACCACAGCTTTAAAATTCACCGCACATCGCAGCTTTGGAAAAGCAAAAACTGCACACCGAAGGCATTTGCATCACTGCAAAACCGCACTTTGAGAATTGTTCACCGCAACACCGCAAAAAATATTCATCAATACCGCAACACCGCAATCCCCCATATCCTCCATATCCCCCACCCCCTTACTTACTAACTGACTGATCACTGAATGAGTGACTGGCTGCTTGCTGTTTGATTCAGTGTTGGATTGATTGATTGATTAAGTTTATAATTGATCGACAAACTGAACTGCTTTTAATAATGTTCTGGACCAATTGTAAATAACTGCCTCGGCACGTTTAGTATCCATTAAACTGTATTCATTGTTTTATCGTCTGTAGTGTACACCGATCCTGGCATGTCTAGTCTTCACTTCGATGGACAGCTAGATTATTCCCAAGTAAAACTACAACGGGATATAAGATCATTTAGTATTTCATTATGGATGCAGACGTCAACATCTCTTCTAGACAATATCATGACATTATTATCAACGACTATTGGCGACCAATTAGTGATTGAGTACAAACCAAAGAGTTCTTCTGATGGCGAAGTGACTGTTCGCCTCCATAACGGAGATGAAACGTAAATGAATACTTTACACATGAATAAATCGCAAACACAATTGTTGATGCTATTCTCTACTAGTCTGGAGCGACTCACACTTTATATCTAGTTCGTCAGGTTAAGATTGGTTGAATATAGGGAAAACACTAAAAGCATGAAATACAAATAAGAAATACCGTATTTATTCAAATAAGAGCCGCGGCACTTATTCTTGGTTTGCAACCATTCCCAGGAGAGCGAATTGAACAAAAGTACCACCAGTCACGGTGATGGTTTTCTCAAGTCATAACCACCAGCATGATTGCCGTTTCTTTTGTCCAATTCACTCTCCTGGGAATGGTTGCAGCCCAAGAATTAAATGTTTATTTCAATTTTTCTTGAAATGCGGCACTTATTTGAGGGAAGCATTTATTCGAGGGTGGCGCATATTCGAGGGAGGCACTTATTTGCATGGTTCACACTAGCTACATATATAAGCATATTAAGCATAAGCAACATACGCAGACTCAGTTTGACTTTGCTCATTATTCGCACTGGTCTTCTCTCACACCTTCATGTTTCATTAACTTTGCGTATGTTGCTAATTCTTATGTCGCTAGTGTGAACCAGGCTTTAACAATTGGATGGGTCAAAGAGGTGATTGCATTCGGGGCCGGCGCTTATTCGAGTAAAAACGGTAGTTATTATCTAGACTTTATTCAGCACTCTACTTAGTCACAATCACTCAACCAAACTAAAAGGAAACAATACCTCTTTATATTTACCATTTTACTTGACTTTGATGATGACTAATATCCTCTTAACAAGTACCATTACACAGAAGTAATTTAATTCATGGGTATAATGTTTGCTTTCTGATACAATGATCATCTCCTTTGTTTAGTGTTTCAGGTCTTCATCTTCATGACAACAAATGGCATCACATTTTTGTACAATGGCAAAACGTTCAAAAAAACTTATCAATTTACATCGATGGGGATTTTAAAGCCAAAAAGGATCTAGACGACGAACTTCTACCTGCAGGAATATCGTTTATACTTGGCAAGAAACCAGCAAACACTGAATATTATCAAGGGAAACTCGATCGTGTTAATATCTGGTCCAATGCCATCGGTGATGGGATTGGTAGGCTTATGGGTCGTGGGTGTGGTCAGATCTACCACGGTGATCTCATTACATGGAACATGTTTATACAAGGAATCCAGGAAAACACAACAGTTATCCCGTCGACTTGTCCATACCACAAAAGTATGATTTTCTTTCTCTTTATGTGATTTTTATTTATGTTTTATTGTCTTGCCCTTCTCGATAAGAAAAAAATGTCATTTTACTTGGAGTTTTACATAACTATCATTCATCAGAATTCGGCTGTTATCATCGTGATGATCATTTAAATGTAAAATGATATATATTGATATTATTATTGTCAACTAACTAGGGAAATAGTTTCCAACTGACCGTCAATATCGCCAACAACAGCACAATTGTCATTTATTTTAATCGATGTCATATGAATTAAATCATAGTTTAAGAACACCCACGCCCATTTTTTTTTGTTCCCAGTCGGTTTGGGTATTTTAGGAAAAATCTGCATTCTAAATTCGGGCCCGGTGGCATTTATTATTATAATGCAGTGGAGAGCAGGTGGCTGAATTATAACCCCTAGATAACTGACTCTTGAATTCAAACATCAAGAACATCCGCTGCTGAAAATCAAGGCTGCCAAGCACTACAATATATTTAAACATAACATCAAAAAAACAAGAAGCTTTATTTGGAGCAATTTATGGAGCAAGTTAAAACAATCTTAAAATCTTAACAAAAGTTAAAACAATCTTACAGCGCGACGCGCAAAAGTATGACCACTTTTAATATATTCGCATACTTGTATGCACGGACTTAATGCTGCGAAACGAGTTTTTACACGCCTTATTCGGTAAAATCAGCATTGCGTATGCTATTATATTTTTTTAAATCGCCACTTTTAAAATCTTGAATATAATAATATTTCTCTTTATTATATGGCTATGATAGTACGTGCACTCTGATTGGCTGATTTCCGGTCTGATATTTTCCCATATATATCAGACCGTTACCATGACAACGGTCCAATTTTCGTATTTTTTTCAGACCAGGAAATTAAAAAACAACTTGTAAAGTATTGCAATAAATATTTTGTTAAAGTTTTGCCTTTTCATACCTGCAAAGTGTTTTTTAGCCAGTTTATAGTTTGTGTTTGATGTATTTTTATTCATTCAACAATGAAAGATTCGGCGATAAAATATTTGAAATTTCGTACATCGCTAAGAAAAAAAGCCATAAAATAAACGATTTATCAACCTCGCTTGTTCGGCCTGTCCGGAAAAATATCAGACCTCGGCCTTTTTTGTACGGACCTCGCTGCGCTCGTTCCGTACTGTCAAGACCTCGGTCTGATATTTTCCCGGACAGACCTCACGCTCGGTTAATAATCCTTTAATATTCACACCTTTGTAATATTACACACAAAGGTTATGTAAAACGCTTCTCCCCTGGGTTTAATGTGCTTATAGCCGCTAGACTAAGACCCCGTCTACACGGATCCGGATACGTTTGAAACAGCATACTTTTATACGAATCGGCCTATCGTCCACACGAATCCAGTGAATCCGGACACCGAAACCGCATACTTTTACTTGAATCCTCCGGATAGGCGGATTCGTGTGGACGCAAATATTTCTATGCGGTTTCAGCCGGATCGGATTCGTGTAGACGAGGCCTAATAGAAAAACTCATCGATAACTTCAAAATGTTTCTCTTATAAACAATAGAATTGGGGCGTGATTAAGGAATTCGTCTATTGTCAATTTGGCCTCCACGAAAACATTCCAAAACCTCTTGGGAAATGGGCGTTGATGGTCTTTAAACAATTTAAAAATCGCGTGCTAGGCCTTTCATTGAGACCCCGTCTACACGGATCCGGATACTTTTGAAACCGCATACTTTTTGATGCGAATTGGCCTATCGTCCACACGAATCCAGTGAATCCGGTCACCGAAACCGCATACTTTTACTTGAATTCTCCGGATACGCGGATTCGTGTGGACGCAAATATTTCTATGCGGTTTCAGCCGGATCGGATTCGTGTAGACGAGGCCTGAATGGGCTCCTCCGTTGTGTAGTGGAAATCTATTGTATTCTTTGGTATCTTTGTTCTATTATTTAACTTGTAGTCCTTTGTGTAAGCTGTGTCCAGTACACGAATAAGGAGCCCAGAAAACGACCCATATTATCAAGTACGCCGGCACGAATAGCCAGGATTTTCGGTTCAAATACATAATTCGTGGAAAACTACGTGCGCATTTGCGTACATAAAAGGACGTCCCTGTTCTACAAAGAACTTCATCATAAGGGGCTGAGCAAGTTCTGTCGATAGTAAAATTGTAAAACAAACATTTACATGATGTCATATTTCTTGCAGATGACACTGATTTCGATTTCAACTTTACACCTACACCCGACAAGTCAGGCTATGTAGTGATTGATTCAACGTTGACTGATAAATTACAACAGTTTACCATGTCATGGTGGATGAAAACAGACAGTTATAACGATTTACATATGATATCATACATGGTTGATAACTGCAATACCAAACAACACTTGGGGATAAGCTTTACAAGGGATGCAGCCAATTCGACGTGGATCTTTGTGTTTAAATGTGTTAAGAAATGCGACAATTCTCCTCAGAAAGAGCAAAGGTAATGTCATGTCATGTAAGGTGGTGCTAATTGTTTACTTTTATGTTTCATGCGCTTTACAATAGACCAGTTTCATGTTATCTAGCACCGCTGTACTATTTGACAAAAGGTGCATTTATACAGAGGTAGCCTCGATTCAGAGTAAAACACAATGTAATAGACCAGTTTCATGTTATCTAGCACCGCTCTACTACTTGACAAAAGGCGCATTTACACAGGGATAGCCTTGATTCAGAGTAAAACACAATGTAATAGACCAGTTTCATGTTATCTAGCACCGCTGTACTATTTGACAAAAGGCACATCTACACAGGGATAGCCTTGATTCAGAGTAAAACACAATGTAATAGACCAGTTTCATGTTATCTAGCACCGCTGTACTATTTGACAAAAGGTGCATTTATACAGAGGTAGCCTCGATTCAGAGTAAAACACAATGTAATAGACCAGTTTCATGTTATCTAGCACCGCTGTACTATTTGACAAAAGGTGCATTTATACAGAGGTAGCCTCGATTCAGAGTAAAACACAATGTAATAGACCAGTTTCATGTTATCTAGCACCGCTGTACTACTTGACAAAAGGCGCATTTACACAGGGATAGCCTTGATTCAGAGTAAAACACAATGTAATAGACCAGTTCCATGTTATCTAGCACCGCTGTTCTATTTGACAAAAGGTGCATTTATACATGCAGGGATAGCCTCAATTCAGAGTAAAACACAATGTAATAGACCAGTTTCATGTTATCTAGCACCGCTGTTCTATTTGACAAAGGCAATTTGCACAGAGATTCAAAGTAAATTCAAATGTGTTTTCTATTGATAAGCGGTTACATTTCCGTGCTTTGCTAATTTTACTTTATCCAAGGGCATCAGTGCTCAGCACAATACGACTTTTAAAAGCTTTTTTCAGTGCTATAGCTATACACGGAGAGCCAAGTAAATCCTCTTCTATGTTTCTAATATAGTTGTTATACGTTTTCTAGTCTGCATATCGGCGCGTCGATTAATGATGGGTATTGGCATCACGTGGCAGTCACGTGGTTCAAAGACAATAAAGATCTTCAAGTCAACATCGATGGCTTACTAGAAGGTACCCTAGACCTCCCTCATGACGTTCTTGAAGAATTACCAAAGGATGGTAAAATAATCCTTGGTCAGACTCCACAGAACGACGACCCTGATGGAGATCCAACATCTAATCTCACTTTCATTGGAAGATTGACTGATTTCAATATGATGGATTATGTGATGTCCCAAGATGCTCTTAGGGTGATGGCTTTGAGATGCGGCACTGTGCGAGGGAACCTTTTATCGTGGGCAGACGCTCGTAATAGAGCACATGGAAACGTTGATGTTTACAGCCCATCTTCCTGTAAGTCAATCAATGCTGAATTAATTCAAATGAATAAATCATATACTTGACATAAACTGTTGAATAATATAAACCTTGTCCCCCGTAGAATGTCAAAACTACGCTTTTGAATTTGATGATGACGTAAGTGTTACATTTGTTGGTATATGTCTTTATATGTATAACCTTCTTTTCATAAAGGTCAGAGAAAAAACTACCGCCCTGATCCCAAGGCGTTCCTGTTCGTCTTAAATGATATCTCCAACTCATCTATAGTTGCAAGATTACATAACAAGCATATTGGAACATCAATTAGTATCCAGCAATCCCGTGGATTAGTGTTCGGTGAATCCCCACACGATTTGATTGTCGGAATTAACGGTTCTATGAATACAGCGGTATACCGTGGAAATGTATCGTATGGATCGATGGATGGACTAAAAACTGGAAGCTTTGAGGTTGATGATATTGAAGTGCTGTACAAAAAAGGTATCAATTTAGCGTATAAACTGATTGATTGAACTGATGATGATTGAATGATTGATTGAAAAAATTGGTTAATTGATGATTGATTGATCGATACATGATTGGCTGATGAATTGATGATTGATTGACTGATTGATTGATTGATTGAATGATTCATTCAGTTCGATTTAATATTTACAGATAGCCTATGTCACAATGAATGTAGATACCAATATAACTGCGATGAAATCAATGGAGGTTGTAAATGTACAACCGCTGATACATCATTCGGTCTGTGTTATCTAGGTATGTATGTATTTTGTTATCAACACTAAACCCTTTCAAGTATTTTAAATTAATCTTCTGATTGCAATTTTTAATTTTTGTTGAATTAAGTTCACTGACTACCGACTTTTGTAACCAAGTGATACCTAATTACTACGCACAAAAGCCAGATATAGTAACAGCTCTAGATAAACAAAGTGATACCTAATTACTACGCACAAAAGCCAGATATAGTAACAGCTCTAGACGAACAAAGTGATACCTAATTACTACGCACAAAAGCCAGATATAGTAACAGCTCTAGACGAACAAAGTGATACATAATTACTACGCACAAAAGCCAGATATAGTAACAGCTTTAGACAAACAAAGTGATACCTAATTACTACGCACAAAAGCCAGATATAGTAATAGCTCTAGACAAAATAAACCAAATATGGTTTATTTTGCTGTTCCCATTATATGCTATAAAAAAAACACTCAATTTAATTTTGCAATCCTTAGTGTCCACATAACACAGCTTCAAACCTAATGTTAAATTCCATGCGTTGAATATGCATTGTTCTAGGTTAAGGTTACAGTCCACCTTCGCGAGGTGCTCTCGATCAGTTAAGAATTATTAGTGTGTCATTTCACACTAAAGATAAACAAAGTATATATCATTTTAAAGCTTAAAATTAAAAGCATTTTAAACTGAGAGCATGTGGGAGTACACTGAAAACGTGGACCGTAACCTTTTAACTTTTTAACTTTTCTCCCCTTTCTTAACCTTGATCAATAGCTGAACTCTAACTTGACAATGTTGGGGTCAGCCACTTACCTTGAGGTGTTCTTTTGTAAGAATATTTTTCTTTTAGAAAAAATAATATTCACCAATGCTCATTACTATTGGCCTCTTGACCACCCTTACAACGTCAAAAACCTAAAAAGCAAGATATGGGGCGTGGTCAAAGGCGACGTCACACCGATTCCAGGTGTGAACATGGGAGCTTTGAAAACAACAGGCGACACAGGATCCATGGTTGTACTAGAACGCTTCAATACAAGCTGCCTAAAAAAAAACTCAGGCTGTGATCTAACAGTCAGCTTGTGGCTTAGGTACTGGTTGATGAATAGCGATAAAAATCAGACTTTCTTGGATATCAATGGCCTATTATCTGTGTATCAACCCAAAGGCACAGTTATGCAGTTAGCTGCTAAGGTATTCAGCACCGATGTAAGGTTCTGTGTTAATATGTTCAATTCCCCAGCTGGGATATGGAGCCATTACACTATTGTTATAAGTGTGCTAGAAAGTCAGATATATAGAAATGGAAAACATGTACCTATAATTAAAAGGAACTTTACAACGTTGAGTGCAAGCAGTTTGAATTATCCAGACAATGGCTTGATTAGGTTAAGTCCTGGTGGAGCCAAAGCCGACTACGATGACCTCGTCATATCAGGCATCGCTTTGGATGAGCTTCAGATTAAAAACACCATGGCGGCTTATACAGGTAAATGTCAACAATCATTATTTCAAGATTTAATAATATTTATGGTGGAATTGTATGTCACCTATTTCCACTTATGAGATTGATTAGCAGTTATGAATAAACAGATTCTACAGAGGAACCCCTTTACACCGGACCCTCAAAAATAGCCAATAGTTCTTTATTCTAAACCTGATATTTTTGATACCAAAACCTCAATATACCGGGACCTTGCTGTATAGAGGGGTTCCACTGAAAACGGCTTTTATTGAAAGTTACACGGCTTGACGGTCCGGACAAGAACCAATCGATGACCAATGGTCGGATTGGCACCGCTATAAGGTACAATCAAGAGCTGGGTGTTCGTTTTAAGAACCTTGTCTTAGTACGATATATTCTTTATCTTGCATTTCGTTAATAACGCCCTCATGCCGATCTGAAAATGGAATATACTAGCTAGATATGAAACTAGAGACACACAAAGGGAACAGTGGGTAGTAATGAGGGTATTCCTCAACAGCGATGATCATATATTGCAATTAACTAATGACATTAATACCAAGTTCTTCTTCTTTTTTAATTTCAAGATAGAACAAATGTACCAGTGGTTTTCTCTGCAAAACTTCCAAATGAAACATGGCACACCGACCTGTCCAAAAAAGATAGTGCTTTGTATCTAGACCTTCTTGGAAGAATAGAGAGCAACGTTAGTATAAAAATATAATTTAAAAAAAAACTATTTGAGATATACTACGCCCACTCTGATTAGCTGGTACTAAATTTATACTCAGAGACACGGCCAGCTTATGATTATCGTAAAAAGGTTTATATCACATTAGATAGAAACACGTGATGTTTATATAGCCATTCATCATATAATCTAATTCATTAACATGCGACGAAGCTAGAGATATGCAACAAATTTACAAGTAAAATAAGGCTATCCAGATTATTTTTTAAAATATTTTACAAAACTTCTTGTTCTACAGATAACAAGTTTCTATAGAAGCAGTGCAGCAGGTTCCATCTATAGTATCAAAGTTGATGCAGTCAGGTACGAGCATATCTATTTATTATTTATTGAATTCAAATATCTGATCATTTGATGGATGTTAGCTTGTTTATCTGCCTATCTAGGTCTTCCTGTTTGTTTGTTTGTTTGTTTGTTTGTTTGTTTGTTTGTTTGTTTGTTTGTTTGTTTGTTTGTTTGTTTGTTTGTTTGTTTGTTTGTTTGTTTGTTTGTTTGTTTGTTTGTTTGTTTGTTTGTTTTGTTTCCCGGGCAAAAGTATCGGGGATGCTCGTTGTGTTTTTTTTTAGGGGTTAAAATGAACGATTTGGTATCTTTTAGGGTACCAAAATTGAAATTTAGAATTACTCACCATTACTTTGGTATCTTTTAGGGTACGATGTACGAACGTTGTCGACTTAGTCATACAATATCAAAAATATTGCTATTTTGTTATTCGTGTGTGGTATCTTTTAATTTAGGGGTAGAAAAATCCGCAAAACCACGCCAATTTTTATCATTTCCGGTATCTTTTAGGGGTTTTTCCGATGAGCATCTACGATATAGGTTTCTTGTTTTGTCGATTTGTCGATTTTTTTCTTCGATATGTTTCGATATCTGTTTGTTTGTTTGTTGTTGTTTTATTAAATACATTGTCTATTCATAGTTCAAGGCAAGAGAGTGTTGTATGTAACTTTACCATTAGTTACTATCCTTGGTCAAGCAAAAGCGTGGCATCTCTACTAGACAAAGTAGAATCTACATCCACCTTAAATAACCTCGCACTTGAAAACGTCCAAGTCATGCCTGTACTTGGTAAGTTGTACCACTGTAAGATTGTCAACCTAATGTTTACCTTTAAAAGGACCAAATGACATTTTTAATTAGGACTAAACACTGAGTAGAAGCAGCAGAGGAAAGGTCCTTTATTAGGGTATCATGGAGATCGGGATATTTCTTTAGTTATAGTGTAAAAGTACTTTTTGAAAGTTATGATAGATATACATGATTTCTTTTCTATTTCAGTTCCCAACAAACCATTGAACGTCCATTACGATATAATAGCAAACAGTATGGCCATTCACGTCAACTGGACAGCGCCCGACATGTCTGACCTTGTGCATTCCTGGTTTCAAGGATATAATGTCTATTATCAAAAACAGGGAGAATTGAGCCCATTCAAATTTGTCATAGAAGGGAACAAGACCAGCGTTATCGTGAATGACCCGAGACCCTACGCACTACTTAGAATATGGGTAACAGCATACAATATAAAGGGAGAAAGCCCGCCTTCCAGTGAAGTGGTGTTCTCTTACTTGAACGGAGGCAAGTGTTAAACAACTTTTCATTTACAATACTGTCATCTGCTACTATTTCAGCCACCTACTCCGAATCAATCATAATAGCTCATTTCAGTCCATTTATAGGGCAGTGGAAGTTTATAATGTTGAGAAAAGGTTTTTCACAATTAATGGCCAGCCTGCGGTTGCTTCTCAGCAATTTTGAAGTCGGCTGTAGCTATATGCCTTTTTATTTACTGGTTTTATTAAAGAGCTTATCACCTATGATGGATAAGTTCAAAATCGCTTCTACATTTAGGGTGTAATACGATGGTACAATAAATCTGAGTATGGACTTGTTTAAAATGTATAAATGCAAGTAAGATGACGTCAACCCAAGTATTTGCTCTTGTTCTTGTGTGTTTTACTACCTGTAGCTCTTGTCAAAACTCTACTCAACATAAAAACCATGGAATAAAAACCATATATAACTGATTTACCATAATTATGTTACACGATAATAATTTTATATTTTAAATGAATCCTGGGTTGACGTCATCACTTTGCATTTTTCCAATTTTAAACCTTTACATCTTTGAAATGACAAGTCGATATCAAGAAATATAGTACATGTAGCATCGTATTATACTCTACATGTATTATTGATAGAACACGGCGAAACACTACAGAAAATATATAAACTGTCCACTAATACGCGGCGTATAATGGCCATTTTATAAATCCGGGGTTGCCATATGTAATGAAAACTTACATAAAATTCACCCAATACCACCTAATATTGCTAAATGTTGTCTAATATAAGTGCCGCACAGTGCAGCGACAACATTAAGTGTCACTGGCATGAGGCCCAGAGTTCTGATAATTAAACAAATAATATTATTGTATTTCTAGCACCAACTGCTATACCAAATATTAGAGCCGCTTACAATACCAGCTCAACAAGTATCTATGTTAAATGGGATAATTCTACCCAAGCAGATAATACTACAACGGAGGGATATCAGGTTTCGATCTACAGAAACAGCAGTCGAGTCTATACAGTGCTTGTGAATTGTACTGAAGTTGATCTAGTTGGACTGGAAGTATTTACAGCATATAGTACAATGGTTGCAGCGTTTAATGCAGTGGGAAGAGGACCTTACAGTCAGCCAGTTAATTGTATGACCGACGAAGAAGGTAAAGATAGTTTTGTGCATTGTACCGAAGTCGTTTGGATATCACAGATCGTGACTTATTATTTATATAACAAAAATTATTATACAAATATTATTGCGGTTTTCGTCTTTCTGCGAACTCAGACATTGCAACAGCTAGTTGTGAAATACGTTTTTGGCTGCTGCTAATTGCTCGGCACCTTTTATGTCTTTGATTGACGGGAGTCAAAAACGTATTTCACAACTAAAGTCTGTGTTCGCAGAAAGTCGAAAACCGCAGAATCTTCACTAACGAATATTCGATGAAGATAAAGATGACACCCTCGACATATGTATAATATTATCCATTTTATGTTTTACAGCGCTACAATTTATATTTAGGATATGCTGGTGCAGATAAATAAAAAAGGAATCTAAACACGGCAAATGTACTTATGTGTTCTATTGTTGCAGTTCCTACAGGATCTCCTAGCAATATAACTACACGAAGCAGCAATGCAACTGAGCTCCATTTAGTATGGCAACCGATTTTATCGTCACAACGCAATGGTTTAATACGAGGATATAATATAGTGTACCATTTACTCGATGACAGTAACCTTCCAATGTCAAGTTACTTTGCAATATCAGACAATGCAGAAATAGCTCTAACAAACCTGAGACCGTACTCTAGCTACCGTATACAGATTGGAGGGTTTAACTCTAAAGGAACAGGACCTTTGATTAACGGGTCGTTTGTATTCAAAACCGAACAAGCAGGTCAGTGTACCTATTAAGAATACATATAATGACAAAATGAAAAACAGCAAACAAACGATCGATGAACAACAACAAAGTGATAATCCATCAATGTAAGCAGAAAATGCATGCATTTAAACACCGAATCAGCCGGCTAGCTGACTTGCCAGACCACTCGGGGTGCTTACCATTTGTACAAAGAAACCGGTTTATTGAAATAGATCAGAGAAAGAACATTCCAAATGGATCAGTTCAAACCGAAAAAATAAACGCATGCGCAGAAGAGATCAGTGTATGAGCAATCCAATTGACTACTGTTACCGAAATTATCGTTTTTTGAGAAATTCTTCAAATGGTTCGAAACTTTCCAGCTCGTACCAACCGGAATGGCAATCCGCCTGAGCGCGCAATATGATATCTCCGTCCGTATACGTGCATGGTGATTACGTAATAATAATAATAATAATAATAATATTGTAATAATAAAAAAAAATTATACGTAATTATTACGTAATTATACGTAATTATTGAACAACTAAGAACTTCATAAACCCTGGCCTTGACTACCCTCAGTGACTGTTTCATATTTTAAATACACTAATTCCTATGATTGGTGCGCGCAGTTGAACATATGCCACATTAAAAAAATTGCGCTCTAACATTCCATATCAACAATCGATTACAGCTTTTACTTTGTCTTTGCAGCCCCATCAACATACCCGAATCTACAAGAAGCCACAAGCCAAGGGCCACATTCCATACTGATTAAATGGCTAGAAATCCCAAAGCCTGAATTAAATGGCGTCTTACAATATTATGTGGTACACTACCAAGAGATAAACTCACCAATAACTTACCTTAAAAACGTCACAGCGGCGTCAAGCAGACGAAAACGAAGAGCACTAATTACTCATCAATTACTACTAGACGGCTTGAAGACCTTTAAAAATTACTCGATTAAAATTGCTGGAGTCACCGTAGCACAAGGACCTTATAGTCCAGCACGTTTGATCAGCACTGGGCAAGATGGTATGTATATGAGACGTAAATTATTGTTGAATAAAATTCTCTCACAAACGATTAAAGGATTAAAGAAATAGAAATACAAAGGAAAAATGGAAAAAGAGAAATAAAAAGGTGGGACGATTCCCCCAGACATTCTATGAAGTTGAGGCATGGAATCGGTTTACGTATAGGGTAAAGCGCGCTATCCCAGTGAAACATAAAACTTAGGGGCTGTTTATATATGAAGGCGAGTTGTCCCTGCTAGCCGGGATCGATAACTCTATTGTTTTGAGTCCCCGGGGAATACAAGACAAAAGAGTTATCCCGGCTAGCAGGGACAACTCGCTTTTATATAAACAGCCCCTTAGCTGAAAAAGCCAGGGAGGGTAGCCTGGCCCCTAAGCCATATCTTTAGTTACCACCTTTAGACCGTCGTGTCATGAAGTCACTTATGTATATCTAATATCGAATTGGGGAAGTCTATCCGGCGAAGTTTTATTGTTATGCTAATAGTATTGTTCTTATTTCCATGGGATGGTTCATTCAGTTGAAGAGCCATTCAACTGATAACAATAATAGGCCTCTCTTATGGGACTAACTGGAAATGGAATGTCCATTTCTTTCTCCGTAAACTTTCGCCTTAACTTTAACAACTCAATAAGAAGTAAATTAAATAATGATATGTAAGTTTGAATTATAAACACACAAGTCTATGATGGAGGTCATAACTGAATAATGATGATAATGATAATAATCTGCGTATAAAGCAGCGCTTAAGGTAGTACCGGATACTTGGATTTCTTCAATGAATTTTTTTATAAATCCTGTCATTTATAGATCATTGTTAGGCAAGTCAAAAAACGTGAAAAAAAATTGGGGTCACCGTATTGGTTATAGAGTTATAAGATATAGTAAAAGTAGGTTTTTGCAATAATTTGCGGTGATTTGCTCAAAAGTACCTATTCAAAGCAGTCAAGAGAATGCGAACGTATTCTGCTAGGAAAAGCATAATATTATATCAAACGATAGTACTAAGGGTTATCTAACATTTCCTGTCATAAAAATCATTGAATCATTTCCAAATATGGGTATAAGTGAGCCATAGAAGCACAATTATACGCCAATTACGCACACTACATGTGTATAGAGTTGTACCATTTGTAAAAATTTCAGAAAATCCAATTAATGAATATTTTATTTTTTATTCTAAATCGTAAGAGTAGTAAATGCAGTCTTGAATAAAAAGAAAAAAATGGGGGTCCCCGTACTAATAGGCGAGTTATAAGCGACCGAATCCATTTTTTTGTTAAAAAAACACGGCAACGGTCCGCGCGGGACTGGGTTCTAGTACTTTAAACATCTGCTTGAAACTTGTGAAATTATCCTTGTCATCTCCAGAAACCCTAAAACCTATTTTGTATTAGTTTTACGACTAAAGACGTCAAAATCATATTTTATCTATTCATTTTTACAAAGTTGTAAATTTGTTGTTTTGAGACAAAACAGCGACCTTGTCAGGTAGTGAAAATCTGAGCATGTTTCGAAAAATGTCCCATTTTACCTCCAAAGTTGCATGAAATGACATAATACTTTCTTAAGTTATAGATAAGGATTCAAATTAAAATATTATTTAGATAAATTTTCAAAAAAACGCAAATAAATGATGGAAAACGAGATGCGCGAAATGGATGCGCAGTAGCAAGTATCCGGTACTACCTTAAGCAGGTTTGTTCTTAACGGCGAAAAACAACCATAAAAGTGTATAAATAATTACAATTTAAATATTATGGAGGCAAGAGACAACAAAGCGATCGAAGCAAACTGGCTTTGAGACGGGTAAGAGGGATTCTAGAGATATCAAACACAAAAGCAAAATCGTTTTTAAAAACAGTGTTAAACTTTAACAAGAGGCACCAATGGTTAGGGATCTTTTATCACTTTAATATCAACTACAACTTCAGGACTTCAACTAACTAATGCGTCTCAGCGACCACTTTTATAGTGAAACACCGTGGGAAATATAATGGGAAATGATGTACATATATTTGTTATTTAATCTTAATTTTTTGTAGTAAAATATGAAATGCAGATTTTGGACTTCCAAATAATTTAAAATAAACTATCTATCTATATCTTTAAAATCTAACTATTATAACTATTATAACGTCAACATCGTCTGAATAATTTGGACTTGTAATTTTTTAATTGTTTTTTGACATGTGCACTTGTAAGTTTATAATTTCAATTTTGATTTTACTTCATTTTTATTAGTACCTGGACCAGTTATCAACCTTCAAGCAACCAATCAGAGTTCAACAAGCATACTGGTTACCTGGCAACCTCCGACTATTACTAACGGGATTATCCTTGGTTACAAAGTCAACTATACCGATAATGAAGGATATTTTAGCTCTGGTTCCATTGATACAACATCGACATCAGCAACTGTGGCAGGACTTGTAAATTACACCTCGTATGACATACGGGTTACTGCCTATACCATAAAAGGAGAAGGGAATGTTTCTACTACCACATGTAAAACAGACGAGGAAGGTAAGCCTATATAATTCCATAGGTAATAGAATGAAATTTGGAACACCGTAAAACATGATTATGGAAATTAGCGAGTAAACTAGTATAGGCTGCGTCGGTGTTTGATATAAACGATAGGTAATAGAATGAAATTTGTAACAAAAAGACTAAGATAGATACTGCTAAAGCTCGAAACGTCAATAAAGTTAAGTCAACATTTTTTCCGGTGTTACAAATTTCATTATATTACCTATCGTAGAAATATTTACTTAACTTTACTGGAGTTTCGAGCTTTAGCCCTTAGCTTCGTCGGAGTGAAATATCAAACACTGGTCGACGCATCCTATATACAATCTTTTTCGTTCATCTGTATTGCCATTCCCATTAATGCTTTGGAAATGTATTACTCCTATCATCTCTCCCATAATTTAACTGATAACGGTTATAATCGATGTAGATTGTTTGGTCACAAAAAGGATCAATGTGCCCATGGTTGCACAATCATCAACAAAATTTTACGTACCTTTTTTCTTTACAACGTAAATCAAAAAATGACGACCCGATTTGCCAGTAACACACTGTGAAATCATTATTGCTTTCCAACGTGAAAGTGAGGCTAGGCTGTCAAGAACAATAACAGGTCACTGTATTACCATTCGGTCTTTTATGGTAAAGATTCTACATTTAATTGGCTGTCCCCATCATTGTTAAATGCCATAAAGTTGGTAAATATTAAGTTATCAACTTAAATTTGTTATCATTCCAGTACCAACAGGACCACCTCAAAGTCTTGCAGCTTTCCCAGCAAGTTACACCAGTATTGAGATTAAATGGCGACCTGTACCAGAAGCACAACGTAGAGGCGTAATCACTAAATATCTTATCATGTTTTACAACGCCACCTCAATGATGATCTTACAGCGCGAACTCGCTGGTGATAAGTACTCTATCATTATCGATGGTTTAGAGAAACAAAGCAATTACAGTGTGAAGATCAGAGCATATACAAGGAAAGGACATGGTCCTTTTAGCGTTTTAGTTAGCGTTTCAACAAATAGTGAAGGTATGTAAAGCGACTAATCAGTGACTTTGTAAGAACAAAATACTTAAAGTGGTTTTAGTTAACAAACAGCAGCAATAACAAACAGACAGTAATAACATAGAAAACTCAAATAGAAAACAGATTAGCAAGCAATGGAAATTAAAGACAAAGGGCAGAAAGACAAACAAACAAACAAACAAACAAACAAACAAACAAACAAACAAACAAACAAACAAACAAACCAAACAAACAAACAAACAAACAAACAAACAAACAAACAAACAAACAAACAAACAAACAAACCAAACTACTTCATAACAAGCGGTCGATTTCATTACTAGGCTATATTATTTTTGTTATTTTATTTATTTATTTTTTTTGCAAGAAAGTTAACATTAATCTCGATTTATGCTATTGTGTTTTGGTTCACAGCACCAAAGTTCCCTCCAGCGAATGTTACAGCAGAGTTAAACGCTACTAACAGTATCCTTGTCAAATGGAGTAACCTTGCACAAGGGGGAATACGTGGTTATCGCGTGGTATATACCGGTGTCAATAATCCATTTGCTACTGAGAATAGCATCTCTGTAGACTATTTCGACCAAGAGATCATCTTGAAAGATTTGTTCTATTACACACAATACATGATAAGAGTATCGGCGTTCACTGCCTTCGAAGGGAATCTAAGTCAACCAGTGTATGTAACGACAGGAGAATCAGGTAATTTATCGGCATTGTTTGTAATTTACACTCGTTTATTGTCTGCAAATAGTAAAGGGTTTGCGGTGATGCGGTTTTGCGGTTCTTCTCATTTATATCTGCGGTTTTGCGCTTTAACAAATTTTGTGGTTACGGTTTTTAGCAAGTTTTGATGCGATTTGTTTGTACGGTTTCCAACACAAATAATAAGTGTTCACTTCTCTGGTGTCTGCCAATCTCGTGCCTTAGCTTGCTTGCTTTAAAACGACACATAGGAAACGTATTCTATTTATTAGGCAATGATTTATACTTCTTTATAGTTATGTATATTTTATATAAACTATAATATATAATCTACCAACTAAAATTCTCGTCCTTAGTGCCAACCCATCCTCCAACCAAGATCGTGGTGACATCAAAGGGTTCTTCCTCTATCAGTATTTTCTGGGATAAAATACCTCCTGGACATCGTAATGGTCTTATAATCAAATACCATATAGCGTATCGCAGGACCGGTACAAATGTATCATTCACAATACAAGAAACAGATCAGTTTTCCACAATAATTAGTGACCTTGAGAAGAATACAGGTTATGATATCAAAATATCAGGAGCAACATCTGTTGGATTTGGTAATAGTACGTTCTATTCTTTGCTTACAGACGAAGATGGTGAGTAATTTCAGCCAATTTATCATTTTTCAGTATCATTCGAACTTGTGAGCTCAAGTACTGTGTATGTACGCCTTTTAAAACATCTCTTAATTCTTACAGAAGTATAAAATAGCTAACTTTTTAGCTACCACACTTGTTTTTTCCTGCAAACTCGCCACATTATATTCTTTCACAAAATCATCATACGAGAAGCATTTTCTGTTTTCAAAAATTATAAATAAATTCAAATGAATCATGTTTTGACAGCAGCCGGTCCACACGGTGGCTGGCACTCACCTCCACTATATACCGTAGGTTAAATATATTTCATGCATCACAATTAAATGTTGATTTTTGCCGAGAGAGTAACTATATCGTAGTATACATGCACCTGGAGAAAAAAAGCAATTATTACATTGGTTGGACTGTAAGTTATTAATTAATCTTACTTCAGTTCCCAGCGGGATACCACAGAATCTGACAGCACACAACTGGACAAGCTTGTATGCACTGCCCGTAACCTGGCAACCAGTACCAGCCAATCAAATGAATGGGAAGCTAACTGGGTATTATTTGACGTACTCGGCAATTAAACGGGGAGATAAAGACCTTCTTTATACAGAAGTAACAGAGCTTCCTCTACCACCAGATGTGACGTCATATACTATCAAGAACCTACTGCCTTTGTCGGTCTATCAAATAGGCGTAGTTGCGTCGACCGGGAAAGGAGTGGG
Source organism: Metridium senile (assembly GCA_949775045.1). Classification (NCBI taxonomy): domain Eukaryota; kingdom Metazoa; phylum Cnidaria; class Anthozoa; order Actiniaria; family Metridiidae; genus Metridium; species Metridium senile. Next base: position 50,253,116 of record OX459096.1, on the reverse strand, counting down.
ACCTAAAGCAGTTACTTTAGGAGGTACGATGCTATTGTACTAACATCAATTACAAGTCATTGTTATGCTACCAAGTCGGCAATTGCAACGCGGTTTCGAATAAACCAACCGTGCGCATCACAGTTTACTAGCTTGGCGCAGAGGACACTAAAAGATACTAAAAAAACATGTTTGTATATATTCCAGAAACGTGCCGCTGTACCAAAACACTGACGACCAGTTGGAGTCAATATCATCCATATGTCAACATCACTAAAAGAATACCAGGTCTTATAATACCCGTACTGGTCAATAAGATGACCTCATACTGTTGTAAATTTTGTAAAGAGCATGGTCGTTCTAGCGTTGACTATCAACAGGATGGCAATGGATCATCTGCTGAAAAAGCCTCACTTGGCCAGGTAAGTTTTTAAAAACATTTCAAGTTTATACTTTTGCACAGACAGGTTGTTGACACAGTTGTTAGTTGGACAGTTGGACAGTTGTTCGCTTGAAAAATGTTGAAATTACTTTTTACTTTTTCCGTTTTTCCGTTTTTCCTCCCTGCGGTAAAAACTCGTGAGCAGAGTTGTAAGCTAAAATATTCAATGTAAAGGTAGTGAGTGTGAGTTTCCCCACTTAGTAGGAAACTTAAGTCTGGCTAGATATTTAAAAAAAAATCCCTCGTGGCAACGGGGATTAACTCACATATACACCTAATCCAAAAAATGTGTCTGGTCCGCCGCACAGTCCTCGCGCCAAGACTGTGAAAGATATTGGTTATATCTAATCAGTAATTAATTTATTTGCATGTTCACACTCTAGTGTGGTACTTTTTTCAACGAAATAGTGTTGTGCCTACTTTTATTTTCTTGTTTTATCACTCTCATCAAAATATTCACTGTGTTTTCCTTCACGGTCTTGGCGCGAGGACTGTGCGGCGGACCCGACAACGTTTTTTGGATTAGGTGTATAACTGATTCATGTCCGATCGGTGACTCGAATCTGGACCGGTAGAGAGGCGCGCGGTAAACCACGTGTTTTACCTGCCGTTGTTTGCCTTTTAATTTGGTATATATTTTGCAGTTATTTGTATTGGTTTTTTTTTGGTGTTGGATATTTAGACTTTAAGTGTAATTTCAGCTTGTACGTACGATCGATGGCGAGACTGATTTCAGTTTCCCAGTGTATGGCTACCACGATCAGACAGTGTACAAGGGAGGACTTGGTTACTCGCCCTTGATTATGTCGCCTGGCGTTGCATTCATCGTTCACAAGAAAGACACGGTGAAGATGAGAGAAAACATGTTTAATGCAATCATTGGGTGTTGGCCAGTCATGGCTATACCTATTGTCATGTGCTATATAGCTGGATTTATGATCTGGGCTCTTGTAAGTAAATTACACAACTACAACTAAAAAAACAGACAGACAGACTCAATGAGTGACAGGCAGACAGACAAAGAAATCATGACTTTCCAATGCAATTAGTATATAAAATCGCACGATCTGGAGTACAATAGGTACGAGTGATGTTTTGAAAGTTATCAAAATTGGCCTTTTAGTCGAGACCAATTTGATAACTTTCAAAACATCACGAGTATCTATTGATTACGAATTGTACGAGAAGATAGTGCGGTTTTTTTTAATTTATAATATACTGAAAAGGTAATTGGTACTCTGCAGAATACAGTTTACGATTTAATTATACTTGTCTCGTCCAATTAGAATCGAGTAATTTTGTACAGTATATCGCTTTTATGTGAAACATAATGTGCCTTTTTAGTTTCTTTTTGCAATGTTCATGCACTGACTCAAGACAGCATATATAGTATTATCATATGAATGTTATAGGATCATAATGAGACTGATGCCGCTAATGACACCCAAGCGGTACAGCCGCACAATGAGACCGATGCCGCTAATTAACATCCATTAATTAGCGTGGGAGTATAAATATCACCCAATCTGACTCTTTTATTCACTTGACTCTGAAGATAACTTCTGCACAGGTTGTCGAAACGTCAGTCACATCAAACTGTCATTCTCAGGGCTACATCCACCCGGATGATCCTATTACAAATATTGTTACTTCGACAAATATTGTTACTTCGATAAATATTCATTCACCTGGATTCAGACCTTTCAATACAATATTTATTACACTGTCATTTAGAACTTTCGTGAAATTAACTATATATTAACTATAACACGATGAAACCACCCGCAAAACATCGTCGATTAAACTGCTTATTGAGTGTTTATATAATGGTGTTGTATCTTGGTCCCAGCACTGGCCGGTACAGAGGGGTTTCATTGTACTTCTCAAAATAAATAGTACTTATGCTCTATCTAACATAAGTTTTTGAACGTGAAAGTCATTCCCAATAACAATAAGGGAATTAACCTAACTCGCCCCTGCATTCTTGGTAAGTAAAGATTTACAAACCCACAGAAAGCAAAAAGAAACGACGTATTCTTGATACTAGCTATAGAAGTTCATAAGCAGCCACTTACAACGCATGCTCACTTTTTCCATCTTTTTTCCAGGATTCAAGCATAAATCCAGAACATTACCCAAGGTCGTTTTTTCGAGGATTTGCGAATGGCTTCTGGTGGGCTTTTGTATCCATGACAACTGTCGGGTTAGTGATGAAACATTTGTAGTTATATGTTACTATGAAAATCACTAGAGTGGTAAAATGTCTGTTGAAAATTTGGCCTTGGGGGTGTGTCTTTTTGTACCACATGACCAATTTTGAGCAAAATGATTGGCCAGAAGCGATCACATGGTACAAAAACGAGACAGAATTTCAAACGAGCATTTTACCACTCTAGTGATTTCGATAGTATATGTTAATCATTTGAGGTGTATTTAGAATCTAGGTGTATAACATTATACCAGTTTTCTTATAAAATAAACAATTACAAAAACATTTAATTAAATAGATGGCATTTTGGGTGATTTTGATTAATGGTATTTTTGGTGATTTTGATAAATTGTATTTTTGGTGATTTTGATAAATGGTATTTTGGTTATTTTGATAAATGGTATTTTTGGTGATTTTGATAAATTATATTTTTGGTTATTTTATTGTGATGTATTTTATTAGTTACGGCGATATAACTCCTCGTGGTAAGGCAACCCGTATATTTGCTGTTCTCTGGACTTTATGTGGTATCGTGATTATATCCGTCTGTACAAGTACTATAACAACATCTCTAACAGAAGTCTATGCCATTAACACCAAGCAAATGCTATATGGTTCCAAGGTAAGTTTACTTTAAACTGATGGGAATGGAATATACAGTCAGGGAGATTTTGCAAAATGATAAAAAAGTTTTGTTTCTAGAAGTTATAAAAATGAGTTTTAGAGCAAGGTTGGATGTTCATGTAACCCTGTGAGGGTCTAAGCCAGGTGTATACGAATCAAACTTATTAGTGACACTCTTCTTTATTTCATTGTATCGCGCGTACGAGGGTGTGTTGTTGTGTGTCGCCAGTTTTTATGCAGAACTTCAATTCTGCTGTTGAAGTTGCATCAATAAACTCCGAAATGGCTTTTTCACATTAATTAGAAGCTTATACGAGATGAGTTTTATGTTTTAATATTGAATCCTTTTCTTGCCAGGTTGCTGCTATGCAAAATAGTCCCGAGTTCTGGCTTGGGAAGAGAAAGAATGCAAGAGTCAATGAAAGTAAGCGAGAAAACGATCAAAGAATGAACAGTTAAATCAAATGGAACTGAATAAAATGCTATTTTCCTTTCTTACAGAGAAAGAGTACCATACCCTTCAGGATCTAATCAAAGCTCTTGACGAGCATGAGGTCGAAGGAATTCTCGTTGATACGTTCGCTGCAGGCTCAAGAAGTGACTTATTTAATAAACCACATCTTAGAATCGCTAAAGTGCTGGATTACAAGATGGCGTACGGTCTAGTCACTGCAGGTTATGCTATTCAACTAAGACAATGCTTCCATGAATTTTTGACTGCGTTTACAGTGGATATTTTCCACAACATCTCCGACAATGTTAAAAAGATTCAGGTACGTCCAATGCTAGCGCTTATACTTAGTAATCATATATTTATGTGAAAAGAAGACATATCTTATACAACATTGTGGGCATAGAGGTTGTCGACAATCTCAGTTGCCTATATTAAGACACATGTTGCTGTTATTTAAGGAAGTTCGGGACTCTTGCTACTACGCATTACGTTTGCGCACATCTTGTTAAAGAAAATTTCATAATTGCCATTGCAAAGATGCAAAGTAAAGTGAAAATTAGCTTCAGTTTCAGTTTCACCTAAAAACAATCGATGGGAACTATATGAATCCCGGACTAGTACCGTGAAAAGAAGAAACTTCGATCAACAACGTTTGTACCTATAAAACTTCCAAGAATGATGTATATATATAGTGCTTAGATTGATACAACCCATCTTCTCGAGAGTACACACTCCAATACAAAATTGTGAAATCAGATATTTTATATAGTTAATGTGGCGCAACGAACAGAACGAGCTTAGCAAGGCCTAAAATAAAGTAAAATGATTTGTAAAGTAAAATAATAAAATAAAATAAAATAATTTGTAAAATAAAATAATAAAATAAAATAAAATAATTTGTAGACCCTTTTAAGCTTCCCTGTTTGTCTTACCACTAAAAGAACCTTAAAGAACAGTACTTGACTCACAAGTTTTAAAATATTATAGTCATAGAATAAGATTTTAAAATTGTTGTCCCTATATCGTCCCTTTTCCATCTTTAACTATGCAATTCTGTGTTGCAAATCTTCATTCATATTAAAGTGCACCTTCCGCCTTTCATAAAATTTTTCAAATCTGTTGTACATGAGGTGTATAATAAGTGTGCTTAGCATTTCTTGATGTCGACCTCTCCTTTCTGAGTTGCCTGCATTGGGTCATCAAACGTCTGTTCGCTTCAAATGAAAATCAACGACTCAACCCCCTCATTAATAACTTACAGTTTATTTCTAATTTTTAAATGTTGTTCTTTGTAGTTTAAGCAAGATCCTCCAGAACAGATAATCACCGATGGTTTATTCAACACTAAAGCCGAGCAATTTAAGGAGTCGATCAAATACACGGGATGTGCATTGGTCTTGTTGGTTTTATTTGGAATCTGTTTTGATTGGATAAGAAGGCTAAGAACTAGAGCTCCAATCAAAGGTAAAAACACCTTTCTGGACTTTTCGTCATTTTGTTCTTCAGATAATATCGAAAATGCAAACCAAAGTAGTAACTATACACTACATGTTGGTATGATCAGGTCGGAGATATGCAACAAACAAGCAGACAAGCAGACAAGCAGACATGCAGACAAGCAGACAAGCAGACAAGCAGACAAGCAGACAAGCAGACAAGCAGACAAGCAGACAAGCAGACAAGCAGACAAGCAGACAAGCAGACAAGCAGACAAGCAGACAAGCAGACAAGCAGACAAGCAGACAAGCAGACAAGCAGACAAGCAGACAAGCAGACAAGCAGACAAGCAGACAAGCAGACAAGCAGACAAGCAGACAAGCAGACAAGCAGACAAGCAGACAAGCAGACAAGCAGACAAGCAGACAAGCAGACAAGCAGACAAGCAGACAAGCAGACAAGCAGACAAGCAGACAAGCAGACAAACACACAAAAAAATAGCTAAACTAAGTTGTTTTCTTTTACAGAAGTAAGGGATATTTTAACGAGAAAACAGATAATGAAAAACCTCGTTGACGATTTCAAGAAAAACATGTTAAACAATGCTCAAGAGCTTATCAAGAAACATAGCATGGAACTACGTAAAGCGCGAAGATTGAAAAGCAGACTTAGTAAATCCAAGAAAGAAAATTCACCTGGACAATATTTCAAGATGGAAACACTTTCGCCCAAACCAGACCATAAATAACATTATGTAAAATATTATATTTCAAGAAGCTCTAAGCTCTAAGAATTTGTTAATGGCAGCACAGCTATTTATAGTACAATTATTTATTAAGTCTGATGATGCTTACTAGAATGGAAATTATTAGTTATACACACTTAACAGAACACACTGCAATATGTTTGATATTGCAGAATGCGAACTGCAACATAACTAGATATCTTTGCTTTCAGACGCGGGTACTCAGAAATCAGTGGTTTAGTGCAGAGAAAGAACAATGGGGTTAGGGTGGTGAATAGTAACTATGTATTAGATAGTTACTGAGGCCGGCAGCAATATATCTAATATTGCTGCCGGCCGAAGTGACTATCGTATATAGTTACTATTCACTACGCTGCCCCATTGTTCTTTCTCTTGCACAGTAATCGGCGGTTTTTGAATATAATAACAGTAGGCTTACCAAACTTTAACTAGTTATCAGCCAATGAAAGTGTATTTATCATTCAGTAGCCTGCCCCATTATTGTTCTCTTTGTTGCATAATTATCGGCGGTTTGCTGTCTCTTTGAACAATAGGCTTACCAAACTCTAGACTAATTAGTTATAATATTATCAGCCAATGAAAATGTAATTATCATTCAATAGCTTGTCCCATTATTGTTCTCTTTGTTGCATAATAATCAGCGGTTTCTTGTCTCTTTGAATATAATAACAATAGGCTTACCAAACTCTAATTAGTTATAATTTCATCAATTTTATTTAGAGGAATGCTAATGAACTTGATGACATTAAACGTGTTTTTGTTGCAAATTTTCCATCGGTTGCCTAGGTAGTATAATAGCCTGTGAACAGGCTCATGGGGGTTGGGAAGGGTGGAGGGGAAGGGAAGAGGGGGAATGGGGAGAGGGGGAGGGGAGGCGGGGAAGGAGAGCCTGTAGTAATTCTATTCATGATCGATTTCCAGTATACCAGCTCCTGGTATACCCTCTGATTGGTCAATTCAATAGTTGATGACAGCACATATCAGCGGATGTCAAAAACTACATTAACAAAGCGCAGTCTTACAGGTCTGAATTTGATTCTTTGTTTACAAGAGTTTTAGCACATGAGTAGTTCAAATATAATCTTCGTGACTGACGATTTGAATCCAACAATATTTTTAGTCTTTCTTCAAATGGATATAGAGTCATTAAGCAATGTCTGGAGGACTTTCAAAACGAAGGACTTTCACTAAAAAAGAGCAAAGAATTGCTACGCAGGCTACTTGATAAACAGTGCAAATAGACGAGACTTCTTTGGAATTTTACCGACCGGTTTTGAAAAAAGCGGAAACCCCTCCCCAAGGGCCTGATACTCAGGTTACCGTTCCCTATTCTGTTCACGACGTTAAACAACGATACTCTCGGTACTTTAATTTCAGTACAGCTTAGATTTTTGCAGTTCTTAGTAATACGGACTTTTGATTTACGTTCAGGTTTTGTCAGATTTGTAGTTGAGTTTGAAATGTCACAACAACACCGGCAAATGTTCTTTATAGAGTGATTTTTATATGACCGTCAAGAATAGGCAAACTAATAGTTAGTAGTAAACACTAAACCCATTATTTTCTTTGTTCTTTATCAAGTACCACAAACTAAATGGTCTATTTTCTTGCAAGGTCATATGAAATCACTCTTGGTATAAAGAGCAGAGATAGCGCGAGATTGCTGAGACCCGTTGTATGTCATTTTGATATTTGACAGTTATGACAGCCGTGACATACAATTTTGAGTCTAGTATTTCAAGTGGGCGGAAATCGATCATGAATAGAATTACTACAGGCTCTCCTTCCCTTCCTCCCTCCCCCTCGCCCCATTCCCCTTCCCCTCCCCCTCCCTCCCAAATCCCCTTGAGCCTGTTCACAGGCTAGTAGTACAATGGCTTAAAGCGCAGATACAGCAATGCAGAAGGTCTCGGTTCGAATCCTGGCATTGGTACTCAAAGACTTTTTTCACCAAAAATTGCTATCTAGTAAATTATTTCTAAGTCTGATGATGCTTACTAGAATGGAAATTATTAGTTATACACACTTAACAGAACACACTGCAATATATTATTATATATTTGCAGAGTGCGAACTGCAACATAACTAGATATCTTTGCTTTCAGACGCGGGTACTCAGCAATCAGTGATTTAGTGCAGAGAGAGAACAATGGGGTAGGGTGGTGAATAGCAACTATACATTAATAGTTACTATTCACCACCCTACCCCATTGTTCTCTCTCTGCACTAAATCACTGATTGCTGAGTACCCGCGTCTGAAAGCAAAGATATTTAGTTATGTTGCAGTTCGCACTCTGCAATATCAAACATATTGCAGTGTGTTTTGTTAAGTGTGTATAACTAATAATTTCCATTCTAGTAAGCATCATCAGACTTATAATTCATTAAATAATTTACTAGATAGCGATTTTTGGTGAAAAAAGACTTTGAGTACCAATGCCAGGATTCGAACCGAGACCTTCTGCATTGCTGTATCCGCGCTTTAAGCCATTATGCTACCCAGGCAACCGATGGAAAACTTGCAACAAAAACACGTTTAATGTCATCAAGTTCATTAGCATTCCTCTAAATAGAATTGATGAAATTATAACTAATTAGAGTTTGGTAAGCCTATTGTTATTATATTCAAAGAGACAAGAAACCGCTGATTATTATGCAACAAAGAGAACAATAATGGGACAGGCTATTGAATGATTATTACATTTTCATTGGCTGATAATATTATAACTAATTAAGCGGCGTTGACACGAGCAATTTTTCCTTGACAAGTATCCTTGACAATTTTCATTGCTCGTGTAGACGATCAGCAAGATTTCCTTGACAATTTTATATTGACAAGGTTTCCTTGCTCGTGTAGATGATGAACAAGTTTTCCTTGACAAGTTTAAGTTGTGCCCACAATGCCTTGCATTCAGCAGAGTACTAACATAATATTGGTTCCAGTCCCTTGTCGAGTAAAAAACAAAATGATTTATAGTTAAGTCCGATCAACTTGAAGTTTTACATGTGAAAAGTAAACACCAAAAGAAAAATTTTCTTCTTTTCACTTTTACAAATGTTACGATTTTTGGCGGGAAAATGACGTCACCAATTTTAGTGGGAAATTGAAATAGAGGGTTATGCAAAATTTTAAAATGCGCATTTGAAAGAACTCATTGAGATATGTTCAAAACCGAAGAGATAACAGTCAAAGTCAAATTTAATCAAAATATATGATTTTTGAAGTTTAGAAATGTTTTCTATTTTACATTCAAAAAATTATAACTTTAGATTAAATTTGACTTTGACTATTATCTCTTCGGTTTTGAACGTATCTCAATGAGTTCTTTCAAATGCGCATTTTAAAATTTTGCATTACCCTCATTTTAGATTTTCCTCTAAAATTGATGACGTTATTTTCCCGCCAAAAATCGTAACATTTGTAAAAGTGAAAAGAAGAATTATTTTCTTTGGGTGTGTACTCTTCACATATAAAATTTGAAGTTGATCGGACCTAACTATAAAAAGTTATTCAAAATCACGCTTAAAAACGCCGATTTCAGTACACTGCCAGCCCAGCGTGAAAGTTTGGTAAGCCTATTTTTATTATATTCAAAAACACAAGAAACCGCCGATTACTGTGCAAGAGAGAAAACAATGGGGCAGGGTGGTGAATAGTAACTATATACGATAGTCACTTCGGCCGGCTAGCAATATTCGATATATTGCAGTCAGCTTCGGGCTGCGCCCTCAGCTGACTGCAATATATCTAATATTGCTGCCGGCCTCAGTAACTATCTAATACATATTCAAGGGGAATATGTCATATTCCCCTTGCATACTAACAGTCCGGATTATAGCCCCATTTGGCGATATTTCTAATTAGTGATTGGACCAATCACGTACTTGGATTTCGCAATACGTCACGAATACGTCACCAGTCCGAACAGAATCAAAACATTCAAAAAGCTATCAAGCTATGTAAACGTGACCTCGGCCTGAATCTTTGATTTGATTGCCACAGAGTCGACATAACTGCTTGAGAATCTCTAAATGTTTCTCCGTGAATCTACGAACAATATACAAGGCAAAGTTTAACATAAAACTTACATGTAATTAAACTAGCTACTACAATGTGATTGTCAAACGAAAACCAAGAACTGAAGCTAAGTGCATGTAAACATAGTCTTTGCATTTCGATACACAAAATGTTCTTAAAGTTGTATTATTTTGCTCCCAATGCCAATGGGGAGCAAGCTTATCTTATACTTGTTTATAGAAATACATAATAAATGCATGGCCCGAGATAGCAATCGACTTTCGAGCCAGTGAATCACAAAGAAAAGACGAGTCATTTAGCGCGATGACTTCGACTTTATAAAATTGATATTCATACGACAAATATTGAAATTTCTCGTTGTTTAACAGATCACAAACGAGTCATGAATTGTGCCATTAAAAGTAAGCTTGTATAAAGCCGTTGTTTTCCTCTTAACTTGAAAAGAACAAAGACAAGACCTCGAACAAAAGGTTAAATGCCAATATTACTGAAGTCCGTGACATGCCGTCAAGTATGACCTCCGTTTATCAAACTTTGAAAAAACTCTACCGGCGAACTAGGGACTCTACCATAAAGAAACTTGTCACAGACCAAGATAATTCATCGTACAACACAGGACAGGAAAATTATACACAACCTCATGAAAATTACACAACATCAATAAAATTATCAATCAGTAGATCTTACCTTTCAGACGACGGTCATAAGACGTTCACCACGCTCGGGAAAAAGTCAAATATTTCGCTTTAAAATCAACTAAATCACTATCTTCGAATTCACACACTAGCTTGAATATTATGTGCTTCTAACTGATGGTAAATGTCACGGATAAACAGTCCGTGAGACACTGCGGCATTAACTTGAAAAAAAAGATACGAATATTTTTGCATATGTTTCGGTGTTTATTCAAAGACAATAGAATGTGACGTCACATATATCGCCAAATGGGGCTATAATCCGGACTGACTAATGCATATTCCCCCTGCATATTTAATTCCTTGTACAAATATTACCCTCACCCTCAACATCAGACTTGGAAATAATTTACTAGATAGCGATTTTTGGCGAAAAAAAGTCTTTGAGTGCCAATTTGCCAGGATTCGAACCGAGAACCTCTGCATTGCTGCATCCGCGCTTTAAGCCATTATACTAGCAAGGCTACCGATGGAAAGGTAACAATAAAAACTCGTTTAATGTCATCAAGTTCGTTAACATTCAAGTTCATTAGCATTCCTCTAAATATAATTGAAAAGCGATTGTTTAATATTTCCTTGTGGGAATTCATTGACAAAGAACATTTAAATGGGTACGGAGAACTGAGAACCGCAAAAACTGATTTGAGTGATGAATATTTCATCTGAGTCCGACATCTTCGCCGGTCTCTCCTGAAACGGCTCTGACAACTGCTGTGAAATCTTTGGACTGAATATTAAAGAGCTTAGAAAATATAAATAACTGTACATTATTTTGCTATGAAAGGGCGAATACAAAACAAAGAACATTCATCATGATCAGTTCAAATACCGTGCCATTTGAATAAAAATCAACCCCTATTCAGTATATGTGAGGTAAAACAATTGTAAATCACTCAAATAAACATTTCTTTATTCCTTTCAACAACTCGTGCGAATTAAAAGTTAGGAAGAAAGGAACTCATACATTATGTCTTCTTGATTGCTTAAAAGAACAATTCTGAAAACCTCCCCAATGTAAAAATAAGCCAGTTATCGGCCTTCAGCTCGTGGTTATGTGATATATTCACAGAGGGCTGCGCCCTCGATGAATATATCACATAATCACGAGCTGAAGGCCGATAACCCTTACTTAAAACTATAATGGCGACATTAAAACTATAAAGGCGGGAAGCAAGCTCTGGCGATTTTTTAAGGCGGAATTCAGGATGGCAACCAAAATCTGACATATAAACTTTCTTCACGATCAGGAATTCTTATACTTGGGGTATTCCGAGGGGAAGTAGGATTTCAAAACCCTATTGCAAACCTTATCCCAAGATTTTTTAAACTTAATTCCATTAGCAGCGTACAGATCATGTCAGAATGTATTGACAATGCAACCGTAGAATAATTATGTTGACATTTTATTGAATATTAAAATTATTGTTTTGATAATTTTCAAAAACTCAAAGAATGATATTTTTAGCTACTTTTCATCTGTATATGACATCATGGCTACTATATTGTACTGAGTACAGCACTCTCGGGAAAACAAAATTAACCGTTTCCCTCGGGAACTAACCCGTACCCTATACAGACCGGGCTTTTTTTAGCAATCTGGGACCCGGGGAATTACCTTTAATTTACCAAATGTTGATATAATGTGATTAGATGTTGTGAATTAGACAGAAAACTAGAAGCATAACAAGAAAACCTGGAAGTTACATTGAAAAAACCGAAATCAATGAAATTTGTGATGAACATAACTCACTATGTTAAAACGACAATTAATTCATTAGTTCATTAATTATTCATTAATTTAACAAGCCGTTTACAACATTCGCGTCCATGTTGTATGGGCATTACAACTACAACACGGCCGCTCATGTTATAAACATTACTTACTGTTTCATTCATTTGAACTCACTCACAACTCACTCACAACTCACTCACAACTCACTCACAACTCACTCACAACTCACTCACAACTCACTCACAACTCACTCACAACTCACTCACAACTCACTCACAACTCACTCACAACTCACTCACAACTCACTCACAACTCACTCACAACTCACTCACAACTCACTCACAACTACTCACAACTCACTCACAACTCACTCACAACTCACTCACAACTCACTCACAACTCACTCACAACTCACTCACAACTCACTCACAACTCACTCACAACTCACTCACAACTCACTCACAACTCACTCACAACTCACTCACAACTCACTCACAACTCACTCACAACTCACTCACAACTCACTCACAACTCACTCACAACTCACTCACAACTCACTCACAACTCACTCACAACTCACTCACAACTCACTCACAACTCACTCACAACTCACTCACAACTCACTCACAACTCACTCACAACTCACTCACAACTCACTCACAACTCACTCACAACTACTCACAACTCACTCACAACTCACTCACAACTCACTCACAACTCACTCACAACTCACTCACAACTCACTCACAACTCACTCACAACTCACTCACAACTCACTCACAACTCACTCACAACTCACTCACAACTCACTCACAACTCACTCACAACTCACTCACAACTCACTCACAACTCACTCACAACTCACTCACAACTCACTCACAACTCACTCACAACTCACTCACAACTTTTGGCCGAAAGGCCGATAAGATCAAGGCTATCCGCTGCCATTTTTACCGGGAGAGAAATCCAGTTGACAATGCAACAAATCATGCAGGAACTGTCAAGCGACGACGAGTCTTATTACAGTGACGATACTAGCTTTTCGAGTGACGATGAAAGTTCTAGTGACAATGATCTTGTCATTGCTGATTTAAATGAACATGATCATGAGCATATTCCTAAAATATCTTTTGTGCCTGATGAAAGCATCCCCGATATTGTACAAGCCTTTTAAAAATGCAAAAAAAAAAAAAAAAAAACCTGAAAAACAGCCACAGAAGGATTTATAAATCCTTCAACAGAAGGATTTATAGAAGACTTGAACTATGAAAAAGTGATGAAAAAAGCGAACTATGATATAAAGAAGTACAGATGGAGCTTCAGCGTGCTGATTTTTACGATGTAGCTAGCCGTGAATACAACCATATTGATAACTGAACACATCCTGTAAGTACTGTATCAAAGTAATTAAGGTATCAAAAATATAGGTACTTATCTAGGAGGGAGAAGAATATCTGAAATTATCCGTAGGGAGCAGGGGATAACTGTGTCCGAACTAAAATCCTCCCCCCCCCCCCCCCCCCCAGGCGATAAATAGTGACCGGTCCCTTAGTTTTATGTAGTATAGATAGAAATTAGTATAACATTTTTTTTATAATAATGTAAAATTGTTGAAAGATGTAACAGATATCTATGAGTAAAAATCAATCAATCAATCAGCTTATTTTCAATCTATTCCCCTTTCTCCTCCTCCTTCTACTCTTTCTCTTCTCATTACCCTTTCTCCTCCAATTCCCCTTTCACAATCTATTCCCCTTTCTCCTCCTTTTCCCCTTTCTCCATCTATTCCCCTCCCTCTTCCTTCTACTCTTTCTCTTCTCATTACCCTTTCTCCTCCTATTACCCTTTCCTCCTATTTTTCTTTCTCCTTCTTTTCCCCTTTATCCACCTTTTTCTCTTTCTCGTCCTATTCCCCTTCTATTCCCCTCTCTCCTACTATTCCTCTTTCTCCTCCTACTCACCTTTCTCCTCCTTTTACCCTTCCCTCCTATTGTTCTTTCTCCTTCTTTACCCTTTCTCCTTCTATTCTCATTTCTCCTTCTATTCTCATTTCTCCTTCTATTCTCATTTCTCCTTCTATTCCTCTTTCTCCTTCTATTCCCCTTTCTCCTCCTACTCAACTTTCTCCTCCTTTTACCCTTCCCTCCTATTGTTCTTTCTCCTTCTTTACCCTTTCTCCTTCTATTCTCATTTCTCCTTCTATTCTCATTTCTCCTTCTATTCCTCTTTCTCCTTCTATTCCCCTTTCTCCACCTACTCACCTTTCTCCTCCTTTTACCCTTCCCTCCTATTGTTCTTTCTCCTTCTTTACCCTTTCTCCTTCTATTCTCATTTCTCCTTCTATTCTCATTTCTCCTTCTATTCCTCTTTCTCCTTCTATTCCCCTTTCTCCTCCTACTCACCTTTCTCCTCCTTTTACCCTTCCCTCCTATTGTTTTCTCCTTCTTTACCCTTTCTCCTTCTATTCTCATTTCTCCTTCTATTCCTCTTTCTCCTTCTATTCCCGTTTCTCCTTCTATTCCCGTTTCTCCTTCTATTCCCCTTTCTCCTTCTATTCCCCTTTCTCCTTCTATTCCCCTTTCTCCCTTTATTCCCATTTCTGCTTCTAGTCCCCTTTCTCCTTCTATTCCCATTTCTCCTCCTATTCCCCTTTCTCCTTCTAGTCCCGTTTCTCCTTTTATTTCCCTTTCTCCTTTTATTCCCCTTTCTGCTTCTATTCCCATTTCTCCTCCTATTCCCCTTTCTCCTCCTATTCCCCTTTCTCTTTTTATTCCCCTTTCTCCTTCTAGTCCCCTTTCTCCTTCTATTCCCCTTTCTCCTTCTATTCCCCTTTCTCCTTCTATTCCCCTTTCTCCTTCTATTCCCCTTTCTCTTTCTTTTCCCCTTTCTCCTTCTATTCCCCTTTCTCCTTCTATTCCCCTTTCTCCTTCTATTCCCCTTTCTCCTTCTATTCCCCTTTCTCCTTCTATTCATTTTGCTCTTCTATTCCCGTTTCTCCTTCTATTCATTTTGCTCCTTCATTTCCCGTTTCTCCTTCTAGTCCCCTTTCTCCTTGTATTCCCCTTTCTCCTTCTAGTCCCCTTTTATTCCCGTTTCTCCTTTTATTTCCCTTTCTCCTTCTATTCCCCTTTCTCCTTCTATTCCCCTTTCTCCTTCTATTCCCCTTTCTCCTTCTATTCATTTTGCTCCTTCATTTCCCATTTCTCCTTCTAGTCCCCTTTCTCCTTTTATTCCCCTTTCTCCTTCTATTCCCCTTTCTCCTTCTATTCATTTTGCTCCTTCTATTCCCATTTCTCCTTCTATTTCCTGAGCACAGCTGGAACTAGTTTACAGATTGGAATGGCAGAAATGCATTAAGACAGTTGTTACTGAACGCACACAATGTGTGTACAATGTTATGAAGTTGCTGAAACTAAAACAATATGAACATGAAATAAATCAATATTTATAGATTTGTGAAACTTGATGTGCATTATATAGATTGTGGTAGCCGTCCTATGCTTGTTTGGAACTGGCTGATAAAGATGAGGCATCACATGATTTTGAGTATGTACTAAAGTGTCTAGTATGAAAAATTGTTTCCATCAATCACAAAGCCTCTGATTGACAAATAAATTCCTAGTAATATATTTTTTAGATATAATTTTTAAGTATTATTTTATTGGGATTAGAACTTTGTAACAATAAAAAAAACATGAAAGGCCTGTGTACATTTTATATAAAACTTGAAGTATGAAAGGTCTTTTCAGGGGCAGGAAAATGCAAAACGTTTATCGATAAAAAAAAACAGCGCCGGTAATTTTGACATATTAGCGGTAAACACCAATCAAACACCCAGAAATAGTGGGTGTTTTGTCCAGCCCAGAGGAGGCCGGTCACCCATCGCAGCGAGGATCATGGTCAAAAATGGGCCAATCACATTAGCCCACTCATGATTGCTCTGGCGTTTAATTTATGCTACACAAAACTATACAAAGACTTCAAAAGTGGACTTTCTAAATCTATTAAAGCGGCAATTCTGAAGTAAAACTCGACAGAGTCGAAGATTATGAATCAAAGAAACACACTACGTGGAAAAAATGCAAAGGTAAGGAACTTCTCATTGAGAAATTTGACATGAAATTTATTCGTGTCGTCAGCCTCAAGGTGCGAATAGCTTTTTGCAGTTAGAATCTTAAATCAGCCAAAACTCGCCTATTCTCTGAAAAAAATTCACTAATCTTTACATGTAATGATAGATGAAGAACTAAACTGTAATTTTGAGGTGTTTACCCCCCTTGACCCCTCAACGGTTTCAGAGATATATACATTTTAAAATTGCCTCATTGTAGTGATAAAACTCGTTGTAACCGTATATGGCGCGCAGTATCGAACTCCCGCGCTAGTGTTCGAAAACATATTTCAGTGCATATTTACGATAATGTAAGTCGATAATCATCGATAATCATCGTACAAATGGTTATTGGTTATTTAAAACATATTTTCCGAGGCTAATTGCCCTTATTTTGATATTTTATTAGTGCAAACACATCTGATAAATCGTCTTCAAAGAGACAACACCGGCCTGCTGGCGATACTCCGGGGAAGAAGCCCAATAAGTCTAAACGAGCCACAACTTCAAGGAAATCACTGTTCTGCTCCTCGCAACCATCTCCTATTTTTCAAGTAAGTAGAATTTGTTTAAGATTTTCGTTGTATTATTCAATAAAGTTCGCTTGAGTTGCACGAGTCAACAACAGCTACGCTGCTGCATGCACGCAAATTCAACATAAGATAACTGCAAATTTATATATTTATTTATATATTTATTTATATATTTATTTTATTTATATATATTTATATTGTTATTTGTGAAACTTATTTTAGATGGATATAATTAATTTTTTAGTCAACTCACTAAAATAATTATTTTATATGCATGTAAGTTCAATATTATTTTTGATATCTATATGAACAATAATTATTTCTACTTTTTAACTGAAACAATGTACTGAATAGAAATATCAATGTGAAAGTACTACAAATCTCTTTTAGAAATGAATGTTATTTATAAAATGATGTACTCAGCCTTAGACTTATATTGAGGAGTGTTGTTAAAACATTGGTGTCACTAATATTCAGTATGTTATTGTATTTAGGAATCAGTTTCATCCAATACATGGACAGAGAATGAGATCTGTGCATTGGTTGAGTTCATCGCCTTGTACCACGACTCTGATGATGATAGTTGGCCAACGCACAAGCGCAAACAATTCTGGGATGAGTGCGCAAATGCAATAAAAGAATGTACTGGGAAAAAAGAGAGAAGCGGTATGTTTCTTTCATTTACTATTCCTTATAGCATCACAAAAGTCTCCTTATTTAGAAATTGATTTCATTTGACATGTTTGAATGCATTTCACAATAGAGGGGCTAACTTGTGTAAAAAAATGAGAAACTATTTGTCATTATTTTCGTATATATACATCAGTTTGTACACTTCCAATGGCCTTTTTCCATGGAGATAGGGGCACCCAAGGGTGACCCAACCTTACATGTAAATTTTAGGTAATTAATATGTAGAAGTTGTTACACAAGTAGTAGCAACCTGCATTGGATATATGTTTCTTATACAACTGCTACTACATCTATAAGGTCACAACTACTATACTTCTATCTTTACATCTTCTTGGTATGTTTTAAAAACATTTTAATTTTAATTCGTAGGCGAAAGTGAATATTGCTGGGCCTTCTGCAAGAACAACAAGACGATCAATAAAACAAGCACCATTCCCAAGAGGAGCAGAAATTCAGGTAATCCATAAAATATTATTCTTCAGTAACCAAACAGTTAAGTTTTGGAGCTAACATCTAGATGTACTAACTTTTGTGTAGATGCAACCTTACATTTATGTTAACATTGTATCATCAGACAACAAAGTCTGAGACATACTAATATGATAGAGTGCATTCACTATCAATGGCCACAAAATAGTTTGCTAACAAAGTTGTGCTAATTTGTACCAAACCCTTTGCTTCCATTGTTTGATTAGCACTATTCTGAACAAAATCATGCTAATGTTTTGTTGATAATGAATGCATAGTTGTTTAAGGTAATTTATATTGTGCATAGTATGACTGGGTGACCTATAGACTCCTTGCAGTTCGTTGGAATGCAGCTCAATCTGGAGGACAATACAATAGGTTCCTGCAGCTTCCAAGAGAACAAAAGTCCTTTGTTTTGTCCTCCTGATGGAGCTGCTCTGACATCACATGCAAGGGGTATGTTATACAAATTCTTGTGTAATGTACAGCTGTCTGATAAGTGCACTGATTGCATTATAGGCCTCTGCTTTGCACCATGTACACAAAATACATCCCAGTGGGCGCTGGTGGATTAAGGCAGATGGAACCGACTTACAAGCTGGACTTAGAGAATCAATGCGGAATGAATGGTCTGGTGACATAGACATGGGAGACGAGAGCCTCAAAAAGAAACATAAGGAATATCTTGACTATCTAAGTTACATCAGGGGGATTGGTTGTCACAAAAGGACCTCCAATAGTCTCATTAGAGAAGACTTGGATAAACAACTGAGGAAACTAGCTGGAGAGAATGAGTTCTTAAAGAAAGGTCATCTTGATGCCAAGAGTATTTACAACCACAAGAAGGATCTACCCAATATACCAGAAGATTCTGTTTTTGCCTTAGCATGGGATGTGGAAGGTTATGTTCAGCTTGTCGGACAGAATGAAGCACTATCTCATCAGATCAGGAACATTCTTACTAGATTGGGTGGACAACATCACATTGGAAAGGAACTTACAGATTTGAGGAAATTGTTGCAAGAGTATGTAAAAGGAGTTTACATGAAAAAGAGGGATGCCGCTTCACATTTGTTACTCTTCATGATAAGTGATGAATTCAGGAACTTCAAGCCATACGCAATACCTGTGCGTGTTATCAAGTACAAGAGTATTACTGATGGGAAGCTGAGAGAGTTGAGGGAAGAGTTGAGAAGTCTAATGAACGCCATTGGCATGACGACTGTTGGTATGTAGTTTTTATTTGAAAATTTAATTAAATGCAAAGTAATTAAATGCAAAGTAAAACCCAAAAATTGTTTTGACAACTAGCATTGTGTGATCATTAATCCTCAAGTGTTTGCTCTTTCAGTTTATTGATAGCAGTCACATCTGTCAAAAAATGTTTCAACTGAAAAACAAATCAAAGCAAAATGAGCAAACTTATTGCCTGTAAAACTACATTAATATCTGATAAAATCCCATGAAAATGCTCTTTTGTACTGAGGAATTATCATATTTTTTTGGCTTTATAATAATTAAAAGCCAAAAAATATATCAAAAGGTCATTGTAAGTTGTGTTCCTATTAATGGTATGGTTCGATTAGCATAAAATGTTCCCTTTAGACCAAAACATAATACGGCAGTGTGAAAGAACATTTAATATTTTTGTGACAGTTACATGATTGTAGTACCCCATGTGAATTGATAAACTGGTCTGAAAATTCTAGTTCAATGTTTGACTAAGACTAAGATTAAAATACTGGTTAGAAAATACGACTTCAAACTTTAAACATATGACACTGTAAAAACTAAAACATGAATATTTTCAAAGTATGGTTAAACTAATTTTATTACTTTTAATATGCAGGATTTGCCACTGATGGGGAATTCAACTCATTAAGAACCCAAGGAACGACTAGGCCTATAAGTGTCATACAGATTATGATGGATGCCAAATCAGAGGCAAGATCAACTTCGGCGCATCAGATAGAATTGTTTTTGAAACCTAGACACATAGGTAAGAGGAATGCCAAGTTTGTATTTTGAAGATGTGATTTGTCATACAAAATTATTCGGTTGAATACCAACCCCTGATAATGAATTTATTCTGAAAAAAACAATTCATCTTTCATTCATTCTATTTAAAGCTATCAGTCTGCCTTGAATATAAATTAAAACAATGTTTTTTTACTCCAATTTAAGGTGGAGCAGTGTTTCCTGCCCAGAACCACCCAGCAATTCCTATTGAAGATGTCCATTTCCTCCACAACACCATGACCAATTTGGACCTCACCTTCAAGAATGCCCTGTATTGTCTACGTAGAGTGAAATATCCCATTAACTACAATCCACATCCTTGGGTAGCAGGTAAGCCATTAAATGCTTATCATTTGCATAAAGCCTTATATCTTCGATATCAAAATTCACAAATTGCTCACAACAAAACAAGAATGCCTGTCTTGTAATTGACAATAAATCACAACCAATCAGCACGTGTACACGCAAACAGTACATTGGGTAAAATGCTTATTAGGGCAAAAATTGATAGACAGATGTATGCAAATAATCATGATAACAGTGGTCACAGTTAATTTGTTGCTGTCATTCCTTGATCTATTCTAGGTAAGACTGAGACAAAAGCTGATTTACTGAAATCCTTGATGGCACTGTACATTTACCGGTTCAATATCCAGACCTACACTGCACAAGGTGTCAACTTTAAAGAACACCTCTACGTCCCAGAAGTGTACAATGGGGAGCCCCATCACGAAAGGGAGGATCATAATCATGTCCTGAAAAGAATTGCCATGTGTGTGAGAAATGGTGCTGTGAGTGGGTTCGACCTCAGAGCTCTTGTCAAGTGCATGCATGACCCATTCACAGGTCTCACATACACCGCACTAACCGGTAAAAGAAAACAGAATGTGGAAGATGCAGAAAAGTTGCTGTCCACAACAGTCGCCAATTGGCTAGACAGCAATAACCACAACTTTGAAGCCAGATTTGTGCATGCCATTGCCAATTGGCACAAGGCCAGTGATGGGAGAGGCTTGTCAGAGGACAAAAGATCAAGGTACAACAACCAGATGCTGGATTTCCTCCTTGAAGACTGGATGCCTTGCTTTGAGAACAACCGCGATTATTCAACCATTGACATCAACAGGTAGCTTGCTAGATATTATTGTTCAGCTATCATTCAGAATTTTATTAAAATCCTTTTATTACTGACTGGCATTAGTTATAAAATTTGTTTTCAGCAAATTGCTGCTGTTTCAGTTGTTTCAATTGCTGCCGAGGCAGTTCAGAGGATATCAGCTTTTACATGCTAAGGCCACCTGTGATATCTCTAGTCTAATGATTATGTTATGCAATGAAAGTAGTAAAAGCTCTATTTTCTGCCCAGGTATGTTTTATTGCACAATTTAATAAAATTTGGCTTTTAATATCATTTTTATTTGCTATATATAGGCCCATCAAAGGGATCAGAGGACTCACCAGGGAGGTGATTGTGGCCTTGACCACAAACATTGAAAGCCAAGAGTATAGAAGAAGGTATGGTAGAGAGAGAGGACTACCACCTGAACACCCAAGGGCAGGGTCTACTGATGATGTTGAGGGCATTTTTGCCTTCTTACATGAGCTTTTAGGAAAAATATTCGATGAGAAAGCTTTCCATGAGGTATTCCCCAAAGTCATGCTGGAGTACACAAAGAAGTGCGATCCGGACCTGCCATTTTACCACTACACTGGTGTAAATGGAAGGTTCAATGACGGTGTACTCCCCAGCTTCAATGTACCATCTGGGGGAATTGAAAGGCTGGACCGTGTGGTCATTTCAAGAAGAGCAGACCCAGGTGTTTTTGTTGCTAACAGAGCAGCAATCCCACAGCGTGGCCAGTTGACTGTTAGATCTGCTCATTTCCGTCCAGCTGAAAATCTGCCGCCACCACCCCAATAAACCAGCTCAACAATAAAATTCCATAGTTGGTGGCACAATAGTCATGACATTTAAGGATAATTAATCAATCGCAAGAAGTTTGCAGGTTTTCTCGAAGATCACTAACTTTTTCGTTTTATTATAGCATACTTGTTCGTTTTAAAAGCCATTTAGTAATCATTCGTTATTATTTTATCCACATAAGAAAACATTTGACAATGGCCTTTCAATTAATACTAACAAAATTTATTGTATATACCATGACTCGCTTTTCCATTCATTGCTTTTTGGGAATCGAATCAGTTGTACATTTGGGGGGTGAGGGGATTTCAGAGCGGAAGGCCCGGGTTTGATTCTCAGTATCAAAAACTTATATTTTTCACCTAAAATTGTGTCTTAGCAAATTTCAACCAAAATTTCCAAGTCTTTTAAAAAGCCTAAGTGTAAGTGATGTATTGAAGTATTGAACTGGTCAAGGTAGCGGGATTATATATAGAAAACCTGAGATTATATATAGAATACCCAGGTATATATATATCTGTATTTAGTATATACATGATTCACAACCTCATAAGAACGCGCGCTCTCATTGGCTAGCTATCTCGGAATCTGAGACCATATTCACCGCTCAAGCTCGGAATATTGCTTCTCGGCAAAATGGCGTCTCGTTTTGCAACAATTACCGATGAAGAAATTGAAAAAATTCAACAAAACGCAATTCCACAAAACACAAAGCTACAAAGTTTGGTTTAAGTGTTTTTCAAGGTAAAACGGCATTTTAAAACATAAAAAATTTTGAATTCATAGAAAACGAGGTTCAACGTTTGTACGCCTTGTAATGTTATGCAATAAATTTCTTAATCTATACAAAAATTTTTGTTTTGTTTGGTTGTGAATCATGTATATACTAAAACAATTATTCACCTCGGTCTCAGTGGTTATCAATGAATATTTTCATCGCGGCTCGAAAACTCGCCGCTCGGTAAATATTCATTGATAACCACTTAATTGCTAAATAACCCGCAAACCAGGTCAAACAAAGATAAACCAGGGATATATGTAATATACTGATGAAAAACCATTTTATTTGTATATAATCAGATTAAAACATCAACTTTATATCAGCTAGGAATGCTGTAATCCAAATACAATAAAAATATTTTAAATATATGTACATTTATTTTCTTTCCTTTATAGTTTGTAAAATGTTTCTTAAAAACATTACAGTGTGACTACACCAACCAAAGCCACCGAAACAAATTTTCCACAAATTATCCAATCATGTTTGAGCATTTGAACAAAAGAATTTCAAACTAACAACTTTTTTCTTGAAGACTAGTTTGAATGATAAATTTGTGAGAATTCTATTGAAAATTTGTTTGAGTGGCTTTGGTTGGCATAGTCGTACTGTAACTGGTTACACTTCAGTAGTTTGGAAAATATCTTAGAACCCCATTCATAAGCTCTCTTTTGTCTAGCACACTTAGCTAAATATTATTTTGAAACAATTGGGATGTGCAAATTGTGTACTGTGTAACTGGGTTTCTAAATATTTGCTAAACTAACTAAATAGATACTGAATCAAAACAAATAAGTAAAATATAAATATACTAGCTCACTGATCTAAGCTTTAGCCTACAGGGGCCGGTTGTACGAAGGGTGGATAGAGTTATCCAACGGATAAAGTTGTCCACTGCATAGGTTTTTTATAGATTGTATCTGCTGGATAATGATTTATCCGCTGGATAGCGCTATCCACCCTTCATACAACCGGCCAAAGCATTGTAGCATTGTGATGTTCGGGTTTTGGACTACAGTACATTGTATTTTCTATTGGACACCTCTACTTTGTTTTACTACAATGTGCTCCCAAGCACCTCTTCTTGTTATTAGGACTTTAGGGTAAAATCCCATCTTCAAAAAGTAGACTCGGAATTTAATGTGTTGCAATGAAACTGCAACTATTTTGTCTGTTTGGATTAAAGTGTGTAGATACCTTGTTAGCTCCCTTGCAATGTAGCCAACATTAACCCATCCACAATCATCTTTGTAATTGATGTCTATTGCTATAGCGTCTTTGTCAAATTTGTTGTCAGGCTCGGGCCGTAACTTGACTTGAACATTTCCACCTTGCGCCAATACTTCTTCTGCTTGTTCCAAATGTTCTTGTCTGCTTTTCTCATGTGCTGCTCCTATACACTTAAAAGGTAGGGTGTGGGTCACATCCTCCTCGTCTACTTCTTCCTCCCAATCTTCTTCATCTCCATCCAAATCTTCTGTGCTGTCATCTTCACTAAGAGCAACAGATCTTGGCTGCTGATCTGTGCAAAAAAAATTAACAATGTAAAAACTATCAGTTGTTTTGCTGAGAGAAGAGAAGTTTTTGTGATGAAACTTGCAGTTACATAAAACAGTAATATATATTGATTGGATGTAGTTTCTTAGAGTGCTTACACTATGTCCATGAAATAGATAGTTTTTATTTTCACTAACAATCAACTGGTACAGCGAACGGTACAGCTTATATAACTTTCTATTGTCTTGAGTATTCAGTAACAATATTCAAGGGAAACCAAATACTCAAGACAACAGAAAGTTATAAAGCAGTTACAGTTGAGTGAAAAACTATACTTATCAAAAACCATTAGATACTAACTATTTTGATTTTGTTTCATGGACATGGTGTAAGCACTCTAATTATGAATATATTCTTTGCCAGGATGAAAAGAGATGTGTATGTAAGAAGTTATGTAGGTTTATAAAGAATATGTTAAATCAGTGTTAATAAAAAAAAAACATTCAAGAACAGTATATCATGGTCGATTCTATTCGTGAGTCCATACATGATGGTTTGAATGTTTGAAAATACATATTATTGGTATTCTAATTTACTTACCATCATCTATGTCCAGCAAATGAACACCTATCAGAACAGTACCAACGGCTGGGAACTGTGTGCAATTACACACAACTCTTTCAAAGTCTAGCAGTGGAGCGAAGTTGAGATCTTCACAGCTTTCATTGTTAGGGCATTGTGTATCACTATTCAAGTCCTCGAGAACAGTGAATCTCCAACATAGTAAAATCTTACGATCCTGTTCCTCTACTTCGTCGGGATTACACTAAAAACACAGTCAAACAGAGTGTTACTCTCGTGTTTATAACATGAATATGGCTCGCTAGTTGATTAGTAAACCTAAACTTTCTCATAGTCAACCACTCTCAAATCTTAACATTAAAATCTTACACAATTTATTTTGAACACAAAACAGTCCTCGTATATAAATATATATACAACGTATATCTCTCTCTTTCTGATGTTTTGTAGTATTTGTATTTCAATTCAACACGGACTATGGATTATTGTAAACTACACAGTTTTTACTGATCGACATTAACAGACACAAGGTTACATTTTCGAAACAATTTGTATATAAATGTAGATCAGGAAAGTCATGAAGTTGTATACATAAAAAAACATACCTCATAAATAACACTTTGTTCCACTCTGACAAGGCACGGACTATACATTTGAGAAAACTGTTCGAGTAAACCAGCGTCGTTGGGAAGAATCATCATACGTCTTTCGGATGGCAAATTTTCAAAACTAAAGTGGCAATAAATTACACTTATAGATAAAAAAGGTAGGCTAGGTACTGTGAGATCAAATGTATATGTTCTATCCACACAGTGTACTAATATCAACTGATTCTCTACAAAAATATCCGCTTGGGAAGCTTGCTCTTTGATGGCGTTCATGGGAGACTCAGAGACTCACGTGCACCGAGATGTTTACGCGTCGGTGGTCAAGGTCAAATGAGCCGCGTTTATTTGAAAATCTATTTCGGACCATAATCCTTTGCACGGCTGTTTCATTCTTTGTTTTTCGCGACATTAGGTTCCAGGACCGCGCGCGGTCAAAACTCGTCGCTAGGATGGTTTTTTTCCCTAGCAACAAAATGGCGGCGATTTTGAAAATAATTGAAAGTGCCGAAAAATAGTAATACATTGTTTTTCTTAACGTATTAACGGCAAAAATAACAACATGTAGGTAAGTCGAACTATTTTTCTTCCTTTGAATACTTCATTGCGATTTAAAGAAGATTTTATTTGACGAAAAACCAACTCGTAGTCGCGAGTCTTTTTTCGCGTAACAATGCAAAAGTATCAAAATAGAAATAAAACACAGTGTGTTAATCACCTTTTCAAGCAAACTCAGATAAAGCAAACTATTTTTTTTCAATTTTTAATTCATTGTCTGCTTGAAAATGTGAATTGTGGCTAATGAACTTTTTTTTGTGGTTGGTTTTGAAACTTTTTATTTTGTTGCAATTTGAAAGGTTTCAACGCGAATAAATATGGACGAATATCATCAACGTGAATTGAAGAAGTCTTGTCGTGTCTGTGGTGGTCTTGAGGGGAAACAAAAATACTCTTATTCAACCGAAAAGTATCATGTAGCAGAAAAGCTGTTAACTGGGTTCAGAATAGATGTTGCCAATGATAAAACTGAAATTCACCCCAAAGATGTCTGTATAAATTGCTTCGTGAAAACAACGAAACTTGCCAAAAATAAAACTTGCCAAAGTACGGTGGAGCCAGTAGAGTGGAAAGCCCACGAGATCGATGGTTGTGAAGTGTGTGCAATGTTTGAAAAGAGAAACTGTGGTGGTAAAAAGCCTAGAGAGAGGAAGGGAAGGGGGAGGCCAAGTAATAAAACTGAAACATCGACTTTAAACATTAGTGCCTCGCAATTAAAGATACAACCAAGCATAATACCACAGCCAATAATTTTGAATATGCCTCCCATTGAAAGGTTTGTCAGCATAAGTGAGGAATTACTTTGCCCAATTTGTAAAGAAGTACTTGATAGACCAGTACAAGCCGGAATTTGTGATCACTTTTTTTGTGCCAGCTGTATTGAGAAATGGCTACAATTTTCCAACACGAATAACTCTACATGCCCTGTGTGCAAGACAGCTCTGACAGTAACACATTTAAAAACAGCTCCACGCCTTCTACTAAACTTGATAGCAACTTCGTGTGCCTCATGCAGGATATGCAAAACAGTACTGAAACTTGAACAACTTCAAGAACATGAATTATTTTGTAAACACTATGTCCTCGAACGCCGTGACCAGACAATAGAAACTATACTGAAAACTTCAACAAAGGATCCATTATCAAGTACAGAAGAACTTTTGACCACTCACCTTATGAAAAGAAAATTATCCTCGTGTTCATCTCCGAACGTTATTTTGAGAACTGGCGGAACTGTAAGTACCATATGTATTAAAAGTAATTTCAAATAACCGACTGCTATAGACCATTTTCATAAACACCATATGTTAACAGATATTTTAATATTTTAGCACTGTCATATGAAAGAACCACCTGAAATAATTTGTTTTAAGGTTTTGATGCTCAGGCTAAAATACCAAAGAAGCTATGCTCAATGAAAAATGTAGAGATTTATATGTAATTTTCTGCCGAAGCCTTTGATGCCTCGTTTTGGTGTATTTCTGATTTTTCAAACTTTTATTGCTTCTTGAAAATTCAATCGTTTTTTCTCAAACTTTCACAAGTTATTGTCATGATGAATGTCTATCATATGATAGCTTTCTTAAAACATCAATTCTAAAAATTATGATAATTAGTGGCGGCCATTTATGAAAGTCGTCTATGGCACACACATTGGACATTTGAAACCTTAATGATTAGATATGCCATCCCTTGTGTTATAAAAATACAATAAGGACACTTATTTTCCAACTAGTAGTAGACAAGTAAAAATATCCAGAGATATTTTTACTCGTCTATCTAGTAAAACAATATTTTGCATTATAAAAGAACAAAAACTTTTTGATTGGATAATAAATAACTTATTAAACAGTTTGATGTGTTATATGGCTGGATATTTTACTCGCTAACTTGCATTTTGACTCGCCCGGAGGCTCATCAAAATACAGCATTTCACTGGTAAAATATCCAGCCATATTACACATCAAACTGTTTAATAAGATATATATAGCTAATTTCATGAAATAAATTTTATGTTCTAAAATAAAAAGGTAAAATGAGTATTAAATAACCACGAGACAGGGTTTTGCAGAAACTCAAATATCTTGTTAAAACATTGTGTACAATTGCAGCCCATACAACTATGTGTTATCAATAAAACTAAAGTGGAAAGCAGCACTGCTTCAAACAGAACTGTACAACGACGAGCTGCTACCATTGCACACTGCAGAGATACTATCAGTGGAGGAGGGATGAAAAATACTGCAATACAACATCAAAAAGAAATACAAATGATAAACAAGGAGCAGCGTCAAGTTATTCTAAGAGATGCAGGGGTTTCTGTGGATGTCTCCGCTGAAGATGCCCTTGCCATGAAAGCTGAGTTGGGAATACCCTGGAATAAAATAAGACATATTAGAAGGTCTGGTATGATATAGATACTGCTGTTAATTTCATATTAATTGGACATTGTTGTGAGTTGAAAAGTGTTTTTTTCCATATGTCAAAAAAGAAAAACAGAAATGTCAATGGCATGTTAATAATAATTGAACTTCGCTGCCCACTTTTGATTTATTTGACAAATCACTAATAACAATCCACAATTTATAGAATTTTGCATCAAAACATTCAAAAACTCATTAATTCATGAGAAATTTTCAAAAGAAATCGTAACCGTGACGAGTGTTTTAACTGAAGTTATAGATTCACCCTAATTTACATAAACTTAAACCTTAACTTTCTCTAATAAACTTTCATAAATCCTTGATTTCTTTTTTACAAAAACACAAAATATAGGTTAGAGTTTTTGAAGTTGTTCAATAAACTCGCAGATCGTGTTTTTTCAGGTTTAAAACCACTTGGCTTCGCCTCGTGGTTTTAAATCCTGATAAAACACTCCTGCTTGTTTATTAAACTTTACATACAAAATAGGGTATAGTTGGTTTGTAGAAGAAAGCCTCAAACAAGTGCTCAGACCAAAAATACTGACAATGCTCTCATTAATATGTGCAGGTGGTTGTCATCATGGGGAGTCCAACTTGCAAGTGAGAAAAAGCAAAGAATTGTAGCAGATAAACAGGCAATTAGAACTTTTAAATTAAAGTTAATTAAAGTTAACTCCATTGAAGAAAATTATCATATTTAACTATCACATTATTTTCATGTTTGAAACAGAAACTAGGAGACGTTCATTCTGAGGACATGCCATTTGAGTTCACTAAAAAGAGCAGTTCTAATGAAATTCGCATGGCACCGTGTGCAAGGGTTAAGCGTCTAAAAGAAATGATTATCAATCATTTGGAAGAACATAAAAGGTTAAAACAATGGCATTTTCACTTTTAGTATAAAAATAGATGTCCTAAATTTCACAATACATTGTATACAAATATTATACAGTTTGATTTAACTTCATGACAACTGATATATTGCTTACAGAAATGGAGATTTAATTTGGCACAATGGCTTAATTCCATCCAATGAAATATGGCTGAAGTTTGGAGGAGATAAAGGTGGTGGGAGTTTCAAAATGGCGTTCGAAATAGGGAACCTGAAAAACCCAAACTCAACAAAAAACACAGTAACTTTTGCAATGTTTGAAGCAGGGGACACACCCTATAATCTGACTCTTGGACTACTAGGCTACAATAATGTGATTGAAGACCTTAATAGACATCAATGGAGGTAACATATAAAAAGTCCTTTTCAAAGTACAAAATGTAAAACATTTGTTGATTATAGTCTAATAAATGAACAGTGCTCAGTGTTTTATGAGGTTCAAAAGGGTCTTGGGCCTTGTTAAAACATGATATAAATAATAATAATAATAATAATAATAATAATAATAATAGTATTTATTTATACACTATATATATTTTACAGCATGGCTGATGTGGTCGTGTTTTGTATTCACTCTCTCACTGACTTTACATTTTACACTTAACATTTTTCATTTTACACAATATAGTTCATTTTTATCATGCTAAGTTTAGCCTCTGCCGTTATATAAATGTGCAAGTTTATAAGACAGCATCATAAAATTTAGAAACTTGCTAATTTTTCCTAGAGAAAACTGTATCTAATTTCCATTTCCATAGGGAATGGAGAATAAAGGTATTCCTGTTTGGAGATTATGCTTTCCTGTGTACTATATATGGTATTTCAGGAGCAAGTGGTAAGAGCACAGCTAAATCAAATGAGTTCAAATACATGTACATGTATGTATATTGCATTAATAATTGCTTTGTAGTGCAGACAAGTATTTCTTTGTAACAAAATATTCTTCAATATCTAAGTTTTTCTTTTTTGTATAAAATATTAATTGAATTAATTAATATCATTATATAAATCATATTCTGCTTTACTTCTAGGAAGGCATTTTTGTCTATGGTGTTTGATTACACAGGAGGACATCGCAGTACCATTGAGTAAAAGAGGTCGAAAGGAATCAAGAACTGTACAAGGTACTGAATTTAATAATATAAATGATAATTATCAAGATATATTGTGTAAATCTATGTATTTTACTTAAGGGATTGTTGATGACAACAAAAGATTTCAAGAAGCAGGTTCAATCCTTAAAAAAGCAAAGGAATACAACAATGCTATCAGAAAGCCTATGTTCCAAATAGAACTTGATCAGGTACATGTACTAAGTATGTAAGTATGTTTTGTTTTAATCAACTATTTAGTACTTACCTTGGAAAATTGTTTTCTTTGTGTTGCAGGTGTGTCCACCAGCTTTACATATAAGTATAGGGATTTTCAATCGCCTTTTTGACCTGTTAGAGCAATCTCTGAAACTGTTGGATGTCAACATTGCACCTTCTTTGGCTGGAAAAGAAGATAAGGTAGCATTATCATAAAGTTTAAATCTATACTTTTCTAAAAAATTAAATGCATTTTGGTCTTACATTATTTATCTATCTCATAGCATGGAAGCCAAGATTTCCAAGCACATGTACAAGATCTACAAAAAGCAAATGAACTAGAGCTACATGCCAACTTTGAAAAACAGAAAGCAGACGAACTAGAAAGAATTGCAACATACATTTTATTAAACACCCAGAATGAAAAACAAGGAAGAGATTTGCAGACACAAGCGGCGCAGTTGAGACATGCAGTTGCTGAGATGGTAAATCTAACCTTGAAAGGCATAACATTGAAAATTAATATTAATGATATGCATTTTGTTGGTGCCAGGAAAAAGAAATCTTAGCTAAACGGTCAAAATCATGCAGAAATGGACCATGTCAAGAGGAAATAACAAAAATATTGAAACAAATTGGTGCTGAGCGCCAAGCTTACCATGGGGGGACATTCAATGGCAATCACACACATAAATGTCTTAAGGTACATCAATGTATTTAATCACATTTATCATGTCATGTGTTATTCAAAAACTGTTGTTTTTTTTTCACTTTGTTCTTTTCAAACATTTTATTGTATTAGGTTAAAAACATCAAGCAATTAACTCAAATACCAGTTGCTGTGTGTGTAAAAATAGCGCCAACTTTGATCCAAGATGCAAACAGTATTAGCCAAAAATTCCATGAGACTTTGGAATCCTTTGGAAAATGCCACAGGATGTATACAAGGAAAGACAAGTTGTCTCATGGAGAAATTGTAAAGCTAGGTGGGTAATAGTTATCAATATCATAAATTGACGTTTACCAATTATCATGTACTTAAATATCTGTTTCTCATTTCAGAGATAGAAATCGAAAGTTTCATGAAAATATACAGACAAAACTTTCCACATGCCACTGTCCTGCCAAAGATGCATTTTTTAGAAGATCACATGATTACATGGGTTAAGAGGTATCAATTTTTAACACATCATATATTTTACCATAATTTTTAGAGTTGAAACTGATGATGATTTTTGATCTTTTAAAAAATATAAATTTAATCTAATTTTTTTATTTTTTGTGTTATTTCTATTCATATTCACATACATATTTTTAAATATATAGATATGGAACTGGCATGGGATTGCTAGGTGAGCAAGGAGTCGAAAGTATCCACCATGAAGTTAATGACCTTTTACGATCTTATGCTTGTATAACAAGAGGATCTGAACGGCTAGAAAAAGTCATGGAAGAACACCACAGGCGATGCCATCCATCAAATATAATCAGAGCACCACAATTGAAGAAAAGGAAAATCCATGAAGAATAATTGTTCTAGAGCTGTATTGATTTAAGTCGTTTATTTTGTATTGTTTCATCAGTGCTATTTAGTGCAATTATATAGGACTGTTTTTGGAAGCACTAAAAAACATTTGACTAGTAGGAGAAATAGCATGGATATAAATAATGCAATGTACATATAGGATTGTATTTAGACATATATAATATTGAGTTTCTTAAAAAAAATATGTGAAATAGAATATTGAACATAAATGTGACGCTTTGTACATAGGACGGCATGTAAATAATTTAATTTTCAAAACTGACAATACATATTTTTGTACATATTTAGGACTGGTATACAAATAAAATACAAGTAAGAATTACATAAAATAAAAAATAGTAGGAATTTTAAAATGGATTTTTTTGTAATTTGTTGTTTTTCTTTTTCTTGCCCTCTTCCTCAAGCTTTTCCTCTAACTCCTTCCTTCTTTTTAAGCATTTCTCTTCCTCTTCCCTCTTCTCTTCCTCTGTCCTAAAATATAAAAACATTTGTGTAAATTTACAAGAACTCCAATAACAAGATAAAACCAGCATCATCCAAGTGAACAAAACACATTTGTGTACTTACTGATCCTTCTCTACTGGAAAAATCACCCCTCTTGGCTTTTTAAATCTTATTTTGGGCATTATTCAATTCCCTAAAAGAGATAAAATTGTCATGAACCAGTTTATTGATAGAGTCACTTGAAATCTCAAATAAATAAGAGTTTTTTGCTTTTTTTAAAAAAATAAAAATAAAAAAAAGTTACAGCTTACCTTCTTTGTTTGCGTTAAAAAACCTCCAGCCAAAAGCCAAGTACATGCAATGTATAGCCAGGCCGGGGAACAAACTTTTTAAGCGAGAAAAGTGTAGACGCGCCGTGCAAAAAATGAGCGGGAAATCAACTCGTTCGACAGGACATTGATTTCGAAGGACATGATCGTAAATTCTATGTAGACCAATATTGTTCATTTATCATCAAAAAAAAAAGTTCATTGAAATAAATCAAATTCTAACAATAAATTATCAATTTCTCTATCGTATTTATTGCTTACCTGATTAATCAAATGTTCCAGTGTCGAGAAATAATCCTTGAAAATACCATAGGTTTGAAATCATCTCTGCCGTTGACATTTCGCATCGAGGGCAATGAAAGCTCAAAAACATATCTTGATTGCCAACTTGGTGGATTAAAAGATTCTCAAAAAGACTTAAATATTACTCTTAACACTGCAGGAGATATAAAATTACTATTATATCACGATAACAGATAAAAAAATACGAGTATTTGTCAGCCGCTATAGTACATCTGATCTAATCATCCACGCCGCCATTGCAAAACCTCGTTTCTATGTTACAACCGCGCGAAGATGACCAGATGAGTCCTGGAACCTAATGTCGCAAACGAAACAGCCGTGATGCCAGGGTCTTTTCTCCTCACGGAAAAAGGCCCTGGGAACGAGGTTGGAAATCACCCAGGCGTTTCACGGCGCGCGAAGCAAGGATGCGCAGAAACAATGCCCGCGAACGAACATATTAAGTTTCCGAAATTAAGATATAAAATCATCTTATCGTATTATTCCACTTGGAAATTATCTTTCTTGAGTTGTGCTACTAGGACAACTTCAAACCAAAACTCAGAAAACCTTATGTTAATTTTTGGAAAACTTTATCCACTAATATTATCATTGTTCTCTTGGGTTTTTGAAGTCGTTCAAGAACATCGCACATGTTTTATCTGTATGGCTACGCCCTGTGGTTTTAAATCCTGATAAAAACACTCCTGCCTGTTTATTAAACAGTACGTGGTAGAAGATGGTGGTAGGTTTAGAATTCCTTTTATTTAAATTAGAAAAGTAATTAACAAATCTTTTTATTTGAGCGCAAACAATAAATCCGTGAAATACAAATTAAATTACTAAATAGTACAAAGTAGTGCTAATTACATTATAGAAAACAAGAAATAGTCTTTACTAGAGAGTTTTTCATTAGAGTGAAGTAATTTAACCCGTGAAATAGATATTAGACTAATACACCTTAGCAGTCTCTAATTCCATTGTTTTCTTTTGTGTCTATTTGACTATTACACTTTAGCAAGCAATTTCTATTAATTCACGGGTTATGTTCGTTTGTTCTTATTTGACTATTACACTTTCATTAAATACACTTTGTTTCACGGGTTAATGAAAACCACTGTAATGTTTCACGTATGTAATGCTTGCACTCTGATTGATGTTCTACATATAAAAGGGGCCAAACAGTAAATATTTGATTTATACATCAGTATACCAGCAATATGGCATACCTGGATTTAACACAGCAATAAATATTAAAAATGAAATATATAGGCAATATAACTGAATAAGATTAATTATAAATGTGATTTAGAAAACACTACAATATATAAAACCATATATTTACAGACTGTAGTTCATTTCTTTTAAACATGCATAAAACACTCCAGTCTCATGTAATATCTAGCACCGCTGTACTATGTGACAAAAGGCGCATTTGCACAGGCTAAGCCTCGATGTAATGTAAACTGATATTCACAAACGTACCCAAAGCAAAGCACGAAAAAATAAAAAAAAATAGTTTGAATTTCCGGCTTTTAAATGAATTTTTCCCTGCCCGGCAAACGTGCCTTTTGTGAAATAATAGCGGTGTTACGTGAACCTGGCGTATTAAAGTTCCGACATATTTTTCTTTTGCTACCTATGCTGCATGTGTTTGGTGAATGATCCTAATACAATAAGACATAAAAGTCACTTATTTAACCCCACTTTGTATAGCGTCGCCCTGTGCTCGTATACCATATGATTGTAGTCTAATACCATTAGCGACCTTACTATCATCATCGTTTGCTTCCGTCTTTAGCTCCGCACGATGTCCACAGCTCGAACAAACTTGATGAAAATGAATTTTAATGTTCTCCGAACTTTGAACTATAACATTAAGTAAACTAGAGACAAGACAAAGACCTGCAATAAATGGAACTGTGAAGATTAACCCAGTGATGTAAACTTTCCAAGGGGTGTTGATATTTTCTTCGCGATACTGTGCAAAAGGCACAAAGTCACCAAAACCCATAGTTGTAAATGTAACGAACCAGCAATAAACACCATCAAGAAACGACCAGCCTTCCAAAGCAGTTTCCGCTGCAGCCAAAATACAAATCAAAATAATCATGCAGGAAATGATGATTATAAAACATTTGATTAGCTTTCTTTCAGGGCGAGGGCGTTTGAGAACTTTCATTTCGAAGTTTACAGTCATTGTTTTAAGACCTAGTAGTATGACTTCTCCCGCTGTTTTCAAAGCCATCATCGTCAAGGGCAGACCGATTAAACAGTAGGGAATGATGAACATTTTACCAAAGTCTGTCCTCGGTGAAATATCACCATATCCTGCAATCAAATAATAGGTAAGGAGCAGACAAGAAAGCCAGACAATCTAAGGGAGACCACTGGAGTGACAGACAGACTACTAACAAATATGGATTATTATACTATATATGGAAGAAAGCACAAACGGCAACTTTGTATAGAGAAACATTGTATACGCCTTACGCAAACTTATACGTTGTGGTGTCCCGTCACCAGATATAGTCCAAGTTTATATTCGGTTCACTTATAAGATCATTATTAGAATACGCATCAGCTGTTTTTTCAAACCTGCCTCAATATTTGACAGATGCTATTGAGAGAATTCAGAAACGTGCATTACGCATTATATTTCCTGATATATCTTACAATCAGGCTCTAGTTAAGTCCGGTCTCACGACCCTTGTAGAAAGGAGATCTGAAATGTGCAACAAGTTCATTAAGAGCATTAAGATTAATAATCCTGTTCATAAACTAGTGCGCAACAGAATCGTTATGCCCTGTATAACCGCTATTCCAGACGATCAATTAAGCCTTCATCACACCTTAAGGCTACTGCCACTAACCGGTTTGGGGATTTTGTCACCCATAAATACGCGCGAGCATTAGATCAATTATAATAGGGCGGGGGGATAAATAAATATGCGCAAGCGTTTGACAAGTTATAATGTATCGGGAGGGCGGGGGATTTATTTAATTATTTATATATTAATCATTCTAGTCGTAGTTGTTAAATAGTGTATTGTAAATTAATTATCTGACCCTACCTGTAATTCAGCCATAAGCTGCAAGAGGTTTGATTAAACAAATTATCTATCTATCTATCTATCTATCTAATGATATGTTGTACGTTACTGGGTCAATCTGTCAAAATAAACGCATTGATAGGTTGTTCCAACTCATGATACTTTTTGATATTTTTTATTCCGTTTCTGTGATACACAAACAACCTTATTTACAAACAAAGGAGCACAAACAGCTCACATTCTTAGAAAGAATTCATTATACGTACCTACAGTAGAAAGTGCAGCAAAGGTAAAACCACAACCGCTAGAGAACGTCCAGTCTGTTTTACCTCGGATTGCAATGGCTTCTGCTGCTGCAGCAACAAACTCATCAAAGTCTGTTGAGTTCGTAAAGTTGTATTTCTCTGACATGGTTTTTCTTAACTTTTCAAGCAGCCTTGGAATTAAGAAGACGAAAGTTTGGTTTTAAATTGGAGTCCGGCAAAACGAGGACCAGTGGACGCTTTTTTACAAGTTGTAGTGAAATATAGTCTTGTTTATACTCTCAACATTATTCACTGAGCACGGGCGGATCTAGGGGGGTGTCCCTAGTGGCACCAAACACCCTCTAGCGCCGCAATTACCCCTATTTTGTTTAAGACATTTAGGGACCGGACACCCCCTAGCACCACAAAAGTCTTTCATTTGCAATTGGGACACCCCCTGACAAACTTCTGGATCCGCCCCTGCTGAGAAGGCGTTCGAAACGTCAGTAAAGTTCAAGTATTAATAAATGTCATTTACGCGACCTTAGTGGCCATTTTGTTTCCTCACAAACAAGGGTGCAGATATACACTTTCAAGGAAACTTTGTCACTCGTGGAGAGAGACAGTGATTCTCATGGCCACATCACCAAACTTGTCAATGTGTTATTGAAAAATTTTAATTTATAAGACAACAAGAAAGGCATGCCCAATGCACATTTAGTTTCTGAACTGATCCATGATCCTTTGCACCACTAGCTTGTAGGCTTTTCACGGGTGGCAAAGTTTCTCGGCAAGAGTATGTCAACTTATCTTAAAGTTTGTATTTGTAATTATATGTGGAAAACAAATAAACCTTTTCAGAAAGAGGATATCAACTTGTTATGAAAGATAAAGTGACCGCTGACCTGTTGCCTGTTTTAACGTAGGTTTCATCCCTTTCCTCTATCAAACAAAACAGCAAACCTCCTAGCAAACCATAGCCAACATACAACACCAGTCGGAGTAGACACTTCTGCATTAGATTCATCGTAGAACTCAACTGTAATAAAATCAAGATCATGAGAAAAATATCATATGCCCTTGGCGGGAATTGAACCCCACGGTTTCGGCTTTCTAGTCCGACGTGTTACCACTACACTACAAGGACCAACCACGCTGGATACGCAGCCGGACAGAGTAGTATAGAGCAACTGTGGGTGTCCCAGGGCGATATTAAACTCTAATTAAAATCAGGTCAATATTCTAGAAAAACTAAGGAAACAAAATGTAACTTCTATTTTAATTTTCCCCTTAAAACTGTGTTACTCTGCAAAATTAAGTTTTTGTTGCCAAGATATGAACGACTTTATATGTCCATTGTTAGTAATGTTTGCGTACAACTTGTGTTCACAAATATGGCGGAGAAAAGTCCAAGCCGCAAAATCACAATGTAAATCCAAATAAGTTGCTTTAAGGGTGCTCTCACATGCTCTCAGTTAAAAATTTGCTGAGCACTTCATTTTATAATAATAATAATAGACAAAGTATATATTATTTTACAATGCGACTACTGAAATCGGGGCCACCCAAACAAATTCCAAAATAAATAGTTTTTCAGATCAAACAAAATAATTGTAGCGAGTTCTCACAGGTTTCTTATTCAATCTTGCTCTATTCTGTTCACATATAATGAAAATTATTAGCATTTTAATCAAAAAAGCCAAACATTTGTCGAGATTCTATTGTTCATATTCTCAATCGTGATTAGATAATTGTGTTTTGTTGGCGTCGGTTTCAGTAGTTGCGCTCTAAAGCTTATATAACAGAGAATGAGACTGTGTTTGCTTTGTTATGAACAAAAATTATATGTAACCAATTATCTATGAAAAATCTCAAAATTGAACACTTTCAATGCGAGTTGTTTAAAAGAGTATAAGTCAAAACGTTTTTACAGCTACTTTGCCGTCATTTCTGCGCAATGTCAATCAGCACATACTTGTCTTCAAAACCGTGTCGTGTTTTTTTAACATAGTTTTTGAGTTATGGCCCGTGGTGTCATGTGAATTGAAGTTTTAACAATACCTAAGCCCATCATCCACAGGGTAAACCAGTGAAACTTACAGCTGTAACTACTAAGCATTCACATTGTTTACCTTGACGATGGGCTAGTTGCCCTGCGCTTTTAATATCATTTAAAGTCATTTTAAGCCTACCATGTTTCGTCCGCCATGTTGGTGTCCTACTTTACCCAAATCTACATCCTTGAAACTTGATCATGACCAGTATATATAAATGTAGTTTTGAACACTTAACAAGAGTATGAAACTATACAAACATTTACGAAGCTTATAAAGAAATGAATTAAAATAAATAATATAGAACAAAAACAAGCGGATTCAAGGAAGATTAATATATAACAACAAACAATAAAACATCAAACAATCTTCTTCTACTGACCTTTCAAGGATGCGTCAACGATTTTGCAATACTAACAAGTAAAGCTAAGGGTGCGAACATGTACACACTTAACGGGTAAGATATTTACTTTAAACTTTATAATAATCGACGATATATGCGCCATTTATGTTTGCCCTTATTTGGCCTTGCGCGTAACTTTCAATAGGGCCATGTCAACTTTAATATCACTTTTAACACAATAAGGCCTAGGTTATACGTCGAATCTCACTTGTGCTGAATCTAATCACATAAAAGAAGACCTCCTCATTATCTATTGTTTGAATTGTATTCGGCACAAGTGAGATTCGACGTATAACCAAGGCCTAAGAAAGATCTATTCTCGATGACATATTATTGTGTGGCTGTCAAAAATAGTCAAAATGAAACATCATATTAGAGCACAACTACGAGTTTGCATTTAAACAGGTGTATTTTAGGTGCCGCTGTTCTTATCCCCGTAAAACTAGTACGACCAAAGCGACGCACAAAAACTTATCAACAACATCAAAGCTTGCATAACGGTTGATATTGTCAGTAAAACCACCAAGTGACAATTAAATAGAGCTTTTTTGTTTCTCGTTTGCTGCATTCCTTTAAAAGCTTGTTTTCAGTACTGCATGTTATGTTATATATGCGATATTGAGACTTTTACACACATGTATACTTCCTACACTTCATTCGATATCAAAGACACTTCAGCTTTATATTATTTCTGTTTCTCTTTTTTGTTTTCTTTGTAAGATTATACTTGTATTCCCAACGGTATCGTTCGTATATTCGTAGATACATATTAAACATTTATCATTCTTTCTCAATTCATCATAAATTTAACGAATGTCGCACATTTTTAAAGTCAATTTTAACGGAGTTTGCCGTAAGCGCGTTTTCGTATGCTGCTAGCTTTGACGTATTTGTGAACATTTTTGCTGTCGGGTTTTGAGTATGTTCTCTTGATATCCGTTTTCAGTTTTGTCCGGCGGACTATTAAACTTTCTGCAAGCGAGCCGGCAGTCATATTTGATAATTAAATCATATAATAAATTGAAATACCGAAAAGGCCGCATCCACAGCAATGAGTATACATAAAAATATTAACTGCATAGTTTAAAATGAACGCATATATTCGACAAAGATGGTAAAAAATATAAATAAATAATATCAGAGTAGGTTAGATACTTACGGTGGCTTGTGCGAATTCTCAGCAAAACTGAATACGTTGAATGAATGAGTGAATTAATATTTTCCTGTCGATTAAACGATGAAGTTCTTGATTATTCCCTGAATACTGATATCACAGGGTTTCAGGTCAATTACGGTTATATTACTCAAAAAACAATACCTTTTGAAATGTAAATTCGTCAATTGTCGTTTTTTTACTGGTAGTTTATTGATCATTAATATTGACAGTTATATAAATGTTAATGTTTCCCAACTATATTTCAGGTAAATAATAGTAATCTCGGTGCTTGACTGTCTTTTTATTTTTACGGGTAGTTCAATCAGTAATTGTTAATGAATATTGACAAATATAATATAACATAAGCATGTTGATTAAAGCTATCACAATAGCTTAATAAAAGTTCCAATAAATAAACCTTTGCTAATGGTACCGAATATTAAACACCAATCAAGTTAAGCCATCGATATATTTTCCTTTTTTTTCTTATTTCTAACCCGACGAAGGACTAAAAACCTTGCTTAAAGTTTGTCCTTTTTTCGATCGTAAGTATATGCGAGAATGATATATCGATATGATAGATGTTTCCTTTTTAGTAAAATTAGAAAACAAATTTTGAGTTTCGTTCGGGAAGTGCTTTTTTTTCTCATATTCAACTATACGAAGTGCAAAAGCAAAAAAATAATCCAGATTACATAAGATTCAGATTCCATGCAGACCGTTTTTGAACAGGTAGATAACTGATAATTACCAAACGAAAAACAAACGAATGGGTGCAAATTAGCATAGAAACCTGTAAATACTTTATTTGCTTCTATATAAAGGCTGGAAGATTTCATATTAGTTTATTCTAATGTATGATAATTGTTGCTCGATTGCAAAGAGGATCAAGAACAATATCATCCTCGGGAAACCAGGGGTATTCTTCTGTCGCTTGTTTCTCGCTTCCACAACATATACCCCTGGGAACGTAGTCTGTTGGAGCTTGTTCCGGAAGTCAAAATTCAGCTCTTTCCTGATTGGTCGACCTTATTAGGTCGACCAATGAAAACCAAGATAACCATTCAAAGAAAGTCGTTAAATAAGTTTGAATTTTGACTTTCGGAACAAGCTCCAACAGACTACGTTCCCAGGGGTATATGTTGTGGAAGCGAGAAACGAGCGACAGAAGAATACCCCTGGGTTCCCGAGGATGGAACAATATCTAATCATCAAATAGTTATCAGCGATACACAGTTTCTATAGAATTGAAACAATTGCTAAATTAAAATGTTCTTGATTAAGTGTTTGTAATTGTTTTTTTGTTTACAAACAGTCAGATTTCAAATATCAGAGCAAGATAACCTCTGGTAACCAGGGTAAAGCAATGTGGTTGGGATATGGAACATTTTTGGTACTTATTACGTTATTCTGTAATTTAATATTATTTACCGGGAGCATTGACAAAGAAACGATTACTTTTTATTCATAATTCAAATGTAGTGGGGAGAGAAATTACTGACAGTAGAGTCAGATGATACATATTGATAAACAAATATAACCTTCAAGGGCCTTCAACAACGTCACGCAACATGTGTTTATTTATAATTGTAACGTAGACGGTAGAGTGTTCCCGGTCAAATATTATAGAGAAAGTACATTTTAAAGTGAACAAATTAAATTCAGATCAGCAAATTCAGATCAGCATACGTTGAACTAAATACATTTTGTCTGATATTTAAGTTTTAGTTTAATAATAATGTTTTACATATAGCTCCTGGTGAGGTTTCAAACTACCGCGTCGAATCGGGCACTTAATTGAACTCGAATTTGATATTCAGTAATGTAGTAAGTCCATACTAATATTACCATTCAAGCACAGCTTTAAACCTTGTGAAACATTTGAAAACTAGTTTAAACATCATAATACTAATCTATTTTGAAGTAAAAACATGAACAAATTGTCGATAATTCATAAAACAAGTAATATCGTTCGCTAAATTGAAAACTCACACATGGCAAGTTAGAATAATTGAACTTTACTTTGCGATTGAATAACTCTTGCTCTCAACTTGACATATATGGAAATAGAACTTAATATACAACTTACCAGTATAAAGTAAACTCTTTGTTCATTGAGTGCTTAGAGATGTTGAAATTATTTTTGTTTTACATCGATTGAAGAGTTGAGTTTTCCTGAGTCATGTCTGTTGTGCCGTTATGCAAATCACTGCATGCGACTGTGCAAATCAACGTCAAATTCATCACCAGTCAACCAATCAACAATGAATCTATAAACAAACTTTGTACTCTTTTGAATGAATCTATAAACAAACTTTGTACTCTTTCGTCTTGCAGCTGTTGCTTTTTCTATCATTACTGTAATAATTTGTTATAATATAAGTAGCATATTTAAATAACATTTTTAAAAATCAAAATTCAAAAATTTTAGAATCATGGCCGATGGAATAAGAGAGTTTTAACACAAAAGAAAAATTGTAAATTAACCAAAACCATATATACTCGCACAAAATTAAGTAGTTTTTTTTTTTTACTATTGAGCTAAATTGTAATTTTTAGATACTTTAATTTGTGTCCAGTTAAAACATTTACAGGTATAGTAGAACTAACCGTAAAAAAATCAATGCTAATCGAACATTTCAGCGTAAACCATCTTTTTAAACATTTTAATAACGTACAAAAATGCACCTATATGTTGTAAAAGAAGTCATCAGTTGTAAAATTTTAAATTGTAGTATTTTATCTGATATACTATAAATTTTTGCAAACTCCGAGGCCTTTTCCTGAGACCAGCTTACCCTGGGTGCCAGAGGAATTATTTTCCGTGGTACTATGGCGAGCGCGAAGCAGAAAATGATTCCTCTGGCACCCAGGATAAGACGAGGCTCAGGTTTCAGCCGTTGGGGTTTCGTGCGCACGAAACCCCAACGGCTGAAATCTGAGCCTAGGGTAAGACCAGCTAGGCTCAGTCCCCATTCTCGTTCCCACAGCCCACTGTCAACCGTCCAGCGGAAGGTTTCAACTGGTTCAATCCAAATAGGTATGTTTTTGGCTGAATTATTTTTTCAATAAATACCGGTAGTTGAATCTCATAAAAGTCAACCGATTTGTGATTGGATGAAAAAACACCGGAAGGTAGAAACTGCCCAAAACTTGTTACTTACCCCACCCCGACACCGCTCAAAAGTGCACAGCTAATGACTAAATCTAACGGTCAATCGAAACGCGTTTGGGCTACCTGTGCTCTGTCGGCCATCTTTATGACACAGGAATCCATTTTTATTTGAGAATTCTGTTTCCGGTTTTGGATTAAACCAGAGCCCTTCGGGCGAAACCTTCCGCTGGACGGTTGACCTTGGGCTCTTGGAACGAGAATGGCTCAGTCCCCAGCCGTGGTGGCTTCGTGCGCCTAGAAATCAACAGTTAAAAATAAAATCTATAAAATATCGACTTTTGAGCGATTTTTAATTAAGGCAGAATCTATTATAGACGAATCACTTTTAAAATTGATTTAATGAATTTTTCAGGCTTTTAAAATGTATTGCTATTTTATTCACAACATAGAAAAAGTCAGCAGTATATATTCAAATTACCCTGTCAAATATTGATTAAAACAAAAATAAATATATCTGAATAAATATATACGAACTAACTAGTTCGTCACTTGTAGGTAGTAGTAACTGTTTTGTATAATGAAATAACACTCCAAACGGTATTTATGCATTATCTTTCATGTTTTGTCCTATTTACCAGTAATGTTCGTCACTTGTTTTAACACAGGGATCCCGATCGATATCATGCGTTCTGGAGCAGAAACTATTAGTCATCTATAATCTATGTCAAAAGTAGTTGTTAGCACGATGTTAGAATTTTATCTCATACTGACTACTTTTTTTTCTACATTTATTTCAAGTATAAGAATGTTTCTCCCCACCTCAATGTTGATGTGAAATGATAGCGCATTGATAGATCAACTGCATAAGCACCAAACAACGACTCCCCGGCTCCTCAACATTGCCAATGGGGGAGTAGTAGAACTTCAGCAATGGTGAAATAA
This sequence comes from Metridium senile, assembly GCA_949775045.1. Taxonomy (NCBI): domain Eukaryota; kingdom Metazoa; phylum Cnidaria; class Anthozoa; order Actiniaria; family Metridiidae; genus Metridium; species Metridium senile. The sequence continues at coordinate 50,208,780 of OX459096.1, read as the reverse complement.
TTTGATCACATTCCTGCCAACACTTTTGTCAAATATTGTAGCTTTAGATGCTCTGCTTTTAGCATAATCTCAGATCCTCGAGGACACGCTGTTTCCTTAAAATCAAACACATCAATTGATAGACCTTGTTTACCTCCACCCATCCTAATAATATCATGCAACCTCGTTCCCAGGGCCCTCTCCCTTAGCGTTTGGCTGGCCATTCTCGTACCAGCTTTCTGGCAGATCGTAGGCTCTGGGAACCCTACAACCGGAAGCCAGAATTTTGTGACAGCGTCAACAGAGCGCATGCGCCATCTTTCGACCGAGTTGTTCTGGGCACGAGAATGAACGAATGAACGAGCACATCGCATCGACGCCAACTTAATTAATATTCATCATCTTCTGTACGAGCCTTGACACGCTTGAGTTTGCAAAATATTTATGTTTTATGAATTGATTTTAATTGTTAAAGAAGTGCATTTGAGCGGTAAAATTAGGGATGGATAAGGAAATATTACTGCAGCTGCAGCCTTCCCGGCACAGTGAGTTAGGCAAATTTAAAAAAAGCCGTAACTTGTTTAATTTTAACCCAAATCGCCGCTTGAAATCTACACAGACACTTAAAGGCCCTCTATCGACCGTGATGCTTTGCGGCCGTTTGTTTTTGTTTTGAAATAGCGTTATTGTTAAATGGCGCTCTCTAATTGGCCAAATACCGCGTCAGTTCAAAGTCCATGGCCGTACGGAGAGACGAAAAATATCACATATCAACATACATGGAAGTAGCGAACTCTTTCGACGAATCTTTGAGCTTTTGAGTGTTTCTAAATGCCCTGCAGTGAATATAATAAAGGATTGGGCATGGTATGTTATGTGTATTTCTGTTGTATTATCAAAGTAACGATCAATTCGGTTTGTCCGCTTTGGTATTATTAAACAATCGTTGTAGTAAAAATACGTTTAAGAACGTTGAGCTCCAAATATAAAGTTAACTAGACGCTCTGTGAGCGATTATTCGGGCTACTGAACAGAAGGGATTCTGAGGGATTGAAATTCATAATGTATCATACATAGATCATGCACAATACATATACAGTGCTACCTCTATTAAGCGGTCACCCTCTATTAGGCGGTCACAATAAAAAGTCCCAAATCTATTCCTATACCTATTCTAAACCTGTATTCATCAGCCAACCTCTATTAAGAGGCCACTTTGGAAAGTCCCGAGGGTGACTGCTTAATAGAGGTACCACTGTATACATAGAAACTAACTGATCCCGGAACTGATGCAAATTCAGTTACTCATGAGCAAACCGGATAACGCTATAATGCAGGCACAAATAGGAAAACGTCATTATATCCAAGGAGATGACAGAGCCAGAGTTGTGTTTCATTTTAGGCATTTTAACCCGCTTGGTGTTTTGATGCATTGGTTGGTATTTTAAAACAGCATTAAAAATTGTTTCATAAATTCACATATTTACACAAAGCTATCCTGAGGCACTAATAGGAAAATGTGAAGAAGGACTAAATTGGTTGATTAATGTTAACAAAATGTTTGAAATGTGCACAAAAATAAACAAATAATCATTTATGACTAATTTTTATTTTAATGAGAAATGTCCTTATCCCAAATTTCATCATGTTTTTATTGAGACAATAGTGAATCATGAACCTTTTGAGAAAAAAACGTCACGAAAATAAAGATCGACAGTTCTTGAGGCATTTGTGTTTTTTTGGTGGGGCTGTATGACTCTGCTCGACATATTTCTATGTACCGGGATGCCTGTGTTACAAAGTGTTGACATTTAACCCCTTCCCCTCAAAACTTGAAGTTGTTCTTGAAAATTGAACGTCAGAACATGAAAGATAGATAGTTACTAAAGCAATTTGTGTAATTTTTGAGGCGATTTGGGTTGTTGAGAGTGGTTTTCAGACAGGCCGATGTTGACGATGCCGTGTTGACGGTGTTCACTTTGTAGGCTTCGTGAAGGAAGTCACGTTCTCTCACAGGGAGCCCACTCTCAGAGACTCACTGATGATCGGTTTACTCCACGTTTGTGTGTCAAGATTGAATATTAATTAGATAGTTTTGTCTTCAATAAAATTCGGCCTTCAAAACACAAATGTCTCCTATTTTTCTGCAATAATACATGTTTTGGATGATCATTTAATTAGACAATCCCTTGGGGGACCACACGCGTCTCATTTGTTATCACTACTCACAATGGTGGGGTAGTGAAGTGTTTAGGCATCGTCAACGATCCAATAATATTAAAGGGAGAAGTTTTGTACGAGTATTGACGATGTCTAAACACTTCACTACCCCACCTGAGAGTGGGCTCCCTGTGGATTACTTAGGACTATTTGGATTGAGAAGGCATTATGAACTTTGATAATTTCGTGATACACGAAATTAGGCCGAGGCACGTAAAGCATCACGGTCGATTGTAGGTCTTTAATTATAAATAATAAATTAAAATGACACTAAAAGTTTTTATTGAATTGTATTAATATTGAGTTGAAAAACATCGAAGGTTTCAAAAGTCGCCTTATATTCTCTTATAAATAGTGAGCTTGGGCTACCTGTGGATATGCCTACTTAAACCATTGCTATTGTTATACCACTCAGCCAATCAGATCACATGAAATTATAGGGTTTCCCAGAGCCTACGACCTTTCGTTAAAAAGCTGAGAAGGGTCTGGGTACGAGAATGTTGGCTGGCCAAAAATACGCCATAAATACGTTTATTATTATTATTATTATCATTAAAAGCGAAGGGAGAGGGCCCTGGGAACGAAGTTGAATATCATGCCGAATTTGCTCCTTTGCATCATAGGTTTCAGTGCCGAATCTATGGGGTGTCCCTTCATTTTTCTATTCCATCAAACCTATTAAATATTTTAACACACAACTAAGTCAACATGTTTACACGGAAAAAAACCCTCGTAGCATAAGAAACATCAAAGAAACTCAATTCACATACATCGACGATCTCATACAATATGCAGTGTATGCTGTTCCTGCAAGTGTCTGCCAATTGTGTTTTACCCTCCCAGCAGGGATGTTCTTGCCTATCAAGTTGGTTTGTAGAAGGCTGACATTCACAGCGACAGGAGCATTTTTGCTTTTCCTCTGATTTAGCAATGTTATCAATCCTCTTATAGCCAGAAACATCGATCAAGTCACGTGAATACCATTGATGACGTTGTGGATTGACGAATAATAACCGGTGAATACTAATCAGCATAGAAAAGATACAGAACGCTTCCGCCAACATGCAAATGATATATTTCTCCCATTTGGTGGCGAACAGGCTTCCCAGACTCATCTGATCTGTGGTCTTGGAGTTTGGGCTTCCTGTGGTCTTATGTCCATTATATGTTTGCAAAGGGGGGGAAACAAAATCATTTGTAGAAAGCCTTTCTGATATCCTGTAAGCTATACATTCAGATATTAAAACATATATACTTTATTAAGTTATGTGGTTGATTTAGTGACGATCCGATATATGATCAGTTTTTAGCGATTTTTTTTTTTTTTTTTTTTTTTTTGCTGCTTACTGCATGTATGTTGTGACAGAGTAGGCAGCTTGGAGGCCAGACGGCTCAAATGACTCGAACATATTCAAACGCAGGGACCCCTAATCGATCTATAATGAAAATAGAACAAGTTTGAGGCCTGGTACGAGTGAAGTACGCAAAGGTGTCTGGGATTGTTACTCGGGACGCTTCCGTGTTTGATTACAGTCAATATGGCTGACTGATTTAGACTCTGATGGAAAACAAACGACTTTTTCGCTAAGTGAAGAAGATATTCCAGGTGAAAAGCTTATGAAACCCATTGACCAATGTAATTGTTCTGATTTCTTACGACGGTGCAGTGGTTGCTGTGCAGAGGCGAATCAAGACAACTGATAAACTCTTGGAATATGGTGTTGATAGCCTTTCCAAATCTCCTGGTATACTGGTCGACCGACTGTTGAATACTGTTCATAAATAGTGTTTAGTGATCAGTTTAGTTGAAAATCGGATGGGCTTCCTGTGTTGATAAAACCCATTGTTGGGCTTTCTGTGGCAATTTTTTCCGGTTGCTATGGTGAGATGACGAATGACAAAATAGTCCTTTTCACAGTGCATTCAGTGACCATCAATGAAAGTTCCAAGTCAAGGTTCCCGCTGCTGCACATGATAAATTATAGTTTTGCTATGTGAAGCAACTGGAACCTCGACTTAGAACTATCATTCGTGGTCACTGAATGCACTGTGAAAACGACTATTCAAAAAGTTTTCTCGCTTAGCATTTCTCGGTATTTGTAAAATCTCTAGAGTCTAGTTATATGTCACATGATTTATTACATCACACGGGGTGGACAAGTTTCAATGCAAGGGCACTCGTGCGGCCACAGGAAACCCAACAAAAATAATGAGCGCTAGATAACATGGCAAACAATTAGCTAGCGCGAATTTGATTGACTAGGGATCCCTGTGTCTCAATTAAATCAATACTTTCCTTCCTCGTTTGAAATTTAGCTTTTGATAAAGGGAAAAGCAATAACCATCCTATACCTTATCTGTGTTTCAGGAAATTTCGTTAAATTTATCCCCGAGAAAAGCTAGGCCGCTTATTCAGACAAATTATAGTTTCTTCTGATGATCTGTAGTAGATTGCGGTCCCAGAATCTCGCCGGCCGCGCCGAAGCTCGTCCGAAACCATTCAGTCCGACCGACACCCGAACGCATGCAACTGCCTTATTCCAGCATGCTCCTTATTCCTCTGATTGGTGGCGATTCGTTTCCGTTTGTCAAACGGAGCAAATCAGCCGTTTAGCGGCCGTTGCATGAAGCTTCATTATCACAATCAGAACCAGCTATTTCTCATTGAAAAAAGGACATCTTCATACTGATATAATTGAATGCAATATGGTTTAGAATTTGTAAGGATCAGGGTTTTTTGGTTGACTTCCGTGTCAGGGGACTTATGAAGAAGCTAAGAGATAAAACACCATGTTATTACCATTTTAATAGGCAATCCTTGATAACAAATATTTACATAATTTACTTCAATTTTTCTTGCCGATTATAATGTTACATTATGTATGTATAATTCATGGAAAAGTCGTCATTTATTCGTGCATATTCCCTCATATATTATCTCCCCATGAACAGGTGTTCCAATCGAAATGTCTAGTCGATGAAAACCGGTTTAAACCGGTTCTATTTACACTTAGGATTTCCCTGAATACTGAACACAAACACAGCCATCGTCACTAACTCGCCCACGCATCTGAAGTCCGTCTATTTTTGGATCCAAAACTTCGTTACTGGTGTTCTGCCTTCAGCTCAGACTTCAAGGGTTACCTACGTAAGTGATGAGATAATAATTCATGCCAATATTCAAACGCAGGCAAAATTCGAGGCCCGTTCTAATTTGCATAATGTTGATATCTCACACACACGATCCATTTGTCATATGTATTTTTTATGATTTTCACAAGCAATCGAGTTTTAGAGTTGAATTCCATAGTTCGTTTGACTATAATATTTCGAAAGTAGAAAAAGTCGTTTGGTAAGGAGAGAGTGAAGTGGTGAGCCTCTCCGCCACCAAATGGGAGAAATGACTGCGGGCTACTCGCTGTATATTTTTTCGATTCACGAAATAACAAGTCTACGAATAATTCTTATTGAAATAAAAAATTAAAAAACACTATTAAATTGCCATAATTGTGCTTTTAATTCATTTCTAAAATAATCTCTCAAACAAAAGTCATTTGAGAAAAAATCAAATAAAATTAATTTTGAGCATAATATTTTTGTTTCGTTTGTCACTTGTCGTGACTTCACTCGGGCTTAAACTCGACTAAAAATCAGCGAAAAAAAACACGACTCGATTCGGGCAGATCGGGAAATTCACTGATGTCAGTTCAAATCAACGATTTCGTTAGATTGTTAAAGCATTGAGTAAGTTTAGATAGCTCTAAGTTGTGATTATATAAATAGTTCGCACTTTATTTCAATGCAGTAAATGAGATACCATGATCAAAACAGCAAACTTCGATACAAAAAAGACAACTTTGCGCTAACTAGCTGACATGTAGAATTGGCTATACTTGATTGTGATTGGGCGATTTTTCAGATAGATTGACACTTTGAGATTGAACATCTATGTTCATTTCTACTTTTTTATTTTCATTTCTCATTTATTCATCTAATTTTCATCACTTTTTGCTAGATTTTTGATTTGTAATAGGGAATAGGTTACGGGGGAACAGCTAGCCTATGGCCATCATCTGACCAAAGTAATAATATATTTTGTGACATTCGGCCAAGGTCACGCTAACCTATCGATGGCACAATATCAATTTTATTTTGTTAAATGCATAAACTTTTCGACCATGCACTTCATATTTGTTCTCCATAGCAGCAGAATTTCTCATTGTCGAAGTTATTTAGAGTGAGGAAATGGCGGTTGTTTTTCACTTTGAATAAACTTTAAATTTGAATTTACGCGATTTAATCAATTATGTATTTTTTTTCTTCTTCTTTTGAACACTATTAGAAAAGTTAATATTTTAAAAAGGTTTTTGAGTTGAGTGGATCGCTTGTGAATTCGACTGTGCTGTAGTTGCTAATCAATATGTGGAAGTCAACAGAGAATATTTAATTCTTGCAGTTCACTACATCTATACTGAAAACGTCAAATGTAAATTCCTTTTCAATACTTCTTAGCTGTTTATTTGGATTTAAAGAAGTGCGTAGAAATGAAAGCAATGCAAAGCTGTGTACTGAGAAACGATATTCAAAATCGCTCATTTGTTCTCCTAGCCCTAGGCTGAATAGTGAAAATAAATTTTCATAATAAACTTCACTTCTTTTGTTTTATGAATTAAGGAAAGAGATAAAAAAGCTTAATATGTAATTTTGAAAGTGATAGCTGCTCGAATTATCCGCTGTCCTTTTAAAGCTCACAGCATTTCATGTTGGGCGAAAAAAGGCTTTTGTTTTCTATTTAGCGATTACCTGTTAATTTATGATGAAGTAAACAAGAAGTGTCATTGTCATTAAAAATTTACTTTAAATATTAAACATTTTTACAGAGATTATTCAATATTATTAAGCTATATTAACATTTGCGCATGCACTATCAAATGTTCTTATTAATCGACTTCTCAAATATGCGTTGTGTAGAAAAACGTTTTTTCTCAATAATGAAACAAAAGTAATTTTCAAAACGAAACGAAAACAACTGGGCGAGCATTGCAAAAGCCCATCGCCTTTGCTACTCTTCACTATAAAATGTTGAAATGTTTTTCCTGTTATTTTTCAAATTATCGTTTTAAAACAAATTGGTCACCTATTTTGTATCTTAGTTGAGATTTTCTTAATTAAAATTTGCTCAATACTGTTATTTCTCTTCTACAAAAAGAATTGTTCATGTTGTAACTTTGAAGTCCTAAGCGTTTACACCATTGTCAACCAGAACTGATGAGCGGCTAGATTTTAGGGTGTTTTCTTTGGTTTCCTTTATAATAAAAGAACGACGAGGGCTTTAACGTTAACGTTTAATGATAATTTTATATTTTAACTTTAATGTTAAAATTGTTATCGAGCCTTTGGGTTGCTATCGCGTTCGCCAAAATGGCGACGGTTTGATGCAAGAAAGCGGGAAGATAAAAGTAAAACGAAGACGGGTTTTTTTCTATAAAATTGTTTTCTTACTAGATACTCATTTTACTAAGCATTATTATTTTTGATTGAATAGAGGAAAGAAGAAACAAAATATATTCGAGCTATAGCAAATTGTGCATGGATGAAATCGGGGCAAAAAAAAATCAATGTCTTTCATTCATTCATTTTTTTTCAATGTTTTGCTGTATGTAGTTTTAATACTTTAGGTTATCGATCAACCGAATTAATTCTACTGCTAAAACAAATGTACACTTTTAGCTTTCTGTTCTTATATAAACTGATAAGAAGACATTTTTATTTGTATATTTTTATACTGCATGAAATACAGCGAATAACTGAAACTGATTGCAAGAAAAAAAAATCATCGTATTTTTACACAGTTTCCTTGTAAAATGTTTAATCGATTTTTTTTTACGTTAATGTTTAAAATGTTTAGCAACTTAAACTGCATTAGCAATTATCAGTTCTTAAAAAGCAAAATGTTAATCATAAACTGATCCATGGGCGAGAACTGGAAGCTGAAAGCCGCAAGTTGCTTCGGTCATCTCCTTCATTGTCAGAACTGAATGTCAAAAACTAAGGAAGATATTGTCAAAGCTTTATCAGCAGAATAAACCTGTTAGAAGAATGATGATTTGTATATTAAAATAACTTAAAACTGTTTCTGGTTTTGATACTGGCGCCGACGGCAACACTGAATATTTCTAAAGCGACAAATTTAATACTGAGAACATCGATGGATGCATCCACATTTACTCGCTGCAAAAACAACTGAGTAGTGTCAACTTAAAAAAAACATTTTATGACAATAGAAGCGAATAAATATGGTTTATCAATTTACTTCTAGTGCATCAAATTATTTGATTAACCTCTACTGAGCCATTTTTTTGCTGTGAGTATAACTGTGGATGCATCGGCTAGTATTTGTGTAACCACTGCACTCACTGATATATGAAAAGTCATTTTTTATAGTTTATGCAGTTTTAAGCGTTTACAAATTAAATATATTTCTTGAGAAATAGATTTTTCCTGTTTCCACAATCAATAATCCATTACTATTTTTTGATAAAACGAGCAAATAATAAAGTTGTCGTTTTTTTTGTTACGATTAGTACTTGTACAGAATAATGTGCAAAATGCTTTTTTACGCCAAAGATGCGTTTCAAACAGCTTTTTGTTGAAATATGATTAATTGGAAAAGTATAACTTAAAAAAAAACAGAAACCTTTTAACACGAAAAGAAATTCCCCACAGTGTTGCGGCACAAACAAAAAGCGCTGATAGTGCATTTCTCGCAGTCTCATTTTGAAAGCGTGTCTTTCACAGTTAGCTGCAAAAACTACACACAGCCGAGCAAATTGCACGAGTTACTTATCACAAATGCATTTCCATTTTGTATTCATCATGTTTTACTAGAGATAACAGTTTAATAAAGGGATTTATATTTGACACTGTATACCATGATACAGATGTTTTAACAAATTGAATTAGTGCCAGTTCGTTTAAGATACAGATTTTCTTATTTCTTGCATGTTTTTGTCTTGCCTACATAGAGCGGGGGGTTTTAAAAGCAGCTACACTGGCATAACTAGTGAAATAGAATCGTGTTTTATGTCTCAATATGGGTCTCTGCATTGCTGTGTCAGTATATAAAGGCACCAATGGAATTGCCAATATATAGATTTGCTGCTGTTTTACAAAATTTTTAATCATAAATAAACATCTTTTTATCAAATATTAAGCTTCAATGATTGTATTCATGTATATAATTGGTAAATCTGTTGTTTTTGCTGTAAAAAGCAAAAATTAATTAACTGGTTCACAAATAATCCATTTTAGTATTCTGATGGCGATCCATGCATGCTGATGTTTGTACAGTGTTTTATCGATAAATCCATTGTGTGCTATTGCGATGGGGCTTTTCAATCAAGATAGGAATGTGCAGACGCCGCAGTCCTGCAAAAGCTTTTATGCAAGTAGACAAATGCTCCATTTTTAGTTTTATTTTGCTAAATATATCTTTTATAGATAATTCTTATCCATACATCAATTGGAGCGGCAATATATACTCCTACACAGGGCTATTTTAAAATATTTATTATTTTTTTAAGGCTCTTTCCTTTTCCATGCACCTCCTTTTCCTTTCCTTTCCTTTCCTTTCCTTTCCTTTCCTTTCCTTTCCTTTCCTTTCCTTTCCTTTCCTTTCCTTTCCTTTCCTTTCCTTTCCTTTCCTTTCCTTTCCTTTCCTTTCCTTTCCTTTCCTTTCCTTTCCTTTCCTTTCCTTTCCTTTCCTTTCCTTTCCTTTCCTTTCCTTTCCTTTCCTTTCCTTTCCTTTCCTTTCCTTTCCTTTCCTTTCCTTTCGAATTCCTTTCCTTACCTTTCTTTTCCTTTTCTTTCTTTTCTTTCCTTTTCTTTTCTCTATGTATATCGAAACTTTCTTCAACATGTAATACTTTTTCAGTGTTCTTACAGCTCTTACAATCAACATTAATTCGAAAAGACATTTTAAATGTCCGCAGATGGATAGTCTTTTATTTAGCAATTGAGACTCATGGCAATATTATTATTCTGGTTTAACTATGTCAAAAATAGAGAGTTTTTTTGCTCGTTTAATACCACTTCTTGGACTCGATTTGTCCTCGCCCACCTTTCACCCCGTAGTTGCATGTTGTATTTTATAGAGTAGAAATTCTCTCGCCTACTGAAACATGGAATAATTAAGTGTTTATTATAAGCGAAAAAGAATTAAGATTGCTAATATTCACTTTCGCCAAAAAAATTGTTTTTTTAGTCACGATCATGATCGATCATTTTTCTGTCTCCTCCTGCTTCTGCTTCTGCTTCTAATTCTTCTTCTTCTGTGTCCTCTTCTTTTCTTTCTAATCTTTTCTTCTTCACAGTTCTTTTTCTTGATCTTTGACTTGTGCTCCTCTTGCTCCTCTTGCTCCTCTTGCTCCTCTTGCTCCTCTTGCTCCTCTTGCTCCTCTTGCTCCTCTTGCTCCTCTTGCTCCTCTTGCTCCTCTTGCTCCTCTTGCTCCTCTTGCTCCTCTTGCTCCTCTTGCTCCTCTTGCTCCTCTTGCTTCTCTTGCTTCTCTTGCTCATTACCAGAAATCTAAGACATTTTACGTCCGCGATATTATGACCAGCGGTCTACTGGCAGTCCAGAATTATCCTCGAATTTCTATCGAAATAAATCAATTTATCAAAACCAAACTACTATAAGTTTGTTAAGAAGTACCAAGCGCTTCTGGTGCAGTTGAGATATTTAAAATTGAAGCGCTCGCTTACGCTCGGCATAGAATAATTCGAACGAATTAGGTCACTTAGAAAATTTCAAAAGGACACAGGAAGCCCATACTATGAACTTTGAATTTTGAATTTCCCGCTTAAGAAGCCTTCGGATTCTTCAAACAGCGGTATAACACGTAAAATCACCAGGCTACTAAGCTGTAAACATTGCAATCGACTCGACGATCGAAACAAGCTTCTTTGCAGGATTTATCGGTCATTTTTTATGATATTTTGGTGTAAAATTGAAATTTTTAAAACTAAAAAATTATCACTTTTTACCGTTAATCTGCGTCATTGGTGTATTACTTGAAAAGACTTCTAAAACAGCATTTAAAAGCTCGTAATCTCAGGAGCATTTTAAGAAGGCGGCAAGGATGGATCCATGTAAACTATTGATGGCAGGCGATGCTGAACACAAGGTAAATTACACAATTTTCGCTGAAATACAGACTAAAGTAAAGCAATTATTTCTCGATAATGTTATTCCTTCGTGCTGCATATTAAGAAAAGTAAATCAAACGTAACTTGCATAAATGAATAGAACTTATACTCGAGTTAAAAGTTAGGAGGCGGCACCGATAGTACAATGATATTTAGCAAATATATTAGACATTTTCTTTCTGAGCCCATACATTTATCAGTAATTCTGAGCGGCCATTTTTAAATGCCACAAATCTAACTTTAGCATCCGGTGACGTCACATGTCTTCGATTTCTGGTAATGCCTCTTGCTCCTCTTGCTCCTCTTGCTCCTCTGCTTATTCTAGTCCCTTTTGTTCTCGTTCTTCTTCTTCTTTTTCTAAGTGTTGCTGTTTTGTTCTTGTCCCTCTTGTTGTTCTTCTTGTTCTTCACAATTTTAAATTAATAGGGACACATTTAATGAAATACGGTTATTCCTATCAATTATAATGCTCGCATTGAATCCGTAAACAATAATTGGCATTAAATATATAGTATTAATTCACACTAAATCCGGCCATTTTTCCTCTTGTTAAATTAGCAATTTAGTATTATACTAGTTGGTATTATTTTTTCATGAGTTAAGTGTGAGCAGCAGTTAATTTTGTTTATAAATTTTCAGCGGTTTTGTTGCAATCAAACATGAGTCAGTGCCTTCATCTTCGACATTAGCTTCACTATCTAATAATATGTCTTTATTGTTTCTTGATGGGTTTATTGTTTACTCTTCGTAACTAATTATTTATCTTCTTATCTTTATATATAGTAGCAATTTCTTTTCTATTTTTTGTCATTTAACTGTATCAGGCTAATATTTCTCTTCATTAAATACTCTAGATGTTACCCAACTCGTCTAGTCAACTTCACAAAAGGTGACTTGCACTAAGTGGTCACGTGACCTCATGCCAAGCAAGCAAGCTCATACCATCCAACGCGTTTCGAATCTAAAGAAATAACCCAATTGTAAAATTACTGACATTTCTAGCTCCTGTCATCCATATTACGAGCTGAAATTTTGCACTTTTACTAATACAACATGAAGTGCTATATTTGAATTTCTGAGGCTGATCGATATTTAAGGGAGATGGGGTCACGTGACCTCTTAGTACCTATTGCTTAGTCGCCTATAGCTCTGAGTATGTTTTAAACTATTGGTTATAAACGAAAGCACTGATACAAGCATCAACAATTCGTATTTCTGAAAAGTTTTATCCGTTTTTCAGATTAAGAAGTGGTCATGAAATATTTGTGAATTCATATGTCTGTGAAATATTCAGTCGTACTCCCAACAACGATCCGCCTCAACGTGAGTAAAAGTGAAATACAAGTTAAGTAAAATAGATAGCATGGATAGTTTTAGATATAAAATGACGTGCAACGACTACTAAGATAGAAAAGGACCACACATTTCAGAAATAGTCCTTCTCCCTATCAGTTTTTCATATCATTTTTCTCCGCTCTAACTTCCTTAGACCACTCCCTCCTCCGTATTTTTCTTGTAGTGATTTCAACCCGAAGATAGTAGTGACAATCAAAGCAAATTTAGTTAGTGACTTGCAATTCGGTCAGAAGCTGTCCGTCTTCCTGCAAGCCTTATAAAAAGGAATTCAAAAAGCCATATATACATGCATGAAAAAGTACTATAACTACATCCATGAAATAAAATCAAACTGCTACCGAATAAGATTTCTTATTTATTTAGTGACTATTAGTCACTATCAAAGACAAGTAAAGTTGTAATGAGGTATTGTTTCCTATTGTATTTGTTAGTTTCTGGTTGAGTGAAAGTCACTAAATACTCACTAAATCAAAACCATTCCTTATAGTAATTATTTTGGTTTTATGTTATGGTTTTAGTGTTTGCGCTCTATACAGTACTACTTTCCCCAGTTTATCAACAAAAATAGGTTATAAGCTAAATTCATGCAGTTAATTATCTATTTGCTCTTTTTCGTCAGTTGGTTCAGTATACTGATAGTGATTTGGACAGCCTTTGCTCCACTTGCATGAGTGAGTCAGTCTTCCGCCTTCTACTTCAGTACGTGTACTACACTTCAACGTCCTTCTCCATGCCATGGCCATGAATTAAACTTGATATTAGGTATGTGTAAATATCATATCCATGGATCGCAATATATATAAAATATGAAACTTTTAGGCTATTCCATGCATCAGTTCTTCGATTGTTGTTACGTTATTTGGAGCCAAGTTCTGTTGCATTGTGTGAGCCATACCATGCCTTTTCCTGTTATTAGCATGGTAAAAGCTGTTTATAAAAGTTCAGTTAATGTCAGAATTGCTCAAAAACACTAATAAACAAAAGAAAAAGGAAAAATTGGAATACATTTTTCAATCTCAATAAACAAAAGAAAGGGAAAAATTGGAATACATTTTTCGGGAACAAAATATAGCACATTTCTCTCTCAATTTACCATTTTGGACGATTTTGTAAAACTGCATTTCTATATCAAATCGGTTAGAACTAAATTTCATGACTGAAACTTGGCAATCTTCGTTGACACTCTCGAAGTAAGATTCGTTTAGCAACAGATTATTGCATATTCTTAAACGTAACTGACCGTTTATGGTTGGTTGCGAGAGATATTGCCGAGATTCAAACCTTGTAGGTTATTCTCCGGATTATTGTTGATTTGTTCGATACTCGCGAAAGAATTACTGAGGTTTCTTAATTTGATCTTTACCCAACATATTCCATATAGCAAGCTTTAAGCACGTTGTTCTTTTTATCGATACAAGTTCGTTAAGCACTGATTACCACAGGTATTTTGCTGGCTTTCACAGCGATCTGAAAATTTAAAAAGGACAACTGAGAGCATTATAATAGTGAAGTTAAATTGGTTCCCTTTTGAACTGCCTCGACATCATTAGGTTTTCATGTATATATATTCCACAAATACGGCTAAAAACGAACTTAAGTTGACCCAATAATTGTCCCAATGTTTTCTTTTTCAGTGCTCTATAAAATGATTATGCCCCAACTCGAAATTTAAAGTCTTTTGGATACGTTTTTGTAATCTTTTTGGCATTGTAATAATCTTGAGCCAATTATTTCCTCTACAACGTATAAGGAAAACCCGATTTCTGTAGAAACAAAGGTTTTTTATATGGGTGGTAATATACGGAAATTTAAGCACCAACGCTTCACAGCAATTTTACAAAAATGCAATATAATTTCAGCAAAAACAAACTGCAAAAAAAGAACAAGATATCATCTTTTTCTCATAAAATTCCGCGAAGTTGAATTATTTCTATTCTCCTTACTTGTACGTTGCAGTATATAGATGTTTTTTATCCGGCCAAGTTTGGAGTCAAAGTGTGTATCGGTCCAGTTAAGAAAATCCCTCAGCTTGCTCACATAAATGCATCAGTATTGGCTTTATTTGCAAACCAAGTTAGTTGTTCTTTTAAATAATACCGAAATGCCGGTCTTGGTAATGCCACTAACATCGATCAGTGTGTCTATGTAACACAATTACTTCTCTGCATAGGAAAGGAGTTCAGTATCAGTTAGGAGCTATGCAATTGATCATGCAGTTTGTTTAACAATTAGTCAATCGAAACGTACCTTATCTTTCTGTGAAGAAACACACCAAAATTGCTAATTTTTTTAGTTAGTATCCCATGAATATCAGTAATATTCATATTATGAATTTAGTGGACAAACACTTACCACTGGGAACACCGAAAAAAAGAAAGAACATCACCTGACAGAGATTGTTGCCTTAAATAGTGGATCGGCAGTTTTTAATCATATATCATATGATCGATATTCATTGACTAGATCTAGTTGTTTAAAACCAACTCACGAAAACTGTTTTATTCGTATATTAAAGTTGTGTTTATATTTTAACAATACAACTTTTTTTCGTTAAATAGTTGTATTTGCATCAAGATTAAACGGCGGTAGTATTGTTTCAGTCTATTATCAATACATCGATCCATCGCGTTGCAGCTTTCATGAAGTTCCTTTAAAGAATAAGGTTAACTGAAGTCGCATTATTTCGTTAAACAATGATAATGGTATCAAAAACTCATGAGGGAGTGTGTCAGATCACGTTTAAGCTTATTCAGTCAGTTAAGAGTCAGCCTCTTTTGGAATTCCGGCTTGTGTGGGTTACTTGTTGTAGCTATGCCCTTGACTATCTACTAGCTAGAAATAGGAGATATTTAGTCAAAAAACAGTCAATGCCCACGAATTAATCAGTGTTTACTCCTGTCTTTTGTTAAAGAAAAAAGGTGAATAAAATGTTTTAGTTCCTGCAATTTCTGTTTAATGGAAGTGTGTACTTTAAGTTGTACATTTGTACATTTAATAATTCATCGATTTTTTTGTAAATATGGAAGTGTAAATTAGTTAGTTTTCCCTGCTTGTTTCAAGTATAACTTAGATATTTAATACTTATAAAAAGTATTAGGATTAAACCATATATTTACCGTGTAATTGCTTAAAATTTACTGCTAATCGTCTACATTAATAGCTAAATGAGGGGATAAAATGTTCACTTATGAAAATAGATAGGGCAGCAATGGATATAAGTCTCTGACTTTAGGTCGTTCACTTCTTAACTGTACTTTTCATATATCAGTTCACTAAAACATTCTTCTGGAATAATTCATTGACATGCTATATCTAAATCTGATGTTTCTATTTATATATATAGTCTTTTTTGTAAGAAACAAAAAGTAGGAAAGCATTCCAATATTTGCTGTACGTTGATTACATTCACCAGCCATGGAGAATTTAATGTTTTCGGATTAAATTGAAAACAGCAAGTAAATTGCAAACACTTTGATATTAAGGACCTGGCTTTTAATAAGAAATAATCCGAGATGCATAATAGCAAGCAATCAACACAATAATCTGATACTTTAAATTATGTTCTATTTTGGCGTTGCTATTTAGCTTTCGAATGATGTTGCAATTAGCTGAATAGAATTATGAATTATTTTGGGAATTATATTACAGAGGTTATTAAATGTTGTTGTTGTGGGAGAAAGAATGAGCCCGGTGGATGTGAGGGAGATAATTAGCGCGCTCCATACGTGGGTTTTGATGTGGGATATAGCCTTTCCTCACAAACTGAAAAGCATATTCTTTAGCCAACAAAAGAAACACTCCCTCTCTATAACAGCTCAATAAAGAAATACCACTTAAACTACAACAAAAAAATATAAAAAAATATAATTAATATATAAATATAACAAGCAAAACAAGCAAACATTCACTCGAAAATGAATTTTGTTTTCAGTCTGCAGCAGCTAGAATAATAATCCTTTTTCTCACAAAAAATAATATAAGACAGTTTGACATGGCGTTGAATACGATCCCTTTTCTAATTCAGACTTTTATGTCGCTTTTGTTTTGTAATATGAAGGAAATATTTGTATATATTAAACACTTTTCATGATTTTTATTTCATCTTGCAACTCATTCCATGGTTAAAAGTAGCCAAGTACAGACACAACAATAATCCCTAGTAATGATCACCCAATCGAAATTCTTCGCAGCTGTGCACTGAATTGCACTCGATCCTGAATATCAAAGCAAAGGAATGATTCATAATACAATTAAAGCATGGTCTTACCCTATCTTTTTTCAATATAGAAATAATAGAATGATATTTCAAATGATAAATATACGATATATCAGACAATGTTTTCCCAGTTATCGCTACGTAATGAACATCGAATCAGTACTGGCACTAAATCACATCCATGTTACCGCGCTTGTAAAAACTATTAAAAAAACCCTAAAAAATTGATGGCACAAGCGACATGCATAGCATGACCACAATTCCTTAAGAATGCCTGCTACAACAATTGTTATTTTGCAATTTGTACCTTTTTATATTGAACATTAATAACATAAAACTTCCACAGTACATTTATTGAGTCACGAAGAACACTGGCTCAATTTTGAGAATAAATCTAACTAGTTATCATTTTATTAACAAGGCAATTGAAATTTTCAAAAGAAAAATACAGGCATTTAATAAACAATAGTGCAATCTTCAGAATCCCAATATATAACTCCAAAAAAAGTTATATTTATTTATATTATGTTTGTTATATTTTTCATTAAAAATTCGCGGAATTTCCTCGAATACACCAGCAATACAAACACTCATATTTTCTCCATAACATATCCACGATTTCCCTACATTTCGGACCATAGTGCTTTTGTCTTGAATACACAAATGTGACGTGTTGACGTCACAATGACGTCATTAACCAACTTATCTTATTTCTGAGGGCTGAATATTAATGATGGCAGTGGTCGCTTTTAGAAACATGCCTACGTTTCACCTGCAATATTCAGGGAGTTTTCGTTGAAAAAAGTGTGTATTCCAATGTGTGGGCGGGTTAGCGTGGGCCGATGTTTCTAAAAGTGAACTTCTATTTCGGGTGACGTAATCTCGATGATACCCAAAATGAAAAGTGCATCCAATACGGAGAAACGATTCGAACAGGCTTCTGGAACACATCTACTGGCCTTCGCTCTTTACCTTGATCTCGGCGACCCGACATTTTAAGGTATGCTGACGACTCCCGATGATGGGTTTCTATTTTTTCGTCACGGTCGAATCTCGAGAGGCTATCTTTACTACGCTTTCACTCAGTTATTGTACATTTGTTCTTTTTGGACAATTTTATACATGACAACATGAAAACAGGCTAAATATAATATCAAACTATGCATATTGTCTGGTATTCGGCTCAGTCAATGTCGTCAAACTGATGTCTTTAGATTGTGACCGCACTTTGTGAATCACGGCGACATGTTTTTCTCGTTCAGTCAAGGAATGCGATCTTAGATATTTATGGCCTAGAACTGATTCTATCTACAACTAGTAGCTTGATTCATCGCATTATTATGTCACCATCTCTCTACCCCCTTCAGTTATTTTCTATTTTTTGTCAAGTGCTATAAGTATATGAATTTGATTTCTTTTCGAAAGGACCTTCAAAACAGCACTGAGATTCAAAATAACAAGCCTATCGATTAGTTATTTTTCAGTACATCCAATAAAAACATAACAATATCAAATTCTAGAGTCGGATCACGCAAAAAATAGACTGGCATTTCTTTTGATTCTTGATTATAGAATGGGTTGTCAACACTGGGAAAATTTTGCCACCCGCGCCGACCGCGACCAAAACGCCGGGAACAGGGAAGAAACTATTAATTTGTGCATACGGAACTTCATTTCAGTTTAACTTTTAAAATCACCTCCATATTTTATTGTTTTTCTACGACATTAATTTGTTTTCTTCTTTATAAGATATGGATATATTTAATTGACTAATATTTTGAAGACCTTATTTTTCAGGCATAATAACGTTGTAGGGGTTCACTGCCAAATTTCTAAGGCGACTCTTTGGTGTTTTCAATCCTACGTATTTTCATCTTATTACATGTAGTTTAAGTGTTCTAGCAGGGTGGAAATGTTGGATAATTAGTAGAGTCTTCAACGCCGGAGACTTGAGCGAAAGCATGGCCGGTACGTTGCATTAACTGTCATGCAAGTAGACAGATACACCACATACATCAACAATAAAATAAACAAAGAAAAAAAACCAAAGCTAATACCTGCATTTTTGACAGTCAGGTAGGCTGATTGAATTTAAAGAATACAAGATGGAAACGGATATAGCTAACGTAAGAAAACAGATTCCGCTGAGAGTCAATTCCTTATCGTTTTAATTCCAATATAATTGTTTTATGTACTTAATTTATTATTGCTTATTTATAAGTTTTCACTTGATTTCTATTAACTCAAAAAGTTTTTAAGGTATTTCTCGTTTTTTTTGCAATTCTTTCTAGTTTTTTTCCCAACAGTGTTCATCTCAATAAACATCCGTTTTTTTTATTTAAAACGATTAAATATCCAAATATTTTAGAATCGATATTATAACTGTGTAAATATAAGCTGCAGTGCCAGTGCTCTTTGATTGTTCAGACGGGTCGCCAGACTGTCGGCTTGTCGGTTTGCATTCGCTAAAGTTCGCTAATCAGGTTCGGGCGTGCGACAAATTCCCGAAGTAAGACAAATAATTGTCATTACACTATGACGTCATTATCCCGACAACCTTAGCGTCATTGCAGTGGTTGAGCCGGTTGTTTAGAAAAGGTCCATGCTTGGTCCATGACATATTTTTGTTCCTCTTCTCAGGGTTTTCTTTTTTTGTTTTCCTACTCAATTGTACCTGAGCGGTTGCTTTACTACAACACTATACACTTTTGATGTTTTAATTGTCGTATGATTTGCTGCAATAGTTGGTTGTTGCTCGTTCCTCGTTGTGTTTTAAGTCAGTCCAAAACAGTAGATTGCATTTCTTCAGTGGGGTTTTCTCCCAGCGAAAACAGTCTTTCTGTTGAGTAACTTCACGTACGCTATGTACTGTTGAGATTGAGGTAAGATAACATGTCCATATAAGAATTCCCGGGTTTCGTTATACTGATTTAAATTAACTTTCGCCCACGCTTTGAGTTTGAAGATATGTCGGTGAAATATGGGTGCATCTTTAGCTGACATCTTTCTCATTTCATTTCTAAAGACTGACCACTAAAGCTTGACTATTCTTCTTTTAGCTGATTATAGTAAGGATATTTATGTCGCTATATTATGATGCTTTTTCCTGGGCGTTGTTTTACACAGATATTTTAAAAAGTAGTGATTATACTGGGCTTTGAAGTACTGCTACTGATAGAGAGTTCCATTGGTTCAATAATTAATCAACTATAGTTGTTGTGTTATATATATGTCGATTTGGACCGGTCATTTTCGGCTAACATAGCTTGGAATTATATTGTGTTTTATCTTGCAGTTTATTTATAGTTTACTTTGTTGTATAACTGCACTTTTATCGTGCTTTGTATAGCAAATGTGTCGTGGTGTCCATGTAGTGTTCGTAAAAATCTCGCACTCGCATCTTGTCACACAAACACTCACACCTCGAGGGAGTATCGTCTTTCTACCGAAATCCAAAAAAACTTTTTTTCTTTCAAAATTACTTGTTATAATCATGGATATTTTTTCTTTATGCAAACACATATCATGCGCAGACGAATACATTGATATTAATTTAAATCCTTTTTTCAGATTTCCTATGATGGGCAGGTCCTTTGATTAGCAGAGAACACAAGAGTCGTTTGGGCCTGAAAACTCTGTTTATCATTTCATGGTACATTCGTTCTTCTATACAATGGTCAACTTTATGTAAAGAGAACTGCTTTCAATACAACTGATTAACATGCCCTTAGTGGTGATGAAACTCAAGGTATGTCTGTATAATGTTATATTTTTTGGTGGAAAGTAGAAAATAGATATCTCGTGCACAGATTTCAGCTTGAATGATTGTGTACAAATTACTTTGTGATCAATGCACTGCAAAGCAACATATCTAGCCATTGTCCAGTCTGGTTTTATCAACAAACTGTAAAGCCCACTTAGCCAAATAGCAATATTTTAATTCAATAATCTTTTCCTGGATTATTTGTCTTGTCTTTAAACATATTTTTTTCTGCTTGGAATTACATATGCGTATGTCAAATTATGCATAAAAGGCATGTGAATTTTATATATACTGTAGAAATCTTCGTGATAATATGACAAGGTCTTATTTTATAGCTAACTAGTTTTGTGATATCTATGTTTGCATTACTGTCTTGAGAAGCCATCAAGGCCTCTCATCAACCACTAGTTTGTAAATCTTGATCTGATTTTATAATAATAAATGTGTTTATCATTCACTTGGCTTTCACTCTCATCATTCTTATTGTGTATTTTTCAAGACAATTATGAATATTTCCAGCTCAAAATACTTATTAGAATTAAGTGATACATTTATATACATTTAGATTAGATTATTAAAAACATTTTTTTTAAATAATATTTAGATTAGGTATAGTTAGTTCTAGAAGCTGACCTTCACATTGGCTCATTTTTATTTTATTTTGTGTCACATTTAAAAAAGAAATTCTGTCACTTTCTTGATTAATATGTGAATGAAACTTGTCACTTACCATAAATTACCACCAAGACTTGAAAAATGTTTGCCTATTCACAGCTTATCAAACTGTGAAGGCTATTTTCAGTTTTACACTTGGCGGTAATTAGTTCTTATACCTCAGTAATGTTGAATTATAGTGAGGGATAAGATAAAAGAACCTGGGTCTTGATAAATGATGCAGCCATTAATTGCAGTTTGTTTATATTGTTGTGGGTGTTTTTGACTCAAAAATAAACCCACTGAATAGGAACAAGAAAGTATAGCTTGGACATTAGTTTACCACTTGATTCCTGTATAAACTTGATATAATTTAGAGTTATCAATTTTTCCGAAAACATTTTTTGTTTGGTATGCACACTTGTACATGTATAAACAAACAAGTTGTACATGTTTTATGTGTCAGTGATGTGCGTCAGTCTGATTGTTCTTTTTTGTAAATCTTATTTATATGATCAGTAGTGTTTTATGACCGTTGGTACATTGGTTTATGTATACCTGTTTTACTTCGACAAAGGGCTAAAGCTTGAAACGTCAGTAAAGTTAAGTCAACATTTTATACAAATTTCATTCTATTACCTATCGTTTATATACATTATATCAAACATCGATGCAGCCTATACTGGTTTACTCGCTAGTTTCCATCTATGTATAATTTGGTTAACATTATGGTACACAGTGTCATTATAATGATATCATCCATTGTATATTTAAGTTCTATACGTGGTTTACACAAGTTAATCTATATTTCAATAATATTTTATTTTGTTTTTATTAATGTATGACAACATTATAAGATGATTCTTGCAAATTTCTAATTATCACAATTTATCATGGCATTGTTATTATTATGATAATAATTTAAAATTCATATTGTGTTTGGTTTGCATGATGTATTTACATTGTGGAGTAACTTGCCATCGTACACAACACTTTTTAAGGCTTATTAGACTTTAGTACCAAAGTTTTTCGAATCATATTGAGAATGAGGGAGGCTTTGCTTTGCGAAGCTGTGAATAAATGGCCAATGCGGACCTGTATAAATACATTTTACAAGGGAGACTGAGAAATGTTAAAATATTACATCAAAAATACATTAATTGATACTGTCAAAAGGCAAGAATAAATTAAATGCTAAATGGAACTGAAATTTAACCAAGTTTATCACCGACTAACCAACTAACCACAGTTCTTTTTCTGCAGAAGTCTCTCAGTACGTACTGCCTATATAATAATAAATAGAGCTAATAAAATCATCTTGTTTTCTTTCACCAAGAATTGATTCTTTCAAATGACAATCCAACTTTTAAGGGTTGTTTAGGTTCCATGTCTGTGCTGTGCTGCCTTGTTTTTCTCAACGTATTTTAGTTGTTGATTTGCTCCAAAAAACGGCAATATTTTCCTCAGAAAAAAGAACAAATCTAAGTTTTGAATTGTCCATTTTCAGTCATTGCAAAAGCTGTCCTGCATAGCAACGTGACGTCACAAAATAGTACCGGTAATGTGATTGGTTTAAACAATTTTCTATCGGGCGATTTGATTGGGCCCATGTACTGTGAAGTGATATCGTATCATTTCACTTCACGGTTTGTGATTCAACAAGACTAACACACCTATTGACCGAAAGCAAAATGTTGAACTGCAATGGACTGCGGTGAAAAAAATCTGAATTATATCTTGTCTACGGGTCACAACACGGTATTTTGGTTCTCTTTTCCCCTCTGTAACACTTGACATTTGTTATTGTGAAACATGCTAAAAAGGTAATAAACTCCATATATGACTGTATTATTCCCGCAAAACCAATGAGACGAAGCAAGCTTGTGACGTCACACTTAGTCATGACATCTCTCGACCACCAATGACAGCTTACACGCCATGTGCGATGGATTTCAAATGTATACATGAGAAACGGAGCTGGTTTACAAATGAAAATAGACCTTAATACTCAAGCGATACAAAAGGAAAGTACACAAAAGAAAAACTATTATTTCTGGCTCCATAGAAATACATTTTTGGCTTTGAAAAATCCAGAAGGCAGACAATTTAAAATTGACACAAGATCAACTGCATGAGTTTGTTCTCAAAGAACAACAAAACACAAAACCAGTAGAGAGAGTCCACAGTACTTTACTAAATAATATGAATACTAAAATTGTATGTTTATGAGTATTTTCATTCAAAGAAAATGACCTTGAATTAAGTTACAATGTGTCCACTGAACCAGTGATATATCTATCTAAACACTGGTCAAGCAAAATGATCATTTTTCCAGATGTGTGAACTAGTGAAATATGTCAAAGACTCGACATGTAGTTGTCTTCTGTTCTTTTGTTTCGCTATGCCACTCTTCCATTTTGCCGCAAAAATATGTTGTTAGATACCAAAGTTTGAGTGATTATATCTCTAGAAATAATGCATTGATAATGTATCGATCTAAAACTTTGTACAGTCAAGTAAAAAACAATGCAATATGTTTCAAAATTTTAATGAAGTATTTGTATGAAGTGAATGAACTTATATTTATCAAAGAGATGAATGATAGCCTTCAGTCCTACCTTAAGCAGACTTAAAAAACAGAAGTGTCACTCACTTAACGCTTGTAAACTGTTGAGTACCAAAGATAGTGGTGTGCAAATTCTCACCATTCCAATTTACCTCATTTTTCTAAATTATCCAATAACTGCATACAAGACTAAAGGCATGTCACCACAGACAGCCAATGGTTGAATAATGATAAAAAACTTAATCAAAACAATCCAATAGTGCACATTTGATTTAACATTAAATCATGGAGTAACACCAGATGATTGCACATTTCATTCAAGCTTTGTGGCTGAGGGGACAT
The DNA here is from genome assembly GCA_949775045.1 of Metridium senile. Taxonomy (NCBI): domain Eukaryota; kingdom Metazoa; phylum Cnidaria; class Anthozoa; order Actiniaria; family Metridiidae; genus Metridium; species Metridium senile. The sequence continues at coordinate 50,184,480 of OX459096.1, read as the reverse complement.
GGTAGGGGTGGTTGTCCATAACACAACATCACTGACAATTTCTCTCACCAAACACGACATAGAGCACAGCTTTAAAATTCACCTGACAGCACAGCACAGCAAACACTGCAAACCAAAGGCATTTACATCACCGCAACAAAGCACTTTCAATTTTTTCATTGAAGCACTGCAAAAAAATATTCATCAACACTGCAATCGCCCATGCTGCCTCCATGGTATATAATATATGCTTGGTGCCATATATATTTTTTCACTTCCACTATTTTAACATTCTGTTATGGTTCTACAGCTGAGTTCCGTTAGATAATGGATGGAAACCATTCTCAAGATTCTTGTCATCAGGAAATGACCAAGCTCCAAAACAATCCCACACCTGATGTAAGTAGATCATCTATATTATTATTATTCATTCAAAACATTTCTTTGTTTCTGATTGGTTGAAATAACTACATGTATTTCTTTGTATCATTCTATGAGAAAGCATTATTGAACTTGATGACTCATAGCATTCAATAATTAAACAAATTATTGAATGTCTTGCTAGAATGGCTTTCTTTTGGTTTATAAGTCAGAATATGGAGATGACGGGCAAACTTGTTACAATAATAACTCTCTACCTCAATCGATTAGAACTATCTCTTCTATTACGTTGTTTAAAACGCATATATTTTAATCAGCGTTTAATGTATAATATTTTTCTAAGTTTTAAATAGTTCTATAATTTTGTATAATTACAGTGTCTAAAACAGGGATGAATAGGGGCTTTAAAAGTATTATTATTATTTTATAATGTTCTTTTTGCCACATTTTTCCTCATATATATTCTGGAAATATTTTGAATGATTAATAAAATAATTATTGAATTTGGCTTTCATATATTGAATTTTAAACCCTAACACTCTGCATTTAACTCATGTAGCATATAGCATACTCAGCCTCATTCAATAATTGCTTAGCATTATAACTGATCTATTCAAGCATTGCACTAGTATAAAATATATTACACATATACAATGTACATATTTTTGTACAGCAAATAGTTGTGATTGTATTCCATTTGTGTGTAAAACCATTTGCACCTTCAATTACAGATCTGTCAAACAGTATTTTCTTTTTTTCTGGTGTTAACCAACACCAGTTTGCATTAGACTGTGGTCTGAAAGGTCATGCACCACAACCCCTCTATACTGTACTCACTAACAATATATTAAACCTGTCTGTGACCTCACTCAGTTACTAGCTCATACTAACACACGTCACTATAATTATATATGTACTAATCTGGAGGATGTAAAAGAACCACTGACTACATTTTAAACTATGGGTTTGATGATCATCCTTAGTGACTGGCCTAAATACTAACCACTAAAACGCTAATAAATGTATCAAGTTCTTTTTTATGGCAGTACCTTATACTTTTTTGAGGTTACTAACTAGTGTAGGAGGGTCTCTTACATGTCAGGAAAAATAATTATTTACACATTTTTATTTCAGAATACAACCATTGCCACTGTCACAACTGCTGAAGTATCTAGTGCAGAAACTACTGAATCACCCAGGCAACAACCCCGAGCAGTAACCATGGCAACAGAGTCCTCTACTGTATCTTATAGTACTGTACATGTACAACCAAGTCCTTCTTTGTCTTTACTACTAACAAAGTCAGCCTCAGAGGTAAGTTTGAAAGAAGATATCATACATAACATTTGAAAGAAGTAAGCTGCATTGGTGTTTCTAAGAAATAATTGAAGTAGCCAAAGTAACTTGTAATACTATGCTTCCCAGTAGACCGTGACAACCTCGAAATTTTATCGCGACCCGTCGATACGAAAAATTGATCACGTGATGGACTTTTATGTACCACGTGATGATATTCTTCTGTACCACGTGAACAACGTTTTGCGCGGGTTCACATACGATCTTCGATCCAATCATAGTGATCGAATCTTCCCACGGCTTCATTTATACTAGAGAATCTTTGCATTTAACGTATATATACGGAGAATCTTTGCCTTCAACGTATAAGCGCCAAACAAAAGTAGTATTTTAAGTACTAGTATAAATGAAGCCGTGGGAAGATTCGATCACTATGATTCGATCGAAGATATCGTATGTGAACCCGCGCCAAACGAAAAATGTTGTTCACGTGGTACAGAAGAATATCATCACGTGGTACATAAAAAGTCCATCACGTGATGAATTTTTCGTATCGACGGGTCACGATAAAATTTCGAGGTTGTCACGGTCTACTGGGAAGCATAGTACTGAAATAATGAATGTAATGTGTACACTGTATCATAAAATACTAAAATTATTAATAATCATTATTTCTATAAAACTGGTTTTAAAACTTATTATCTTGTTTGTAACATTACATTCATGGTTTTAGCCTCTGCCACACAACCCACGCAAAACTCTTGTGAGAAGTCAAGCTCTACGTAGTACACCGTCACCACCTCTACCAAATGAAGACTTCATTGAGGTCAGTATGTTAACTTTTAGTCTTAATAACAATTTCTATACTATCTTGCTTTCAAGAAGAAAGTTCAGAGACTCTGTATGTAGGTTTCATTATTGTACATACACAAACATACATAGTGTGGTCAATAAGCTAATAAGTTGCACTGTTGTGGATTCACACAATTTGGTCATTTCTAGACAATCCTGCACTACTATAGAAAATTGGCAAAATCACACACAATCCTTTAAAATATTACATAATTCTAGCACTTACCTTAAAAAACATAAGTCATTACATTTTTTCCGATGATTTTGAACCAATTTCATACCCAGAGCCTGCAGTACTCTTGGCCAGCTCTGCCGATTAACGATAGACTCAGAAAACAGATTTATTCCGTTCTAATTTTGGGGTTCCAGTTTATTAATGATCTGCGGGTTTGGGCATCTCACAACTTTTGTGTGGACGGTTGTGGACAGGCAAATACATTTCAAACACACTACTTTTGGACAATAATTTTTTTAGATCCGGATGATCCGGATAAAACCTTTGTTTTCAAAAATATTTGGATACATGGAAGAGTCTTCTGTACCTAAATCTAGCAATTTTTACTTTATGTTTACGTTTGTCCTCAACTTTAGCAACATTGTTAGTTTGAAAATATCTCACCTGAGCATTTCAAAAAAAAAATTCATAGCATCTACTATACAGTAATGGTTTCAAAATATTGTGCAATCCTGCATATTTTCCCACACAATTTGCCTCCAAAATCCTTCACGATTTGAAGTTTTTTCCTGAAACCTATCAAAACCCCTAATAAGGAAAAAAAATTATTCATATCAAGTTCGTTTTTCTTTCTTTCCCTATCTTTTTTCTACATGATTATGAAGCTGTTTTTTTTTTTTAGGGATCTACTATGACAGTGACTAGTGCAAGTTTTGAGTATGCATACCAACCAAATGACAATGACATTATTAGAGAGACAATGTCAAGGCAAGAAGCTATGATTCACAAACAAGGCTCTTTTTCTAGAGGTAACTATAATTATTAATTCTGTAATGCTTAAAGTTTTGAATCTAGTGAAGTAAAAAGATATACATATTAAAATAAAAACAAATGATTTAAATAAAAATATTTATTTGTCTTTATTTGACGTGATCATTTTAATACTAGAATGCTTTACAAACTTTATCTATTAGAACTTTTATGTACTCTTACAATAACTGGACAAGTGTCACTAACTATTCTGCAAAAGAAAGCAGGCAAAGCATGTGGATACTGTTAATATTTGATACTATATAATGTGTAGTTCCAGAAAATATCCATCCCCCCCCCTCCCCCCCCCCCCCCCCCCTCCCATCCCCCCACAGGGTTTTTTTTTATTATCAGACCTGTTTACCTCATGGAATTTCCATTCCAGAGGGTCTTTTGTACCACCTGGAATTTCCATAATTTTCCCACTTGCTTTAAAATCCCCTCGAAAAACTCAAATTCCCACCTAAAATTTGTGGACAAACGCATCAATGGCACAAGTTCCACAATGGATATTTTCTGGAACTACACAATGCAAATGGCCTGTTTGGTTCTATGAGTTTTTTTAAAACAAAGACAATGCTTCATTCTATTTTATAAATTTCCAGTTTGAATCATGTTAACAAAAGGAGGACTTACTTGGCATTGCGAGTTTACTGTATTAAGGTTTTGAATTCTTTGTTTCGCAGGGAATTGCGTTGTTCCCACCAATTTCATTCCCCTATCAGGCTCCATGCAACACCAAAAAAAATCATTAACATCTTGATTATATTATTGTCTTCTAGATAACTCTTTTGAGTACACTGATTCTACTGGAACAGATCTGCATGAATTTATAGTAAAAACTCTTAAAAATCCAAGGTAAAATCATTAACATTCTTAGTATTTCCAAATCCAAATCTGGAATTTTGTATAATTATTTCCAGCCAATTCAAAGTATATTATTGTTATGTGTCTATCACCTATTTTATATACTATTATACTAGTTTACTCGCTAGTTTCCATTTATTTTAAAATGACAACTTATCTCAACTCATCATGTAATTTTGAGTGTTTCACTATCACACAGAAACAAATGGCTAACAGTTGTATGTTTTTCATTCATTTGAGATGTACAGACGTACACATTATTACCTCATTTGTTCAAAATACTGGAAACCTATGTGGGAAACAATGCAAGTTATTTTTCTCATATTTTCATGTTATTGTTTTTCAGGGATAGAAAATTTGTATTAAAGCTAGAACATGACTTTCTTAACTTCATTCAAGACCAACTGTAAGTCTCTTTAAGATAACATTTAATAATTGAACCATGATTATTAAGTACTATAGTACTTAATAGTTATATACCCTGGAGTTTTGGGATGAATATACACCTATTTGCAAGAACGTTGTCCTGACTTTTGTAATTTAGTGGAAAGGAATTTATTATAAAACTCAAAAGAAGATCACTCAAGCTTAACTCGTTCTTTTGTTATTCCTTTCTTACTAAATTACTAATGTTCTTTTTTCGTTTGACAACCTTCTTGCAATTAGGTGTACATAAAAAAAAAAAAAAAACGAAATACCATAACCAAAACGAAAACTCAACGTAGCAACACAAAATGATCCTCAGAGAAATCTGAAAATCATTATGTAAGATCTACCCTCATTATAGTCTACCCTTTACCTAATGAAGACCAGCAGTTGGAATGTTGCACCCAAACCTTTGTTATTCAATCATAATATAACATTCTACTTATCCAGGATAATCTTTATCAAGTATCCGCCAATGACATCATACTACAGAATGATAGTACACAGAGTAGCTGCATTCTTTGGTTTGGAACATAACGTGGACCAGCAGACGGGAAAGTCTGTTATCATCAACAAATGTCACACTACTAGAATGTAAGTACTCCAGTCTAGTCCAAATCTTAGCTAGGAATGGGGATGGGAATGGGGTTTTCAAAATGCAATGTAATACAAAAAGGTCATTGATATCATATTAGTCTTAAATTTGTTCTTTAGTTTTTCACTTACTTGATATAGCCTTTGTCTTGTTTTAAACAGACCTGAACAGAGATTTGCAGATCTTGTGTCCCTTAGTAGAGAAGATTCAGAAGATTCTGAAGGATCTATGCCCAAATCAATTCTAAGACGAGACAATATGTCTCTAGGTGATAGCACACCTCCTAAAGTAAGTTAACATCTCAATAACTATTACAAGGAAGTAATTTGCATCGGCTATTTCCAAATGTAATTTTTAATTGCATGCCCAGTCAAGTTTGTTTGGTAGCAGATTGTATTTGTTGATTGTTTTAGTCAATTTTTTTAGTTTTTCAATTCTTTTTATATTCTTTATTGTGAGCTGGACATTAATTGATCAATCAGTTGATTAATAATAACTAGGTAATTACTTAATTGATTGTCCATAATTCATTAATTTGTTTATTTCTTGTAGATTGACAGTCCATTACTTGCAAGTCTTAGCATGGAGGACAAGCGACAGAAATCTTTTGAGGAACGTGAAGAAGAGTACCGTAAAGTCAAAGCAAGAATATTTAATCAGAGTGTAAGTATAGACACTGTAAAGATATGACATAATAGATATGTGATAATAAAATAATATATAATAAATCTACAATAAATCCATGATAAAATACAAGAACAAGAATATATGTAAAGTAGTTTAAAAACGACATATTTTCAATCAATTTTTGATTCTTCTTTTGAAAGATTCTTCTTTCGGGAGATAAAATAAGCATTGGTGACTATACTAGTTGATAAAATCACCACAGGTGGACAAAGAGATCCATGTTTCCCCCATCCTTTTCTGACATTAATGTAATGTGTATTTTAATGTGTTTTGATTATTATTTTAGTCACAGTCATCACAATCATCGCAATCTTCCAAAGGAGATGCCGATATGTCACAACCTCAAATACTAACAAGGTAAATTGTATAATATAATAATGTTTATCAGTTCTGATTGCAGTAATTACTTATGATAATAGTATTGTCATGTCAAAATTGCCAGTTACTATACCTAATTCTATTTTCCCATGACTTGCATTGAGCACAGTTATTCAATTTTATGTACTATATGCCTGTAGGTGTGTTCCTTGGGGCCCTGTTATTGGAGTCTACATTTTAAAGCTGTCTTTGCAAAATAATAATTGTATAATTATTTCCATAATTATGTTAAGCAATATCTCTTGATATGTTAGGGAAGAAAGTGAGTTGATGTCTCAAGAGCAGCTGCAGCTTGCACAGCCACAAGAGACAGTGCCTAGGATTTTATTGAAATCACAGTCTTTTGATGAGAGGACCATGGATAAAGGATCAGTATCACGCTCAGGTATGTCTTCATTAAGTTATGGTATGCATGTGTTGTTCATACTTCTTGGGATATTTGAAATACTTGTAACTTATACCTCACCACCTACTAAAAACTACAAGGAATAATCTCTTTGTAAGAATCTATCAGAAATATGCAAGAAGCAGATCTCTATATGACATGGGTATAAAATGACATGCTATTACTCTTTATTTGCAATTTTATTTTCAAAATTGTTCTGTATTCACCTCAAAAACATCATTATGGTCATGTATTCTTATCAACACATGTTTTGTTCAGGCAAGAATTGAACACTTCAACAAATAACAATGTCACAAGTTGCTCTTTTACCTTTTTTACACATTTATGTACAATCAACAAAAAGTCTGCACATATTATTTATGTTTTATTATTTTGTCCTATTTATTCTGGTATACATCAATGCTTATTCTATAATCCATTGTTAGGTACAAGAATAGTGTCCAATAAAGTCTTAAATGCTTATTCTATAATCCATTGTTAGGTACAAGAATAGTGCCCAATAAAGTCTTAAACAGATCAAGCAGCAGCCCTGGAGGAAGTGCTGCAGCATTTGCTGCTAATGAACGCTTTAATAAAACCACAGGAAGTCCAAAAGGAAGCAGAGTCCCCATAGCAGGTTATCCTGTATCTGGAATACAGTACTGGACACCAGATGGGATTGCTGTTGTGCCTGTACCTGGTAATGAGGTACCAATGGTACAGCCACATGGTGGCATGCAAGGCGGCATGTTACCTGTCATGAACACATCACAGCAAGGTAATTCACAGCATTGTGTGTATTTTATGAAAAAGACTGTGAGTTATTGCTGAAAACCATTGCACTGGACCAGCAGATTGTAAATGTTATTTTGAGTTGCTGAGTGCTCTTCCTTGAGGTTCACTCGCACTCACTACAAGAAAAACTAAAAAAACAGAAAAACAATAAAATCATTTTGTCAAGGAAGAAAACCGCCCATCAAAACAACTCAACTCACATAATATTATTATATTGACTTCCTAAATGTTTGCATTCAATTATTTTAGGTAATATGGTATGGACATTACCAGCTGAAAATGTACAGCAAGGAATGATGCTTATCAACCCAAGTACAGGTTGGTAGTAGATATCTTTGTATTGTAACCTATTTGTAGATTGTCAGAGTGAGTGGAAAATGGTGAACAACAATTTCATATCTGGAAGGACCTGTGGGTCTGTAATATTGATTGTTTATGGTTCCTTTGTGACGACAAACAAATTCAGAGCTCAAAACCAGGCCCATTTAGTGGAAAGGAGCTTACAAGTTATGGAACTGTGCTTAGAAATCTAGAGAAACTGTACATGTTGTGTAACTACAATTCCTTTCGCTTGAGCAATCGCCATTGGCCGTTCCACTGATGACCTCTTTTGAAATAGGTATATATTCCAGAAACACATGACAATATTTTGTGTGTTATTTCCAGGAGCACCAGCACTAGGTCCTGATGGTAACCCTATCATCGTCCAGCCATCATACCAGCAAATGGTAATGAAACCAGGCAGTAGTCCAGGATATACACAACAACCACAGCAACACAGACCACCACAACAATCCAGTCCACAGGTAGCCCAATCTTCTCCTGTTGGTCCAGGACAGATGGTTATGCCTGCTTATATGGGCATGCAACAGCCTATGTATGTTGTTCAACAACCAGGTCGATTTGCACAACAGCAGGTTTGTATTCATATCACATAATAAAAAAATGATAATGTCACATAATACATTTATATGAAAGTATATTTCAAAGCCACAAACCTTCTTGAGATCCACTATATGCTATACATAGTGTAAATGCTTCTATAATAGTAATGATATGGTATTGTAAGATGGAATTGAGTTGTTGCTGACCATCAATGTTATTGTTGTCAGGGTTCTGAGGGTCTTAACCAAGTCCATTGGTCTGGTAATACCCAACAAATGGCATCTGCATCATACCAGGATCTAGGTAACCAGTTTAGTGGCATGTCAATAACAGGCCAGCCACAGGACATAGATCCATCTCTACAACATGGTATGATAGCTGGTGAATCAGCTGGTATTGCTTCATCAACTACTTCCTCTCCTATGTATGTATCAAGTATGTCACAAGGTACTGGACAACCTGGACAAGTACAGTATGTAATGCTACCTCCTCAAAGTATGCACCAACAGCAGCCTATTCGACCTATACCTCCTCCTCACATGGTACCTCCATCCATGCAACAAGCTAACTCTCCTCAACAGAACCCAGCTTATGTAGTAACACCTCAATCGCCTTACTCACCTTCAGCATATCAACCTCAATATGGGTTTAGTAAAGATGGATCTATGCTTCAACATCAACGATCACAATCACCTCCAACACCACCACAAACATCATCTCCATCATCTTTTAACCAACAGTCAAACCCACAATTCCAACAACCAAACACTGCACCTACTCAGTCATCTGTGCTTCGAAATATGGTACCGTTAGTAGTAGCAGGAACACCTCAAGTTCCTGTAGGAGCTACTGTCCTTCAAGGTAATCAAACTGGTCAGATACCTGCCCAAGGTGGGGCCATGCCACCTTATCATGTTGTTCCAGTACCTGCACCACCATTCCATCAACATGGACAGAATAGAATATATAATAGACCTCAAAAGTCTTCTGATTTATATGAAGCTGGGATGGTAGTGGGACAGCCAGGATTTGGACAAGTTGCATTTGGACAGTATGGAGACCAAATAGCAATGATACCATCAGGGGATAGGGCTCATTATGCCCAGTATTACCAGTCACAAAGGTAAACAGACGATACACCAAGATAATCATTGTTATCATCATCATTAGTATTACCATAATCATTGTTATCATCATCAGTAGTATTACCATAATCATTGTCATCATCATCATTAGTATTACCATAACCATTGTCATCATCATTATTAGTATTACCATAACCATTGTCATCATCATTAGTATTACCATAACCATTGTCATCATCATCATTAGTATTACCATAACCATTGTTATCATCATCATTAGTATTACCATAATCATTGTTATCATCATCATTAGTATTACCATTATCATTGTTATCATCATCATTAGTATTACCATAATCATTGTTATCATCATCATTAGTATTACCATTATCATTGTTATCATCATCATTAGTATTACCATAGTCATTGTTATCAACATCATTAGTATTACCATAATCATTGTCATCATCATCATTAGTATTACCATTATCATTGTTATCAACATCATTAGTATTACCATAACCATTGTCATCATCATCATTAGTATTACCATTATCATTGTTATCATCATCATTAGTATTACCATAATCATTGTTATCAACATCATTAGTATTACCATAATCATTGTCATCATCATCATTAGTATTACCATAATCATTGTTATCATCATCATCATCATTAGTATTACCATAATCATTGTTATCAACATCATTAGTATTACCATAATCATTGTTATCATCATCATCAGTATTACCATAATCATTGTCATCATCATTAGTATTACCATAACCATTGTCATCATCATCATTAGTATTACCATAATCATTGTTATCATCATCATCATTAGTATTACCATAATCATTGTTATCATCATCATCAGTATTACCATAATCATTGTCATCATCATTAGTATTACCATAACCATTGTCATCATCATCATTAGTATTACCATAATCATTGTCATCATCATTATTAGTATTACCATAATCATTGTCATCATCATCATTAGTATTACCATAATCATTGTCATCATCATTATTAGTATTACCATAATCATTGTTATCATCATCATTAGTATTACCATAATCATTGTTATCATCATCATTAGTATTACCATAATCATTGTCATCATCATCATTAGTATTACCATAATCATTGTTATCATCATCATTAGTATTACCATAATCATTGTTATCATCATCATTAGTATTACCATAACCATTGTCATCATCATCATTAGTATTACCATAATCATTGTTATCATCATCATTAGTATTACCATAATCATTGTCATCATCATCATTAGTATTACCATAACCATTGTCATCATCATCATTAGTATTACCATAATCATTGTTATCATCATCATTAGTATTACCATAATCATTGTTATCATCATCATTAGTATTACCATAATCATTGTCATCATCATTATTAGTATTACCATAATCATTGTTATCATCATCATTAGTATTACCATAATCATTGTTATCATCATCATTAGTATTACCATAATCATTGTCATCATCATCATTAGTATTACCATAATCATTGTTATCATCATCATTAGTATTACCATAATCATTGTTATCATCATCATTAGTATTACCATAACCATTGTCATCATCATCATTAGTATTACCATAATCATTGTTATCATCATCATTAGTATTACCATAATCATTGTTATCATCATCATCATTAGTATTACAATAATCATTGTCATCATCATTAGTATTACCATAATCATTGTCATCATCATCATTAGTATTACCATCATCATTGTTATCATCATCATTAGTATTACCATTATCATTGTTATCAACATCATTAGTATTACCATAATCATTGTTATCATCATCATCATTAGTATTACCATAATCATTGTTATCATCATCATTAGTATTACCATAATCATTGTCATCATCATCATTAGTATTACCATCATCATTGTTATCATCATCATTAGTATTACCATAATCATTGTTATCATCATCATTAGTATTACCATAATCATTGTTATCATCATCATCATTAGTATTACCATAATCATTGTTATCATCATCATTAGTATTACCATAATCATTGTCATCATCATTATTAGTATTACCATAATCATTGTTATCATCATCATTAGTATTACCATAATCATTGTCATCATCATCATTAGTATTACCATCATCATTGTTATCATCATCATTAGTATTACCATAATCATTGTTATCATCATTATTAGTATTACCATAATCATTGTTATCATCATCATTAGTATTACAATAATCATTGTCATCATCATTATTAGTATTACCATAATCATTGTTATCATCATCATTAGTATTACAATAATCATTGTTATCATCATCATTAGTATTACCATAATCATTGTCATCATCATCATCATTAGTATTACCATAATCATTGTTATCATCATCATTAGTATTACCATAATCATTGTTATCATCATCATCATTAGTATTACCATAATCATTGTTATCATCATCATTAGTATTACCATAACCATTGTTATCATCATCATTAGTATTACCATAATCATTGTTATCATCATCATTAGTATTACCATAATCATTGTCATCATCATTATTAGTATTACCATAATCATTGTTATCATCATCATTAGTATTACCATAATCATTGTTATCATCAACATCATTAGTATTACAATAATCATTGTTATTATCATTATTAGTATTACCATAATCATTGTCATCATCATTAGTATTACCATAACCATTGTTATCAACATCATTAGTATTACCATAATCATTGTTATCATTAGTATTACCATAATCATTGTCATCATCATCATTAGTATTACCATTATCATTGTTATCATCATCATTAGTATTACCATAATCATTGTCATCATCATCATTAGTATTACCATAATCATTGTTATCATCATCATTAGTATTACCATAATCATTGTTATCATCAACATCATTAGTATTACAATAATCATTGTTATTATCATTATTAGTATTACCATAATCATTGTCATCATCATTAGTATTACCATAACCATTGTTATCAACATCATTAGTATTACCATAATCATTGTTATCATTAGTATTACCATAATCATTGTCATCATCATCATTAGTATTACCATTATCATTGTTATCATCATCATTAGTATTACCATAATCATTGTCATCATCATCATTAGTATTACCATAATCATTGTTATCATCATCATCATTAGTATTACCATAATCATTGTCATCATCATTATTAGTATTACCATAATCATTGTCATCATCATCATTAGTATTACCATAATCATTGTTATCATCATCATTAGTATTACCATAATCATTGTCATCATCATCATTAGTATTACCATAATCATTGTCATCATCATCATTAGTATTACCATAATCATTGTTATCATCATCATTAGTATTACCATAATCATTGTTATCATCATCATTAGTATTACCATAATCATTGTCATCATCATTATTAGTATTACCATAATCATTGTTATCATCATCATTAGTATTACCATTATCATTGTTATCATCATCATCATTAGTATTACCATAATCATTGTTATCATCATTATTAGTATTACCATAATCATTGTTATCAACATCATTAGTATTACCATAATCATTGTCATCATCATCATTAGTATTACCATTATCATTGTTATCATCATCATTAGTATTACCATAATCATTGTCATCATCATCATTAGTATTACCATCATCATTGTTATCATCATCATCAGTATTACCATAATCATTGTTATCATCATCATTAGTATTACCATAATCATTGTTATCATCATTATTAGTATTACCATAATCATTGTTATCATCATCATTAGTCTAACCATAATCATTGTTATCATCATCATTAGTATTACCATAATCATTGTCATCATCATCATTAGTATTACCATAATCATTGTTATCAACATCATTAGTATTACCATCATCATTGTCATCATCATCATTAGTATTACCATAATCATTGTTATCAACATCATTAGTATTACCATAATCATTGTCATCATCATCATTAGTATTACCATTATGATTGTTATCATCATCATTAGTATTACCATAATCATTGTCATCATCATCATTAGTATTACCATCATCATTGTTATCATCATCATCAGTATTACCATAATCATTGTTATCAACATCATTAGTATTACCATAATCATTGTCATCATCATCATTAGTATTACCATTATCATTGTTATCATCATCATTAGTATTACCATAATCATTATAATCATTGTTATCATTATTAGTATTACCATAACCATTGTTATCATCATCATTAGTATTACCATAATCATTGTCATCATCATCATTAGTATTACCATTATCATTGTTATCATCATCATTAGTATTACCATAATCATTGTTATCATCATCATTAGTATTACCATAATCATTGTTATCATCATCATCATTAGTATTACCATAATCATTGTTATCATCATCATTAGTATTACCATAATCATTGTTATCATCATCATTAGTATTACCATAATCATTATCATCATCATTAGTATTACCATAATCATTGTTATCATCATCATTAGTCTAACCATAATCATTGTTATCATCATCATTAGTATTACCATAATCATTGTTATCATCATCATTAGTATTACCATTATCATTGTTATCATCATCATCATTAGTATTACCATAATCATTGTTATCATCATCATCATTAGTATTACCATAATCATTGTTATCATCATCATCATTAGTATTACCATAATCATTGTTATCATCATCATTAGTATTACCATAATCATTGTTATCATCATCATTAGTATTACCATAATCATTGTTATCATCATCATTAGTATTACCATAATCATTGTTATCATCATCATCATTAGTATTACCATAATCATTGTTATCATCATCATCATTAGTATTACCATAATCATTGTTATCATCATCATTAGTATTACCATAATCATTGTTATCATCATCATTAGTATTACCATAATCATTGTTATCATCATCATTAGTATTACCATAATCATTGTTATCAACATCATTAGTATTACCATCATCATTGTCATCATCATCATTAGTATTACCATAATCATTGTTATCATCATCATCATTAGTATTACCATAATCATTGTTATCATCATCATTAGTATTACCATAACCATTGTTATCATCATCATCATTAGTATAACCATACCATCACAAAATCAGGAATCTATGTTTGATGTTATTGATGCTTTAGGTTTAGTCAGCCGCAAGCCGTCAGTGGATCCGGTGTACCTCATCATCAATACTCTAAGCATAAGCCGAAACAATACCACAAGAAAAAGGACAGTCCACGTGAACAAAGTTTGAAAAAACAAACCAGCAAGTCATCTGATTCATCAGATACAACTTCTGGAGGTAAGTTTCCTAGACATTCTTATTTAGGAAGGAGGATAGAAGATTTCTATAACCGGCGTAACGATCTCTCTTTAATGCCTGTAGAAGTCTATCCTCCTTCATTAATGTACCAGGCATGGTAACAACACACTTAATGCCTGTAGAAGTCTTCTATCCTCCTTCATTAATGTACCAGGCATGGTAACAACACACTTAATGCCTGTAGAGGTCTTCTATCCTCCTTCATTAATGTACCAGGCATGGTAACAACACACTTAATACCTGTAGAAGTCTTCTATCCTCCTTCATTAATGTACCAGGCATGGTAACAACACACTTAATGCCTGTAGAGGTCTTCTATCCTCCTTCATTAATGTACCAGGCATGGTAACAACACACTTAATGCCTGTAGAGGTCTTCTATCCTCCTTCATTAATGTACCAGGCATGGTAACAACACACTTAATACCTGTAGAAGTCTTCTATCCTCCTTCATTAATGTACCAGGCATGGTAACAACACACTTAATGCCTGTAGAAGTCTTCTATCCTCCTTCATTAATGTACCAGGCATGGTAACAACACACTTAATGCCTGTAGAAGTCTTCTATCCTCCTTCATTAATGTACCAGGCATGGTAACAACACACTTAATGCCTGTAGAAGTCTTCTATCCTCCTTCATTAATGTACCAGGCATGGTAACAACACACTTAATGCCTGTAGAGGTCTTCTATCCTCCTTCATTAATGTACCAGGCCTGGTAACAACACACTTAATGCCTGTAGAAGTCTTCTATCCTCCTTCATTAATGTACCAGGCATGGTAACAACACACTTAATGCCTGTAGAGGTCTTCTATCCTCCTTCATTAATGTACCAGGCCTGGTAACAACACACTTAATGCCTGTAGAGGTCTTCTATCCTCCTTCATTAATGTACCAGGCCTGGTAACAACACACTTAATGCCTATAGAGGTCTTCTATCCTCCTTCATTAATGTACCAGGCATGGTAACAACACACTTAATGCCTGTAGAAGTCTTCTATCCTCCTTCATTAATGTACCAGGCATGGTAACAACACACTTAATACCTGTAGAAGTCTTCTATCCTCCTTCATTAATGTACCAGGCATGGTAACAACACACTTAATGCCTGTAGAAGTCTTCTATCCTCCTTCATTAATGTACCAGGCATGGTAACAACACACTTAATGCCTGTAGAGGTCTTCTATCCTCCTTCATTAATGTACCAGGCATGGTAACAACACACTTAATGCCTGTAGAAGTCTTCTATCCTCCTTCATTAATGTACCAGGCATGGTAACAACACACTTAATGCCTGTAGAAGTCTTCTATCCTCCTTCATTAATGTACCAGGCATGGTAACAACACACTTAATACCTGTAGAAGTCTTCTATCCTCCTTCATTAATGTACCAGGCATGGTAACGATCTCTCTTTAATGCCTGTAGAAGTCTTCTATTCTCCTTCATTAATGTACCAGGCATGGTAACGATCTCTCTTTAATGCCTGTAGAAGTCTTCTATCCTCCTTCATTAATGTACCAGGCATGGTAACAACACACTTAATGCCTGTAGAAGTCTTCTATCCTCCTTCATTAATGTACCAGGCATGGTAACAACACACTTAATGCCTGTAGAGGTCTTCTATCCTCCTTCATTAATGTACCAGGCATGGTAACAACACACTTAATACCTGTAGAAGTCTTCTATCCTCCTTCATTAATGTACCAGGCATGGTAACAACACACTTAATGCCTGTAGAGGTCTTCTATCCTCCTTCATTAATGTACCAGGCATGGTAACAACACACTTAATGCCTGTAGAGGTCTTCTATCCTCCTTCATTAATGTACCAGGCATGGTAACAACACACTTAATGCCTGTAGAGGTCTTCTATCCTCCTTCATTAATGTACCAGGCATAGTAACAACACACTTAATGCCTGTAGAAGTCTTCTATTCTCCTTCATTAATGTACCAGGCATGGTAACAACACACTTAATGCCTGTAGAGGTCTTCTATCCTCCTTCATTAATGTACCAGGCATGGTAACAACACACTTAATACCTGTAGAAGTCTTCTATCCTCCTTCATTAATGTACCAGGCATGGTAACAACACACTTAATGCCTGTAGAGGTCTTCTATCCTCCTTCATTAATGTACCAGGCATGGTAACAACACACTTAATGCCTGTAGAGGTCTTCTATCCTCCTTCATTAATGTACCAGGCATGGTAACAACACACTTAATACCTGTAGAAGTCTTCTATCCTCCTTCATTAATGTACCAGGCATGGTAACAACACACTTAATGCCTGTAGAAGTCTTCTATCCTCCTTCATTAATGTACCAGGCATGGTAACAACACACTTAATGCCTGTAGAAGTCTTCTATCCTCCTTCATTAATGTACCAGGCATGGTAACAACACACTTAATGCCTGTAGAAGTCTTCTATCCTCCTTCATTAATGTACCAGGCATGGTAACAACACACTTAATGCCTGTAGAGGTCTTCTATCCTCCTTCATTAATGTACCAGGCCTGGTAACAACACACTTAATGCCTGTAGAAGTCTTCTATCCTCCTTCATTAATGTACCAGGCATGGTAACAACACACTTAATGCCTGTAGAGGTCTTCTATCCTCCTTCATTAATGTACCAGGCCTGGTAACAACACACTTAATGCCTGTAGAGGTCTTCTATCCTCCTTCATTAATGTACCAGGCCTGGTAACAACACACTTAATGCCTGTAGAGGTCTTCTATCCTCCTTCATTAATGTACCAGGCATGGTAACAACACACTTAATGCCTGTAGAAGTCTTCTATCCTCCTTCATTAATGTACCAGGCATGGTAACAACACACTTAATACCTGTAGAAGTCTTCTATCCTCCTTCATTAATGTACCAGGCATGGTAACAACACACTTAATGCCTGTAGAAGTCTTCTATCCTCCTTCATTAATGTACCAGGCATGGTAACAACACACTTAATGCCTGTAGAGGTCTTCTATCCTCCTTCATTAATGTACCAGGCATGGTAACAACACACTTAATGCCTGTAGAAGTCTTCTATCCTCCTTCATTAATGTACCAGGCATGGTAACAACACACTTAATGCCTGTAGAAGTCTTCTATCCTCCTTCATTAATGTACCAGGCATGGTAACAACACACTTAATACCTGTAGAAGTCTTCTATCCTCCTTCATTAATGTACCAGGCATGGTAACGATCTCTCTTTAATGCCTGTAGAAGTCTTCTATTCTCCTTCATTAATGTACCAGGCATGGTAACGATCTCTCTTTAATGCCTGTAGAAGTCTTCTATCCTCCTTCATTAGTGTACCAGGCATGGTAACAACACACTTAATGCCTGTAGAAGTCTTCTATCCTCCTTCATTAATGTACCAGGCATGGTAACAACACACTTAATGCCTGTAGAGGTCTTCTATCCTCCTTCATTAATGTACCAGGCATGGTAACAACACACTTAATGCCTGTAGAGGTCTTCTATCCTCCTTCATTAATGTACCAGGCATGGTAACAACACACTTAATACCTGTAGAAGTCTTCTATCCTCCTTCATTAATGTACCAGGCATGGTAACAACACACTTAATGCCTGTAGAAGTCTTCTATTCTCCTTCATTAATGTACCAGGCATGGTAACAACACACTTAATGCCTGTAGAGGTCTTCTATCCTCCTTCATTAATGTACCAGGCATGGTAACAACACACTTAATGCCTGTAGAGGTCTTCTATCCTCCTTCATTAATGTACCAGGCATGGTAACAACACACTTAATGCCTGTAGAGGTCTTCTATCCTCCTTCATTAATGTACCAGGCATAGTAACAACACACTTAATGCCTGTAGAAGTCTTCTATTCTCCTTCATTAATGTACCAGGCATGGTAACAACACACTTAATGCCTGTAGAGGTCTTCTATCCTCCTTCATTAATGTACCAGGCATAGTAACAACACACTTAATGCCTGTAGAAGTCTTCTATCCTCCTTCATTAATGTACCAGGCATGGTAACAACACACTTAATGCCTGTAGAGGTCTTCTATCCTCCTTCATTAATGTACCAGGCATAGTAACAACACACTTAATGCCTGTAGAAGTCTTCTATTCTCCTTCATTAATGTACCAGGCATGGTAACAACACACTTAATGCCTGTAGAGGTCTTGTATCCTCCTTCATTAATGTACCAGGCATAGTAACAACACACTTAATGCCTGTAGAAGTCTTCTATTCTCCTTCATTAATGTACCAGGCATGGTAACAACACACTTAATGCCTGTAGAGGTCTTCTATCCTCCTTCATTAATGTACCAGGCCTGGTAACAACACACTTAATGCCTGTAGAAGTCTTCTATCCTCCTTCATTAATGTACCAGGCATGGTAACAACACACTTAATGCCTGTAGAGGTCTTCTATCCTCCTTCATTAATGTACCAGGCCTGGTAACAACACACTTAATGCCTGTAGAGGTCTTCTATCCTCCTTCATTAATGTACCAGGCCTGGTAACAACACACTTAATGCCTATAGAGGTCTTCTATCCTCCTTCATTAATGTACCAGGCATGGTAACAACACACTTAATGCCTGTAGAAGTCTTCTATCCTCCTTCATTAATGTACCAGGCATGGTAACAACACACTTAATACCTGTAGAAGTCTTCTATCCTCCTTCATTAATGTACCAGGCATGGTAACAACACACTTAATGCCTGTAGAAGTCTTCTATCCTCCTTCATTAATGTACCAGGCATGGTAACAACACACTTAATGCCTGTAGAGGTCTTCTATCCTCCTTCATTAATGTACCAGGCATGGTAACAACACACTTAATGCCTGTAGAAGTCTTCTATCCTCCTTCATTAATGTACCAGGCATGGTAACAACACACTTAATGCCTGTAGAAGTCTTCTATCCTCCTTCATTAATGTACCAGGCATGGTAACAACACACTTAATACCTGTAGAAGTCTTCTATCCTCCTTCATTAATGTACCAGGCATGGTAACGATCTCTCTTTAATGCCTGTAGAAGTCTTCTATTCTCCTTCATTAATGTACCAGGCATGGTAACGATCTCTCTTTAATGCCTGTAGAAGTCTTCTATCCTCCTTCATTAATGTACCAGGCATGGTAACAACACACTTAATGCCTGTAGAAGTCTTCTATCCTCCTTCATTAATGTACCAGGCATGGTAACAACACACTTAATGCCTGTAGAGGTCTTCTATCCTCCTTCATTAATGTACCAGGCATGGTAACAACACACTTAATACCTGTAGAAGTCTTCTATCCTCCTTCATTAATGTACCAGGCATGGTAACAACACACTTAATGCCTGTAGAGGTCTTCTATCCTCCTTCATTAATGTACCAGGCATGGTAACAACACACTTAATGCCTGTAGAGGTCTTCTATCCTCCTTCATTAATGTACCAGGCATGGTAACAACACACTTAATACCTGTAGAAGTCTTCTATCCTCCTTCATTAATGTACCAGGCATGGTAACAACACACTTAATGCCTGTAGAAGTCTTCTATCCTCCTTCATTAATGTACCAGGCATGGTAACAACACACTTAATGCCTGTAGAAGTCTTCTATCCTCCTTCATTAATGTACCAGGCATGGTAACAACACACTTAATGCCTGTAGAAGTCTTCTATCCTCCTTCATTAATGTACCAGGCATGGTAACAACACACTTAATGCCTGTAGAGGTCTTCTATCCTCCTTCATTAATGTACCAGGCCTGGTAACAACACACTTAATGCCTGTAGAAGTCTTCTATCCTCCTTCATTAATGTACCAGGCATGGTAACAACACACTTAATGCCTGTAGAGGTCTTCTATCCTCCTTCATTAATGTACCAGGCCTGGTAACAACACACTTAATGCCTGTAGAGGTCTTCTATCCTCCTTCATTAATGTACCAGGCCTGGTAACAACACACTTAATGCCTGTAGAGGTCTTCTATCCTCCTTCATTAATGTACCAGGCATGGTAACAACACACTTAATGCCTGTAGAAGTCTTCTATCCTCCTTCATTAATGTACCAGGCATGGTAACAACACACTTAATACCTGTAGAAGTCTTCTATCCTCCTTCATTAATGTACCAGGCATGGTAACAACACACTTAATGCCTGTAGAAGTCTTCTATCCTCCTTCATTAATGTACCAGGCATGGTAACAACACACTTAATGCCTGTAGAGGTCTTCTATCCTCCTTCATTAATGTACCAGGCATGGTAACAACACACTTAATGCCTGTAGAAGTCTTCTATCCTCCTTCATTAATGTACCAGGCATGGTAACAACACACTTAATGCCTGTAGAAGTCTTCTATCCTCCTTCATTAATGTACCAGGCATGGTAACAACACACTTAATACCTGTAGAAGTCTTCTATCCTCCTTCATTAATGTACCAGGCATGGTAACGATCTCTCTTTAATGCCTGTAGAAGTCTTCTATTCTCCTTCATTAATGTACCAGGCATGGTAACGATCTCTCTTTAATGCCTGTAGAAGTCTTCTATCCTCCTTCATTAGTGTACCAGGCATGGTAACAACACACTTAATGCCTGTAGAAGTCTTCTATCCTCCTTCATTAATGTACCAGGCATGGTAACAACACACTTAATGCCTGTAGAGGTCTTCTATCCTCCTTCATTAATGTACCAGGCATGGTAACAACACACTTAATGCCTGTAGAGGTCTTCTATCCTCCTTCATTAATGTACCAGGCATGGTAACAACACACTTAATACCTGTAGAAGTCTTCTATCCTCCTTCATTAATGTACCAGGCATGGTAACAACACACTTAATGCCTGTAGAAGTCTTCTATTCTCCTTCATTAATGTACCAGGCATGGTAACAACACACTTAATGCCTGTAGAGGTCTTCTATCCTCCTTCATTAATGTACCAGGCATGGTAACAACACACTTAATGCCTGTAGAGGTCTTCTATCCTCCTTCATTAATGTACCAGGCATGGTAACAACACACTTAATGCCTGTAGAGGTCTTCTATCCTCCTTCATTAATGTACCAGGCATAGTAACAACACACTTAATGCCTGTAGAAGTCTTCTATTCTCCTTCATTAATGTACCAGGCATGGTAACAACACACTTAATGCCTGTAGAGGTCTTCTATCCTCCTTCATTAATGTACCAGGCATAGTAACAACACACTTAATGCCTGTAGAAGTCTTCTATCCTCCTTCATTAATGTACCAGGCATGGTAACAACACACTTAATGCCTGTAGAGGTCTTCTATCCTCCTTCATTAATGTACCAGGCATAGTAACAACACACTTAATGCCTGTAGAAGTCTTCTATTCTCCTTCATTAATGTACCAGGCATGGTAACAACACACTTAATGCCTGTAGAGGTCTTGTATCCTCCTTCATTAATGTACCAGGCATAGTAACAACACACTTAATGCCTGTAGAAGTCTTCTATTCTCCTTCATTAATGTACCAGGCATGGTAACAACACACTTAATGCCTGTAGAGGTCTTCTATCCTCCTTCATTAATGTACCAGGCCTGGTAACAACACACTTAATGCCTGTAGAAGTCTTCTATCCTCCTTCATTAATGTACCAGGCCTGGTAACAACACACTTAATGCCTGTAGAAGTCTTCTATCCTCCTTCATTAATGTACCAGACATGGTAACAACACACTTATCTTTAATATTCTTATTTAGGCTGTGAAATTGCCCTGGATTAGAGCAGAGTGATTTATTTCGCTATTGAAAGGAAAAAAACTATTTAGTTTGTACTAGTTGATTATAACAAAAAAAAAGGCGCTTATAAAGCGCATGTGCCTACTACTACTTTTTCGAAATCATCCGTAGTCTTTCTACGGTTTTGCTTGAAAGTGAGAAAGAATGGAAATGAAGAAAATGTGAAAAAATATATATATTTATGCACTAAATAAGTGCATGGAGCTTCACGGCAATCTGGTTTATAATGGTGCTGTTTGTTCTACTCCTATATTGTAAGAGAAAGGTCAAAAGACCTGAAGGAGAGCTGGTTGAAAAAATATGGAACTGTTGGCATGATTTGTGAATGATTCCTTTTGTTGCTGTCACGTAAACTGGTGATGCGACAGCGTTACAGGATAGAGAAGTAGACGTGGTCTGTAAGCGGTCCACGGGTTAGTGTCTTCAACCATCCCAGATTTCAAAAGCAAATCAATTTCCCTAGGGTACTCCCCAAGGTCATCTCGAAGATTCAAAATGGCGGTCACATGAATATATTAAATCGTTCGTGGAACATTTTCTTGATGAAAAAGCCACACTATTCTTTCAAACTTAGATAAATTGCCCCTTGGTGTCTATTCTAAGTCATACGTGCTTCTGAATAGGGATTAACAGGTATAAATTATGAAATAAATGGTTTGATTACGTAATAGTTACCACAGGTAGCCCAAGCTCACTATCTGTGTTGATTTACTATAGAATATATGGGGATTTTTCAACGTACAATTTGTAAGTAAAGTAAGTTAAGTAACTACACAGGTAGCCCAAGCTCACTAAATATATTGGGATTTTTCAACGTACATTTTTTTGCCTTAATTCTTAATAAAATAAAATGAAACTCTTGCCGTGTCTTTTTGTTGCTCTCATCAACAGTCTAACTGACTTTCAGCGATTTTCGGAAAAATCCCCATATATTTAGTGAGCTTGGAAAAGCCCCCATATATTTAGTGAGCTTGGGCTACCTGTGTAGTTACTTAACTTACTTTACTTACACGATCGATAGCAATAGTGTCTACTACTTTTAGTAGTAGGCACTAAAAATTGATTTAGATATTACCATGACGTTGAATATTCTTTCACGGGTAAAAATGAAAATCATGATTGTGTTAAGCCTATGAAACAGTGTGTACTAATCAGAGTATGAGGAAGTGATGCAGAAGCTCAAGGGACATAAGATCCTGCTTCTTTTTAACTGCAATTCATTTTACTTTCAAAATAGTTAAAACTATTTATAAAATCTTAGATAGATTCTCAGATAGCAAAGGCTTTACCTTCGTCAGTCGTCAGTTGTTGTTATTGTTGTTGTGTCGACTTAATTGGAAAGTTAAATTTTCGTTTGTTGTTTTTAGGTGGTGGTAATGTTCTCGAAATCTATGACTTGCCCAGTGGTATAACAGAACAAGATGCTGATGCTCTTTTTGAAGAGCTAAAGTCAGCTGGCGCCAAAATTAAATGGCAAGATGATACACGTGAGACAGTACGAGCTGTATTTTCATGTGCAGCAGATGCTGACCAAGCGTTAGCTCTTATCAACAGCCCAAGTTACAAACTACGCGTACCCGGATGTACGAGCAATCCGGTGGACGCTACTTCGTCAGTGCAGTCGAATCCATAGGAATTTTTTATGTTACAATATGGCTTTATTTTTATTTTGTATTTTGATTTTTATATGACAATTCTTGTTGAATCTAATCGAATTCTCATGATAAAAAGTATGCACCTAAGAGAAACGTGCTTCAATAATGACTAGGAATTAAAGGGAGGATTATGCACCTCTGAAAGTTGTAAAAAGTGTCGTAAGTAAATGTCCCTATAGAATGCAAAGGCTGGTTATTGTCTCTTAGTATACCTATTGTATAGATATAGAATGGAAGGACTAAAAGCGTGAAATATTTTCCACTTATTAGACAATATGAGACCAATATTATTTACTATTCTTTAGTGCTGTCTTCCCTTCGAGTGCCGCCATTTTGAAAAAAAGGTTTATGATTGTCTTGCAAGCTTTTCTAGTCGGTACACACTAGGTTACAAGTTGCTGTGACTTGTAGATGTGACTGGTTACTTCGTGTGTACTGCTTGTATTTGTCGCCATGACTGTGCGCACTAATGTGGGACTTGTTGCAGACGAAACATTTTGTCGCAGTGACTTGTAAAGTCTTTCACATAAATTCGGTTTGTTTGGGGATAAAGCGAGTGCGTGCAAAAGGTGGTGTAGAAAGTTGACTTCCCGTCTGGGCATGAGGTGTTGCAATATCATTGTATTTGTTACGTGATGTCACGTTTTTATATTATGAAATTAACACAGTATCAGGTACTCTATCGAGTCTAGAGACATTTAATATTTAATACATTATCACTGAGGAACACAGCATTCGTGTGTTTATTGCAGGACTTTTATTGAATGACCAACGAATGCTTTGTGCTAGCCTGCGATGCCGGCGGGATTGCGAGGAAAAGAGAAGGAAATTTAAATTATTTCTTTTTTCTTTTTCTCTCCCTATAGCTTTTTCTTCTCTCCCTAATCACGCAGACAGCCGGCAACGCAAGCTAGCTTTGTGCCGAATTATTGTATTTTATAGTTTACTTTCTTTTAAAAGCTAAATGTTTACCTTCTGGATAGCGAAAATGCGCATGCACGATTGTATGTTTGAAGCACGCTTTGCTATTATTAATAAGGTACTAGCTGCCTCTTGCAGTCAGTTTGCCAGCGATGGTTAGTATAACGCAATGATTTTACTACTCAAACCGTTGTGAGGGGTGAATACCTGTATGTGAGACAAGTTTCTTACTGACGTAGCGCTAGCTGATTTACTGTCGCAATAAAAGACTACAGGACGCATATTAAATAAGATCTTCCAATTTGAAATTATTGACTGCACGTTCCATCATCTTGTACTTTAACGTAATGGGCAACAGAACGTTCTCTGTATGCAGCACTGAAAGATTTGGAACTTACTCCCAGATTGCATAGATTAGAAACAAAGACTCTAAATCAATCTAAGACTGCTATAGAGCAAAAACACCATGAAATAAAAACAACATCAAATACAAGGGAACAAAGATATGTATTTCAATTTCTGTTATTTGATTTCACTATATGATATAGTTGTGAGAGTTTTGTGTGACGTATATTAGGAAACTCTACTTCATGATTATTATATAATCGATCCGCTGACGTGGACAATATAGTCCAGGATTTGAACAAGGTCCAGTAAAGGTACGGTAATACGAGCAGCAAAATCGTCCAACTTGTCTCGCAAAAGTTGCTGCAAAACAAGTTGGAAAGCGATGTTGCGCGTTTTTTCACCCGCGTACCAACTTGTCTCGCGTCAAAATGGCTTGTTGCAGGTTGAGTTGAATTCTGATTGGTTAATACAGCGAGTAAATAAACATGGCTGCGTGCTTGACGTCATTTTGCTGCGAGACAAGTTGGGTTGGTACGTGTCTACACGTGTGGTAATACGAGCAACATCTACAAGTTTTGTTGCAAAAAGTAGAACGATCTTCTACTTTCTGCAACAAACTTTTTCAACTTGCAACAAGCCATTTTGACGCGAGACAAGTTGGTACGCGGATGGAAAAACGAGCAACATCGCTTTCCAACTTGTTTTGCAGCGATGTTGCGAGACAAGTTGGACGAATTTGTTGCTCGTATTACCGTAGCTTCAGGTAAATTGCATTACTGCCGTTTTTTTTTACCAAAAATATAATATTACTATTATTAATAATGACGTCATCAATGGACTTTAAATATCGCGCCGAAACCCTTTGTTAATTGTTAAAAGGATCTCGCGCGCGATTTATTAATCCTCATGGCATGTGATTGAATATTGCCGGATTATTTGAGGCAAACGTTAGTGATGGACATAGGCAAGGAGCATTACGCTCAGTTTGTGACTTTCAACACAGCAGGCTCTTTGTCATCAGAAATCTTCCAGTATGCCTGGATACCTTTAGGAAAAGGATTGCACGATCGCGGCATTGAAAATGTCATTGTATCTCAAAAGATGAATGTCCCGGGTGAATTCAATCCTTACAGGTGTATTTCCAAGAATTGGTGGGATTCAAAGAAGGCATTAGAGATAATGTTTCCTGACGGTGTGCCTGTACCAGCCACTCGTGGACATATCACAGTATCTAATGTAAGTCGACTGATCGTTAGTTATTGATAATGGCTTCTAGAATGCATTCTGATAGGTGAAACGCGCGCAATTGTTGTGTCGTCACAAACCAGCTGTGTTAGTCTATATTGTCGATTACAGCACACAATCATTTTATTGGAGGCAGGTGATATGATGAATTCTTCGATAGTTGATTTGATTCAATGAGAGACTGGGGACCAGCCAGACTTTGCTATTTTCGCAAAGCCGCCGATTCGATATGAGGTGTTCAAGGCATCAACGTCAGTAATATTTCAGTCTGTGACTATTCTAATCAGTTTATACAAAAATTGATGGTTGAATGACTGTGTTGGGCGTGGCCAGGTTTACGAATATGGTCCATGCTCGGTCAAGATCTAAAGTTTTAAAGCCGTATAATTCTTTCCCTTTCAGGCCGGCGTCTATGAAGCCGTCTCATGGATTGGAGACCTTAAAAGACACAAAATCATGAATAATTCTGCAAATACACGTCTTTTTAAAATCCTCTTCATGTTACCAACAACTGAAGAAAAACACGATTCCACCGTCGAGTCACTCAAGACATTCTTTTCTACGCTCGTGGGATTTGAAAGCCTGTGTGTCTTTAAACTATCTGAGCTTTCAGGTGACCCTTCCAACGTGTGGCTCTTCCAGTGGATCATTGAAGTGTTCTTTAATTTTGTTGCTGTTACTCCTCACGATCTTATGGATGAGATTCGAAATTCAGAGCAACTACCAAAAGAATGGAAAGTATGCGCGTTTACCGAGGAATTGCAGATTACCCCTAACAACATTTAAATCATCTTTACTAGTTCTGCACAACATCATTTTTCCACCTGAAATGTTAGGAGTTGATTTACCATGCATCTAGCCTCGCCTTGGTGCTTGGTCACGACCACCTAGCTAGTTATGTTTAACGATGGGATTATCAAGCATTAATAGCATTCTTAAGGTTGAGATGAAGTTGTCTAACTATCTAGCCTCAGCTTGGTGTTCTGTAAAGTCCTTTCGTTAATGCGGGTAGTTTCGTGTTGATCTGGTTAAATCAACACAACCTGCAAATGGGTTAACCTCAATAAAATTCACATGCAACTCAACCTTTTTGTACTTTTGAAAATCCGTTTGAAGGAGCGTTTCTATCAATCTTGATCATATCATAAATATCGCCGATATGCAAAATGAGGACTAGGTCCGAGTTGATAGCCAGTGAGAGCCAGTGTGCATCTTTAAGTTGTAAAAGAATGTCCGGCTCGTGAGTTCAATGGATAGGGGTGCTCGACGGACCTTTTTGGGGTCGAAAATAAGACCCTCGCGTACCCTTTACGGTACGCGAACTTAAGATTATACATATTGAAAAAATGTTAAATGTGGTCGTACCTTTTAGGGTCTGAAATCAGTATCTGAGTTAATTTATGCGTACCTTTTAGGGTCATTTTCAAAACCGTCCGTCGACCGAGCACCCCTATCCCTTTTTCCCACCGGGACTATTTTATTGAGACTAAAAAGGTTCTAAGATATCCGCCTAAACACTTTGTATCTCCACATATGCCACGCCACATGCACTTGCCATTTTTATGACTTTGCTATAGCATAAAAAAAGCCTGTATTTCAGTGTTTGTAACTATCATCTAACGCGCCTTGCTGACAATTAGCCACTTTAAGAGCAAGCGAGTGACTGGTACGAGTTGTTAGTTTTAATCTAATCAAATTAGCAAAAAGATATCATTTTGATATTTAAATAAATTAGTATATATTGTAACTTCATTATAATATTTCAGAATTGTTCTCTCAAAATAAATAAAGTTAGAGTGAGGTCATTAAACCCGTGAAATAGATATTAGACTAACATTCCTTAGTAGAACTTAATTCCATTGTTTTCTTTTGAGTCTATTTCAAGCAATTTCTATTTCACGGGTTACAGTGCGAATCAAAAAACCGTGGGCACCTAGAAATATTTTAGAAATCGTCTATTATTCGTTGAACAACTCAGAAACAACTAAATCACCGCAAGAATTTTGACTGATGTGTAGTTTGATAAACCATTGGTAGTTAGAGTTGTTTGTGAGTTGTTCAACGAACAATAAACAATTTCTTAAATATTTCTGGGTGCCCACGGTTTTTCGATTCGCACTCTAAATGCCTTCACTCTATGAGCTCGACAAAGAGTTCACGACAAATACCAAAGAACGTATTGTTAGAAAGGACGTACAAGGTGTCCCTAATAACCATAAATGTAAAGCTCACAATGTCTAGATTTTTTAAATGACTTTCGGACGTAATTTGAATCTGACGAGCATGCGCATAACGTACGATACTTTTACTGCGGCCCGAGTCCACTCCCATGCTTGTTTGATTTTTCCTGGGATGTTAGGAACCTCTATAGATACACGATATAGTTTCAGATATTTAGTCCCATAAATGTTGAATTCTATTAACAGATACACAAGGAGTTTTCAAGGAGTTGTTTATTGATAAAGTGTTGGATTCTTATGTTTAAAATAAATAGTTTTTATAATATCTAATAAAATCTGTAACCATAAATATTATAGTTCAATATATAACACATTAGGTACAAATTCGTCACAAAATAAACTCTCTTGTGTGTCTTGAACGTAATGCAAAACACAACCAGGAAACTTTAATAAGGCTATCATAGCATTACACGGGGAGCAAGTGAACGAAAGGGGGAAAAAATAATGTTCTATATAAGTATTAAATGACAACTAGTTCAACTTGAACAGTCTACGTTTGGTGTTTCTGTAAATACACATTATAAATAGACGGCGTTTTGGACGCTTTTATATAGTGAAGTAAAGTTTCCCGTGAAGTTCATTATACAATGTAGCTTTTTCAAACTCGAACTATTTATGGGGGAAAAACTGAATTAATTATAGTCACAAGAAATCGTTATGGAACTATATTTACTGAATAAGCTGGTGTGTTGTCAAATACAGTCGACTCTAGCTCTCGTAAGCGACCACCCTCGGACCAGAAGAAAGTGGTCGCTTACGAGTGGTCGTTCAGAGAGAAAACTGTTCGTGTGACCAGCTCATCACATAAATAAGACAAATGAATTTTTGCTGTATATAATCCAAACGGCCAAATAAAATGTAAAATAAAAACTGTCGAATAATAATTGATTGTGCAATCCCAGTAAGATTTGAAACAGGCTGTCATTACCCATAAGCACACAAGTCCTTGATAATTTTTTAAAGCTTATACACCTAACTTTCTTCAGAGAGCAATAACGAGAAAATAAAACCAAATTCCTACCGTGGAAAAGTTCTTATTTTGTGACTATTAGTCACTACCAAAGACAAGCAAGTTGTAGCAATGTATTGTTTCCTTTTGTGTTTGTTGTTTCTGATTGATTGGTAGAGGCTAATGAGACTCTAAATAGAAATTACTAAAAGCATGCAAACTAAATAGTACTGAATATAATAGTGATACTTTATGCTAATTCTATTGTTTTCTATTGTTTAATTAGAGTGATTTTCATATGACCGTGAAAGAAAAACGACTATTTAGTTCGTATACTTGTTGGTAAAGAACTACACTGAGAACAATAGATTCAGAGTGTAGTAACAACTATTAGTTTGCCAATTCTTCCACGGTCATATGAAAATCCCTCTAGCACTATTTAGTACTAATTGATACTATTTGCACTCTAGTAGTAACTATTTGCTCTTTAATTATGGTCTTAGTGTTAAAGCTATCGTAAAGTCTGTAAAGCAATAAAGCAATTCAATGTATAATTGTGATCAACACATGATGCTGCATTAAAATAAATCAATAAAAATAATCTTCATTAGTGAATGGGTAGCCAGCCCATTCAAAATTAAAGGCAAGCTTATATTATTTAGCCCAGTTAAAAAACTCAAAAGAACGTCTCTTAATCATGGGTCCTTGTACATGTTTTCATGTAATAACGTCGAAACAGTTTCAATTTCAACGTTTACATGTCTTTAAGCATCATAGGTTGTATTAATTAATAGATGGGTCAAGGTTAGAATAGTGTTTGATATAAATTCATTATATTAATGTTAAATTACAGTATTCAAACTGTATAATAATTATTAACTTTGTGCTGTCATTGGTGGATTTAGTGGCTCTTCCAATGCAAGAGGTTTTTGTTGGCCAGTCTGTTTAATTTCTATATTATCACCAACATATTAGGGTGACACAGGATAATGCAGATATACCTAGTGGTATTCTTGTTTGTAGTACTTGATGACAATTTTGTTGTCCAAACAAACACAAAATAGTACTCTCAATAACAGTAATTTGAAGGGCTCAGGTATTGTTTATCTTTTCATTGATTTGGCTTTGAGTTTCTTTGCTTTAGCATTGTCCTTTGACACTTTCTTCTTGAGTTCTTCTTTGTAAGAGATAATGTCACCTTTCCATGGGGTGATGGTTTGCTTTTCACATATCCAGATCTCCTCAGCAACCTGTACAGATGTATCAAGAATTAGTTGTTGTCATCATCATCATCATCACTATCAACCATTTTCATTACCACTCTTCCTCATCATCACTACCATCAAGAATGCAAAAAAAATGCAAAACCTTTAAAAATCTTCTAAAAACCCAGCCACAATAAATATACAAATTGAAAGATCTAAATCAAAAATTATATTTTTTGTTAGCGTAGAAATGTTTTCACATTCGCCCTAAACAAAAATAAAGGTTTTGCAAAACCACACAACCACACTTACCACCATCATCGTCATCAATACTAGTAGTACATGTTCATCATATTAATGATCACCATCAAGCATTTTTTCATTACCACCATTCATGTAATTGTAATGCTAACATAGCACATTTTACATACATCTCAATGCACTTTATGATTATCATGTGTGTGGACAAGCATTCTAGTATTTGATAATCTTTACCTGGTTGATAAGCCTGAAGTCATGGCTGACTAACAGTAAACCACCTTCAAAATCCCGAATGGCCTCAGCAAGGGAGTCTATCGTCTCCATGTCTAAATGATTGGTAGGTTCGTCAAGAAGAAGGAAATGAGGTGTTTGGAATGCTAACCAGGCAAAAACCACACGGCAACGCTGTCCGTCAGATAAGTTAAGCATAGGACATACCTAGCCAAAAAATAAATGAATCTTATTGAGCTGATATAATATGAAATTAATGCAATATCAAAAAAATGCAAATTGACCATTTTAGTGACATTCCAATAATATATCATGTATAAAGAAATACTATTATTAATGGGGATTTTTTCATTTCTTTGTAGGTTTTTATTCTGCAATAAATACTGTGTGTATAATAAGATCCATAATATGTACCTGCTGCTTGCCTGTAAGTCCATATCGACCTATGGATCTTCTCATAACTTCTTCATCTTTCATATCGGGAAAACATTTCAACATAAACTCCAAAGCAGAAAGTTCCAACTCTAGCATGTCTTGTAAATGCTGCAGGGAAGGAATAAAAACTGGTTTTGAATGAATATTACTTACAAAGAATAATGCAGCCCAGTAATTTTAAGGTCTGACAGCATATTTAGTATGGTTTTTATTGATAAGCATTATAACTGAAGCCACAATCATGTGCAAAATTGTTGGGACATACAAAACATGTAATATTTTTCATGTAAAAACCAGATAATGTCCCAAGGTATTTTGCACATGATTGCAGCTCACACTGACAAAAATTCAAAACGAAAACAAGTTATAATAACTGAGAATAAGTACAGACCAGCAGGAAATGGGTCCCTAATACAATCTGAAGACCTATGGCCTGAGAGTGTATCCTACCTGATGGTATCTACGGATCTTCAAGTGGCCATGCCGTCTAATCAGTCCATCTGATGGTGTTAGTGTACCTTCAATTAGCTTCAATAGTGTTGATTTACCAGCACCATTAGGCCCAACTAAGGCTACTCTTGTATCCAGATCCATTCCAAAGTCAAGGTTCTTGTAGATGAAAGGCTGTAGACGAGATAAACCAAAACAATTACCATAAATAATAATGATAAATTAAACCACATGTTTTGACAATTTGACCAATGAACATCCACACAAACGGTCATTGCCATCATACATTCTCATCATCATCACTTTCATCATGGATTGAAATTATCATTCTCTGCACAATGTTTGTTTATTTGTTGTTTTAGTTTTTTTCCATAAAGTTTTTTTCCATCTTTGATTATTTCGAGTGACACAGACTTACAGATGTATGTAATTACAGTGCGACTACTGAAACCAGGGCCACCAAAACATAATTATCCAATCACGATCGAGAATATGAACAATAGAATCTCTACAGATGTTTGATTTTTTTGCTTAAAATGCTAATAGTTTTCATTTTATGTGAACGGAATAGATCAAGATTGAATAAGAAACATCTTAGCCTGTGAGAACTTTCTACAATTTTTATTTAATCTAAAATATATATATATTTTGAAATTTGTCTGTGTGGCCCCGGTTTCAGTAGTCGCACTGTAAAGCTAAGGGATATATGTCATGTACACAGAAGTTGCCAGTGCGTTTACCTTGTCATCAGCGTATCTAAAACTCATAGTCTGTACCGATATGACAGGTGGTGGTAGTTTACCACAGTCAGGAAAGTAGAATGATAAAGACTAAAACAAGAAGATAACAAGAAGATATCAATACAAAAATAAAAGATACAATTTGTATTACTGTATTAAAGAAGTAATTTATTTGAAATTTTTAATTGGTAAAAAAATACTGATGAAAAATGTGAGTGGTTAACATTTTCTCTCTTTTTTTTACTCTGAGAAACTGTTGACATAATGTAAACTTTACAACTTGTTTGATATTATTCAGCTAATGTAGTCTCAAAGTCAATATGTCAAAAGGAAGAAAAAATGATGATTACATGTAGCTACCTTATCTGTAACAACTTTCTCAGTCAATCCACCAGCACTCATTTTAGCCAAGGTTTTTTCTTTACTCTGAGCTTGTCTTGCAAGCTTGGCACTGCCATGGCCAAATCTGGCAATATATTCCTACAAATGCAACAACTAGTAAACACATGTGCTATATATATATATATTCTCACAACTAATAATCTGCACTTTACAAATACTTTACTGCACTTTACAAATATAAATGTTAATCACAGGTTATCATTATCACAATAAAACATATCAATAATTGATACCTTCATATGTTTGATTTGGTCTTGTTCCCAGTTATATTGTTTCATCTGATTCTCATCCAACTCAGCTCTTGTCTTCATATAGGAATCATAATTACCCTAATAGTACAATAAATACAAAAATAGTTGTTTATATTTCAAATATTGAATTAGAGCACCATAATTCACTAGCAAACATTCATCAGGCTGCAATAAGATTATCAACTTAAAGTGCTAGTTGGACTAGTATATGACAAAATCTACAAATTATATCTTTTTAAAACTTCAGATGGTGTAAATATCACTGTTCAAAGTTTATTTCCGTACGAGACAGAGTAGGTGCCTCTTTCAGTTTTTGAAGTTTGTAACTTTGCGTCTGCCATTAATTGATTGTGTTCTTGTGAGTGGGATGCCATATGCACAACATTCGAATACTCAAGGCTAATCAACCTTGCTTGTTATTTATGTTGTCTGGATCATCGATATTCATGAAATCTTTAATAATCCTTATAGTCATCCAGAACAGACCCCATTTCATACAAATATTACTGAGAAATGTATTTCTACAAGACGTTTCTTGTGCATATGACATCACACATTGAAATGTACATGTATAACCGCTGTACAGTATCAAGACCGAGTAAAATACTGGTGCAGAAGATCTATATTTTTAGATAACTTTTTGTTAGGTATTCCTTTTTTGGCATGTATTTAAGGCAAAAAGTGTAACTTTTGCACATTGGATTTAGCAAGACTAGCACTTTAAATTTAAAAGTATAAACTTATTTACATTGTACAAAACAACTAAATAAAAAGTGTTCCAACTGAAGGTATTTCTATCTCTATCATTGCTAGCGCCATGCAACAAAACACAAAATGAGTAAACTTACTCCAAAGCTTTTAAGCTGTGATCTTGCCATGTGAATAATATTTGTACAGACACCATTGAGAAAATCTTGTGAATGAGATACAATTACTAATATTCTTTTGTAACTGAAATATAATAACACAAGTCAATACTATTATAATGATTCCATGTAGAAGCTACTGTAAGAATATCATTTAAAATGCAACTATAAATATTAAAGATTGACTTTAAAACAAGCAAACATAGTGAATGACATGTTAACAACTGGTTATTACCAAGACAAAAACCCTAGTGGCATGGGA
Organism: Metridium senile; assembly: GCA_949775045.1. Lineage (NCBI taxonomy): Eukaryota > Metazoa > Cnidaria > Anthozoa > Actiniaria > Metridiidae > Metridium > Metridium senile. The sequence goes on along the minus strand of OX459096.1, from coordinate 50,149,234 downwards.
GAGAACAATGCGTTGACATGATAATTTGCTGTTCAGGGAAACATTTCCCACAAGAATTAAATAAACCCAACTTACTTTTTCAACTCTTCTTCAAGCCATACACAGGCATCCAAATCCAGATGGTTAGTAGGCTCATCAAGAAGAAGAATAGAAGGCTTGATAAATAAGGCCCTTGCTAAAGCTATTCTCATCCTCCAACCACCAGAGAAATTCCTTGTTGCTGTTTGCTGCATTAATGGTGTAAAACCAAGACCATGAAGTATCTCAGCAGCTGCGACTTCTGCTTGTGCAGCATCTAATTCCTCCAGTCGTTCATAGACCTCCATTAGCCTGTATACATTTACAACTGTCAGCAAATGGGTTCATTGAAGGTGTTTACATAAACAAGTATTTCACGGCAAATGGTCAGTGGTGATATATCGCTTCAAGGATGTGTCCATCATACCAGTCATTAGCCTTTGAAAGGCTTTTAAACTGGCATTAAAACTCGGCCTTTTATGTCATCATTCCAAATGCCAACAATATAAATCACAATAAACTTGTCTTAGTCTACAAAGGCACTGTTAGCAAATTTTTAATAAACCTGTTTAAGAAATTATAAAATATTTGAGATAATATTTCTATAATATTTCTGACTTTTATATATTTTATATCAGATATCATTATTAATGCAGTTTGGATCAGCAATTTAAGAACTAAACCTAAAATGTATATTTACTTTAATTAAGGAATATAAAATGGCACACATGTCAAACTGTGAAATAAACCACTCTTGGAGCTGTAGAACACTCGAGAAGTCAAAGAAACACTTGGCTATATGTGCCTTATGTTTCTTTGTACAACTTCTCTCTTGCTTTACAGCTCCCAGCATGTTTATATCACTGACAGTATATAGACTACAGGTGTGCCATTTGATATTCCTTAGGTTTAGTTCTTAAATTGCTGATCCAAACTGCATTAATAATGATATCTGATATAAAATATTTACCATAATTAACAAAGTTCTTACCTATCATTTCCCTCTTCTCCAAGATGTGCCAGTTCCTCAGCTTCTTGCTCTAATCTATGTCGTTCTTCATCAACCTCCATAACACTCATCAGAGCAGTTTTATCACTAGCTTCCATTTCTCCATGTAAATGAAAAATATCAAAATGATCTGGAATGGGAATTTCTTTTTTACCAATGGCCATAAGCATAGTTGATTTCCCTGGAATAAACAAAACAAAAATATGAATAACTGAATATCTGAAACGGTTGATTCTACTCCTGCTGTATATTGGTTTAACGAACAGCTGTTCGGCGGTATCGGATATCAATCGAAGGCTGGACAATCTGGCATATCTATGATCACTGTCCACAGTAGTGACGTTTACCTAGTGTGGATTTGAGCAGATACAGAACAATAGGATTAAGGCTTGTTTCATACCCTGGTATCTTATATACCTTCGGGGGTCATTAAAGAAGTTACCGATTAATAACCGAGTGACATACGATTGCTTTTAATACTAGATAGACCAACATCACAAGATTGAAATAGGAGCTAGACATATGACGAAGGGTAAATGGAATAACAAAGCAAGCAAATAACTATTGGTAACTATAAATACACGGAGATTACAAGCGAATACAAACGCGAATGATACTCTACTGCCCATGCTCAATATTTGAGATAATATTCACACATTCAATCAAAGTTTAGCGGTCTTTTGTGGCCATGTTTTGATAGCTTTGAAAGAAATTATTTTTTTCTTGTCTATCTAAGGGTAAGTGAAAAACACTTCTGCTTGCATGGTAGTTAATTGAATTTAAGATCCTGATTTAAATTTCAGTGATACAATTCCTGATTCCTGCTTGTATTTTGACTGGCTTACAAATCATAGATTGTATTTCTTATTCTTTGATTTTGATCTTTGACAAGTGTTATTATAATATCAACTGGTTTTTTACTTATATTTATAAAACAAGTATGGAGAAATCTCAGCAAGAACATGAAATTGAAGGGTTTGAACAAAATTGTCTCAATTGTCTTCTTAGATTTATTCGTTCAAGTTAACTACTAAACGAATTTTGATAGAATTTCAACAACTTTGGCTTTAAATGTTAAAAGTAATAAATATTTATTGAAACGTCTCAGGCTTCATTAAATTAAAGATAAACCCGAATTTCGTTCAAAAATAATAAAAAATTGTGAATCATTCTTATGACAACGATGTTATATAATTCTAAATGTTTAGAATCTAATGACTTTATAACCGAAATAAACGAGCAGGGAGATCTATCAACCAAAGAGGAAAAAGTCGAGACTTCTTAAATTAGAAATAGAAACTAGCGAGTAAACTAGTATAGGCTGCGTCGGTGTTTGATATAAACGATGGGTAATATAATGAAATTTGTAACACCGTAAATGTTGATTTAACTTTACTGACGTTTCGAGCTTTAGCCCTTCGTCGGAGTAAAAGAGTTAGGATGAAATTAGGATGACTCACCACATCCGTTCGTGCCGATTAAACCATATCTTCGTCCATTATTTAACTCAAGGTTAGTATCTTTTAGAAGTTCAACACCATGGAAAGTAACGGAGAAGTTTTCAATCTTCAGATCCCTAGATAAGGGATGTGATGCCAAAACACCGGTACAAGCCCGAGAAGAAATGTCGAGAATTCCGCCATTACTTGCCGTGTCACCATTTTGAAAACCATTTTCGCCATTTTCTGCCGAATTAACTGCTTGTTTTGGCTTGTTTCTCGATTGTGCCGCTGCTTTCTTTTTAGCCTGTCGTTTCTTTGCTGCTTCAGAAGGCATTTTCGATGTTTTTAAGCTTAAAATATAATAAGAAAATCGTCAAAATTCTTTACACTGACGAAAATGAAAATTTGTGTCGCAATACTTGGCCATGTGCTGTGAATCACTGTGAACCAGGACCTCTCGGCCTTCTAACCGACTCACACGCACGAACACTTGACGAATCATTTGACGAATAGAAATCGATTCGAATTTTTTTTGACAGCTTTATATCTTTGATAGTTAGAAATTACACAACAGATTAACAAAACAGACTATCAAAACAAACTAAATGAAAACACACTGATCACAAACGATTAATTAAACGAGCCCAATTTAATGGGGTTTGCGCGAACGGGACACAGGTCATTTCTTGATCATTACGACTATCAACTATCAGGGCAAAAATAACATTAAGTTTACAAAAAAGAAAATTGTAAAAAAAGAAAATCTCAGAGAGTGTACAATAAATTTGCATTATTAATAAAGGAAAAAAAAATTCGTTCCCATACCGGGAGTCGAACCCGGGCCGCCTGGGTGAAAGCCAGGAATCCTAACCGCTAGACCATATGGGAATCCGATGATATATCATTTCTTAGTTATTATTATATACATATAAGTTAATATTCACTAGACAATTTCTGAGGAGCTTTTGTTACTTTGAGAACTGCACATTTCATAGTGTCTTTTTTAACAATTTTATAATAAAAATAAAAATAAATGAGATGAAAAATATGTTTTTCCAGATAACGTACTCATAGTACAGAATGCAAGTTCGTGTTACGAAATAATTCAATAGAGTAAGAAATTCTTGTTTCTAATTATAAGACCTATCAGAAAAGAATGATATCTGAGGCCTCGTCTACACGAATCCGATCCGGCTGAAACCGCATAGAAATATTTGCGTCCACGGAAGTATCACACAAAAACGTTAGTCCTCCTACCTGTAAAAATTACAACCCTCCCCCTCAAGAAAGTAGTTTGCTGTCAATTTATGACCATTCGGGGATAAGAGAGTCGTAATTTTTGCCTTACAAGCATGGTACGAAAGCCTAAACAATAGCCTTTTGTTATAAGAGCTGTGTGATTGGATGTATCATGGCAACCTTGATGGAGGTTCCTACCCAGTGAAGATATAGTTTCGACGGGCGAATGTGTGACGTAATATGCTTAAAGTCCGTGAGAGACTAGGCCTGTATAAAATTAAATTTATTGAAGGCGCCAATTTTAAAATACAATTCGAGGACGATAAAAGGAATAAAGTCAAGCTACAGGTAAATAGTTCATTTACTCATACTTTAGTATATGTTCTATATTAATGTAGATGAGGCATGATCGTCCGGGGTGGTGTAGTCTTGAGAAAGACTGATGGTGTTGATGTCTGACGTTTCGACAACCTGAGCGGAAGTCATCTTCAGAGTAAAGAAAATGAAAAGACAGCGTTGTTATTTATGTGTCTGGTTCGTCGGTAATGTTGTTGTCGATGCGTGGGTAGGTGTTAGTCATTGTGTTAGCGGAAAGCTTGAAGTCGTTAATGAGTCTATTGTAGGAAGCCGCATCGGTATGTCTAGTTTGGGAAGTTTGGGAAGTCCGTAGAGTTTTGGTGTTTGAGGAACAGAACATCGTAGTCGGTAGTAACTCTACGGACTTCACAAACTTCACAAACCAGACATACCGATGCGACCCATAGTGTCCTTCTGTGGCTCACCCACTTACGAACTGTCCAAGTGCTTGACAGCCATTTTACAACCACTCACCAACAAATCCACATATCGGCTACACCGTTACCCATACCTACGAATGACATCATGGACTTACTTTCACTTTGCCTTACTTCCACTTACTTTCAGTACAACGGCATACACTACAAACAACTACACGGCACAGCTATGGGCTCTCCAGTTTCTGTCGCTGTATCAGAAATTGTTATGCAGAACATCGAGAAGAAAGCTCTTGCTACATTCAGACAACAACTACCTTTTTGGTTACGTTACGTTGACGACACTATCACTGCACTACCCACTGACGACATCAACGAGTTTCACGACCACCTGAACAAACAAAACACTCACATACAGTTCACCAAAAAGATGGAAGAAAATGGTGCTATACCTTTTCTAGACTGTTTGGTAACTCACTCTGACAATCGCTTACATACAACTGTATACCGTAAACCTACTCACACTGACAGACTGCTCGACCAGACATCTTACAATCCCACCTCACACAAAGCTACCACTATTAAGACTTTGACTCGACGTGCACAACGTGTTTGTGATTCACCTGACAAACTTCATGACGAGTACGAATATTTGCAAAGTGTGTTCGATAAGAACAATTACAATGTAGATTTCGTCAAACGAAACATTCACAAAAACACTTCACTTACTGACAGAACCGACAATCAACCCACAGCCACTGCCCGGCACCATACCGTACATCAGAGGTACTTCTGAGACCATTCAACGCATATTACAACCCTACAACATTCGCGTTGCTCACAAGCCTACTATGACATTAAGACGTTTATTGACTAACGTTAAGGACAAAGACGAACCCATTAACAGACAAGGAGCTATTTACAAAATAGCTTGTTCCGACTGTAACGCTACCTACATCGGTGAGACCGGCAGAAATTTGAACACGAGACTAACTGAACATAAACGTGCCACGAAAAACAAAGACCCTAACAACCACATTGCGGAACATCACAAACATACTGGCCACTCCATTAACTGGGACTCTGCCGCCTCCATTACACATTGCACCAACTATCACCAACGCCGACTACTTGAAAGCTGGTACACCGGCTTAGAACAAAAGCCACTTAACCGTTGCATAACATTAACGGCATGTTGTAAAACCTTGACTGGACTGGACTGAGAAAACCTGGACTGGACTGAAAAAACCTGGACTGTTGTAAAACCTGGACTGAGAAAACCTGGACTGAGAAAACCTGGACTGAGAAAACCTGGACTATTGTAAAACCTGGACTGAGAAAACCTGGACTGAGAAAATAATAATAATAATAAACAATAAAAAAATAATAATAATAATAACAATAATAAACATCGCAAAAAGCCTTTTATAAACTCAAACATGTAACTTCTCGTCATCGGCATGAAGAATCTACCCCGCTATCTATCTTGGTCGAAGGCGGCTTCAAGATGGCTGATATGATTCTCGTGTAGTAAGTGTTGAATTATTCATTATTGAATCCTGCCTAATTTAAACGCCAACTCTTCCATCCGTTTTCAAGATTAGCAGTGAATTAAAGTAGTACATGCTATCCCGCTATCTATCTTGGTCGAAGGCGGCTTCAAGATGGCTGATATGATTCTCGTGTAGTAAGTGTTGAATTATTCATTATTGAATCCTGCCTAATTTAAACGCCAACTCTTCCATCCGTTTTCAAGATTAGCAGTGAATTAAAGTAGTACATGCTTTCTCTTCATTGAAGTAAATATTTGAATCAAATGCCACTTTCATCGTGAAATATAGTAGCTAGAAGACGAAAGGACTATTTCCAGTCGTACTTAGCTAGAATCAACTTACATTTTTTTCGTTTTTGAGCGTCATATAAGAATTGCATACTTATTATATATATTGAGCCGTATTGTACGAAACCGATTTTTTCACAAATTTCGGATAGACATTAAGCCATTGTAGAACTCCTAGCTTCTTCCAATAGACCAGTCAAGCGATCTTTTTTGCGCTCTGCTATAGTTTCAATAGTGCGTAAAATATGCCGACATTTAATTTGTATAAAACTCGTGGGATTTTAAAGTATTTTATAATTACGGCCTTACTTTTTCACGGGCTAACACAGAATAAGTGAATATACTAAGCGATTTCGAGGCTAATACGGCATAAAAAGATCTCGAGTATTCCGCTGCACCATTCAAGTATTTCGTAAGATAAACTTAAGTGTTGAATAACAAAGCTTAAAAGGTTGATTTTACATGTAATTTCCCAGCCTTGATTCAAATATTTACTTCAATGATGAAAAAAGCATGTACTTGAATTGGCGTCTGGTTCGATAGTAACTTTCAATTTAAATACCACATAAATAAGACATGTCTGCTTTTTATTCAATATTTAATATTAGACGCATACGTAAGTTCTTATCCGTTGATGCTGCTAAGACGCTAGTACATGCTCTCGTAATTAGTCGATTAGACTATTGTAATTCGCTTTTGTATGGTCTACCAGCAATTCACATAAACACACTTCAGCGCGCACAAAACTGAATGCAGCAGCAAGACTTAATATCACAAACACGCCACGCTTTTCTCACATTACTCCGGTAATGATAGAATTACATTGGCTTCCTGTTAAATTTAGAATTATTTACAAAGTTATTTTATTTATTTTTAAGGCTATGCATGGTACCGCACCTGCATATTTAAATAATCTGATATATTTTAAACATTCTCGGTATAACCTTAGATCCATAAGTAACAACCTTTTAGCTAGACCTGAAATCAAATCAGGCAAGACAACGGGAGACCGGGCCTTCAAGGTCACAGCTCCAATATTATGGAATGAACTCCCTCTTAGCGTAAGGTCTGCAAACAGCATTACAACATTCAAGAAGCTATTAAAGACCCATTTGTTTAAGAAAGCATATTTTTAGATAGTTTTATTATTTATTATTCTGCTCTTTAATTCTGTTTTATTTAGGAACTTTTTGTTTTGTTTGACAAAAAATTCTATTTTGTCCTATTATATATTTAAACCAATTTCTATTCAATAAATGTAAATATTTAAAATGTAAATGTAGAGCTTGAATATCTTATAAATAATGTAGTATAGTTTAGCTTAGTTAGGATTTTTCATATAAATTTTATAAAGCGCATTATAGATCATATACTTTATAATGAATTTTTGCACTATAGAAACATGAAATTATTATTATATATTATTACTTTAATTCACTGCTAATCTTGAAAACGGATGGAAGAGTTGGCGTTTAAATTAGGCAGGATTCAATAATGAATAATTCAACACTTACTACACGAGAATCATATCAGCCATCTTGAAGCCGCCTTCGACCAAGATAGATAGCGGGGTAGATTCTTCATGCCGATGACGAGAAGTTACATGTTTGAGTTTATAAAAGGCTTTTTGCGATGTTTATTATTGTTATTATTATTATTATTTTTTTTATTGTTTATTATTATTATTATTTTCTCAGTCCAGGTTTTCTCAGTCCAGGTTTTACAATAGTCCAGGTTTTCTCAGTCCAGGTTTTCTCAGTCCAGGTTTTCTCAGTCCAGGTTTTACAACAGTCCAGGTTTTCTCAGTCCAGGTTTTCTCAGTCCAGGTTTTACAACAGTCCAGGTTTTCTCAGTCCAGTCCAGGTTTTCTCAGTCCAGTCCAGTCAAGGTTTTACAACATGCCCTCATTAACTTCAAGCTTTCCGCTAACACAATGACTAACACCTACCCACGCATCAACAACAACATTACCGACGAACCAGACACATAAATAACACCGCTGTCTTTTCATTTTCTTTACTCTGAAGATGACTTCCGCTCAGGTTGTCGAAAGGTCAGACATCAACACCATCAGTCTTTCCGGACTACACCACCCCGGACGATCATGCCTCATCTACATCGATTACACCTGGGATCAGACCATTCACTCTTATATGTTCTATATTAGTTTTAAAGCAAATTATGTCTTCGTTCACGAACTTCATGTGTCCTATCGCTCATGGTTAGACTTACGGTACACGTGCGTGACACATCTTTGATCAGTTTTAACCAATCCCCGCTTTTATTTCTATAAAGGATTAGCATCACCTATTGACCAATGGCGTTATGTATCAAGAAACTAATCAACCAATCCCCGCTTGTATTCTGGATGTTGTAATACAAACTTAAACCAATCACGTAATGTATTACCGTTTTTAATCCTGTATCAAATACATGATACTCCATGTACCAGATACATGTATTTTAACACCTTTCTTACAAATACATGTATAAAATACATGTTCTACTAAAACGTATAGTACTTGTATAATACATGTATAATTTCCAATTCACTTAAGGCTTAGACCAGTCCTTTTAATATTACGACATATTTTATATTTTTACATATTTTACTATACCTTTATTGTATTTTTGTAACTTATTATATTATATTATATTATTTATTGTAAATATAACGTAATTCAACCGTAAGCTTGCAAAGTTTTTATATTAATAAACTATCTATCTATCTAGTATCTATCTATCTATCTATATTACATGTTATTTTGACTTGTATTTTACCCCATAATTTTGACTTGTATTTTACCCCATAGGCTAGTATGGCAATTGACAATTGACAATTTAGAAAGTACCTAGCCATTAGAGACAATCAACTTAGCTGTCGATCGAGCCTGGGTCAAAGAAGATCAACGTTCGTTTGATAAACAGCGGGTTGTTATCGTTGGGGATTTCAAATGTTTTGTATGTCAATGTCTATATACACCTACTTGCAGTAAGGTTGTCATACAAAATAGAACATTTGTCACAAAGAAAATAGAACATTTGTGATTTAGTGCGAAAGGAATTAATTAAAAGACAAAAGAGAGAGTTCAGCTTGAGTGATCTTCTTTTGTCTTTTAATCAATTCCTATCGTACTAAATCCTAATGTTCTATTTTCTTTATAACAAATGTATATTTTTGTATGACAACCTTATTGCAAGTAGGTGTATGTCATAGATTGCCTATTTTTATTTACCTATCGACAATAGTGGGTATAACATGTGATAATAATGCAGGCTAGTTCTCGGTTCAATGCACCCATCGTTTACAGTGTCATCACGCCCTGTTGGCTATGTTTTGTGAAGTAGCTCTTGGTTTAACACTATATTCCGATTGAGCTGTCATTATACAGTGATCAGTATACAGCATCATGTCAGCCGATAGAACACCTTACAAACATCCTGCAGCATTTCCAGTCATCGATGATGTGATAACTACACCAGGAATGACCAAAGAAATCCTTCAATACTTCAAGGATCTTCCAATCAAAGCTGATCGAGATATCTTTGTCGACACGTACCCCAAATCAGGCAAGTGTTTTTATGAAAATTGATGTGATGGAATTCAGTTTTCGATTAAATTCAAAATAATCAAAAAATAGTTATAACAATATAATAATAATAATAATAATAATAATAATAATAATAACCAATAGCAAGTTCCAATTAGGAATCATGTGCGGCTCAATCAAAATTCCTACCAAATTTTGTTTACTGCAGCCAACGCATGCATTCGACAGACATTCAAAAGACGTCGTGAACGCAATAAAACTCTGTATTACTGAACTCACCGGTTCGGATTTGTTTATTTGCTCTCTTTAAATATATATTACAATTGATACGTAGAATTAGTAATACTAAATAGGATTTACAATTTTTGATTTACAGTTTTGTTTGAATATAAGAAGAGCCTGGGGGCTAAATTACATGTTAGATTTTCTAGTTAGCCCCCAGACAAAAAAAAAATATATATATATAGATTGTAGGTGGATTAATGACAAGACATCACTTTTTCTGTTACTCCGCGGAGTTTCACGCTTACGCGATCTTCAGACAGACTTTAATTAAAGTCTGTCTGAAGATCGCGTAAGCGTGAAACTCCGCGGAGTAACAGAAAAAGTGATGTCTTGTCATTAATCCACCTACAATCTATATATATATATATTTAAGAAATATAAAACGGCGCGCGTGTCTATGTACTGTGATATAAACACGCTGGGAGATGTAGAGCACGAGAGAAGCAAGCTTAGAAACACGAGCGCAGCGAGTGTTTCTCTTGCTTCTTGAGTGCTCTACATCTCCCAGCGTGTTTATATCACAGTACATAGACACAAGCGGCCGTTTTATATTTCTTTTATGAAATTTTTTCGCAAAAAAAATGCAGAGAAAACTTTTTTACCGAATGTTCGTAAACACGTTAGAATCAGAGCGTGCGCGACAGCATTCGTCATTTTCATTCTCTGTTCTCTCATATAGACATGGCCATCAACCAATCAGAGCACGCGTTAGATACCAAAAATTTTATAAATATATATATATCTGGATGTGTCTATTCTAAGTTGGAATACGGCCGTTGGACTTTTGTTTGTTTACGTTATTTTTTTATTCTAATTTTTAATGCTCGAGCACAACCATTCATTGATGAATGCGCGCGCCGTATTCCAATTTCTATGCTGTAAAAATATATCGTGTATAAATACAGAAATACAGAAGGCCCAGTGTAAGATTAGCTTTGCTAACCTGGTGTATCAAGTGTATCTTCGTTCAAGTCCAAACTCAAAACTCATTTATCTAAATTAGCTTTTTCATTGTAATCATATCCATTTTTGTATTTTGTATTTTTATTTTAAGCGCTTAGAACAGACTTGAATAAGCGCTATATAAGCTATATATTATTATTATTATTATGGAAAGCAATATACGCGATTTTGGCGACGCATAAATTGTTGAAGAAAGTTGCTGATCTAAAGTACCGCATATTCAGAAATCATCCAAACATCGCTCGCTTGCCCGCCCACAAGATTGAGATTTCCACGGTATATATAGCCCAGGAACACTCGTCCACAGGTATCCCTGTCAAGTTTAGTGTCGCTGCTTGCTTCGCTCGCAGCAATTAATGTATGTTATATTTCCTTCAGGCAAAATACTATGTACTTGGACATACAGTAACAATTGTTGCAGATTTCTGAACTTACTTAATTGTAACATTTTTATAACAGTATAGCCTGAATAAACATTCAGTAGAATGTTTGTAAAGGATCACATAAATACATATAGTAGATTTAACTATTTCTATAAATCCTTCAAAATCTTGTTTCCACATTGTATTGCAATAGTTTATTTATATGCTAGAATGTGTGAATTTTCCCAATTACCATTACATTAGTATAGCTAATGTTATTGTATTCAAAAGTAAATGGAAAGAGAAATGTTTTGTTTTTAGCTTCCGCTGCAAAACAGCTTTAGTATGTACTGAGTGTCAGCTGTGATGTACCCATCTAGCTTCCTTTAACATATATTGACCAATCTTTATATGGTATCTCCTGAAACCTATTTTAGTAATTTGGCCTCTTTCCTACTCTATGATAGTTTCTGACCCAGCAATGTATCATTTTAGGGTGTAATGAGAGGATGTGTATCATTTTAGGATTGTTTATCAAGGCTGTGTAACTAATATATAACTTAATACCAGTAACAATGGTAGTAGTAACTGCAAAACTGTAATGTTTAAGGTTTTCTTGTCGATGGTTAATTTTGCTAACTGAGCAATACCATTTGTGCCTGTCCCATAAACTGACATTACCTTAATTTGAAATTGATAATGTTTATATTATCAATAGTAGGAAGTGAATTTGAATTCAAGAAGATTTAAATATGCAGTACTTATTCCAGCTTGAGTCAGCAAGCCTTGATATTGAATATATCACGAATGTGGTATTGAACTTTCAGTCAACTGGCTTTATTGACTGGAACCTAGGAGTAGGTATATATTGTCATAATAGGATGATAAATCTATCCTTGGCTTCCTTTTGTATCATTCCTTTACACACCTTTAGGTAATTATTTAAAGGTGGAAAGTATACAAATTTAATATCACCTATAATTATCAATCTATATTAAGAATGGGTCACCCAATGTACATATTGGCTTTCATAACCAATAGTTCCAGTTTATTGTTATCCAATTAATGCTCATCTAAAGGGTCATGTGATTTGTTGTTTGCCTCTAGCATGACAAGTTATGATAGAAAATTTTCATAACCACTGTGAAACAATTATACTCAAATATTGAAGGTTTCAATCCTGGCTATGTGAACTACTAAAACCCAAATGTTGCATTTAATAAACCATTGCCATATAATCATTAGCAAGATTATGTACATATGTAGGCAAAGATGTATGGGTCCTCCCATATTACTGGTATGGGTTATAGCAGTGGTATGATCAACTTTGAATTAGAGTTGTATGCCAATAAGACATCTGTACAGCAAATTGTGAGGCTTGAAGTTTTAAAGTATTATTGTGATTGGTTGACTCTACATTAGTCTACCTTTCCAAGTCCCCTGCATACCATGTACTGTCCCCCCTTTTGTTTTGACATATCATTTTAGATGATTACGCTGTGGGTGGTATTATCAGGACTTGAAGTACATGTTGATTTTCTTTTTTATCTATGTACATTTATTTGTATATTTATTCTTGTTTATCAACAGTGCTATATATTTTTCCACATCCTATTGACTGTGTAAGGTGTTATGTAGTATATAAAAAACGAGCAGCAGTGTTTTATCAAGGATAAAAACCCGAGCGCAGCGAGGGTTTTTGATCCTTGATAAAACACGTGCTGCGAGTTTTTTATATAGCTTAAAAAACTCCAACACTTATTCAAAACTAAATTATAAAAGTTTCTTGAAGAAAAGTCCAATTTGGAGACAAACTTTATTTGCAAGGTACACTGCGCATGCTCATATCACACCATGCACCATTAAGCACCACATTTGGCATCCCACATTTGAGAAAGGTCGTGTATAATATAGTAGGAGATCGATAGCATTGTTTTGGGTGATGCCTCTAGTAAAGGTCAATGATGAGAGATTAAAACTGAGACCTTTACAAGTATCATAGGTACATAAAGACACACGTACCTTTATCATAAAGACACATGTGTTTTTATATAATGTACCTATGGCAGTGTTTTATGGGGTATAAAGGTCATGCATGTGACCAAATTGGAATGCCCCGATTGGACTAATAGCTCGTGAATTATTAATGAGTTTTTTAACATAATTTGTAAAACCTTTTACAATCCTCTACAGCTTTAGTATTTTGTGTCAGTATTCCATAATAGTAAAGTGCACTTTATATCACTACACTTCATAAAGTTTTTTAACTCATTAGCTGTAATTGAATTATCAGTGATTTGTTAACTCAAAATATGTGAATATAGAAACCTTTAGTTTCTTCCGTAATAGTATAGTGCACTTTATTTTATCACTTCACTTCATAAAGTTTTTCAACTCCATTACTGCTGTAATTGAATTATCAATGATTTGTTAACTCAAAATGTAATCAATCAATCAATCAATCAATAACTTTATTAAAGTCTCAAAGTCTTCTAGCGTTACACAAGCGTAGTACTAATCGTAGTACATGTAAATGTAGAAACCTTTAGTTTCTTCCATAATAGTATAGTGCACTTAATATTATCACTACACTTCATAAAGTTTTTCAACTTCATTAGCTGTAACTGAATTATCAGTGATTTTTTAACGGCTCAAAAGGTACATGTAGAAACCTTTAGTTTCTTCCATAATAGTATAGTGCACTTAATATTATCACTACACTTCATAAAGTTTTTCAACTTCATTAGCTGTAACTGAATTATCAGTGATTTTTTAACGGCTCAAAAGGTACATGTAGAAACCTTTAGTTTCTTCCATAATAGTACAGTGTACTTTATATTATCACTACGCTTCATAAAGTTTTTCAACTTCATTAGCTGTAACTGAATTATCAATGATTTGTTAACTCAAAATGTAAATGTAGAAACCTTTAGTTTCTTCCATAATAGTACAGTGTACTTTATATTATCACTACGCTTCATAAAGTTTTTCAACTTCATTAGCTGTAACTGAATTATCAATGATTTGTTAACTCAAAATGTAAATGTAGAAACCTCTAGTTTCTTCCATAATAGTACAGTGTACTTTATATTAGCACTATACACTTCATAAAGTTTTTCAACTTCATTAGCTGTAACTGAATTATCAGTGATTTGCTAACTCAAAGGTACATGTAGAAACCTTTAGTTTCTTCCATAATAGTATAGTGCACTTTCCATAATAGTATAGTGCACTTTATATCACCATTACTCTTCATAAAGTGTTTAAACTTCATTAGCTCAACTGAATGTTAGCTGTTTTATCAAACACACTAGCCATTTCAGTCTCACTTGATGGTACTGCTTTGACCTCCCCCTTCCCCCCCCCCCCCCCCCCCCAATATGGTTGGGTCCTTGGTCAACTCATGCCTGCATTTATTTGTCTCGATGTACTCATGTATTCATTGATTATAGTTGTGTTCCCTGAGATGGTATGGTCCTCCATGTTCTTCGTTCTAGAGAACAGTCTTTAGGCAGATAATCCCTTCGTTTCGTTGAAATGAAGTAGTATAATCTCCATGTCTTTCGCATGAACCATATTTTCTGCCATCGAATTCCAAGGCGTAATATTTTGGCTAGCTCCTTAGCCTCAATTGTCATTTTTTGACTGTTTAATAAGATCTCCAAGGAGGTATTTAGCCGAGGAACGTGTTATTATTTTTTGTAAAGATCGTTCTTCACATGTGCCATTGGTATTTGTGGCACTTTCGCACCAACATGGCGGCTTGTCATCTGTTGTAATTCCAGACTTCAATTGACTCGCCAGAGTCCTGATTGTCTTGATTAGTAGCACCAGATTGCTGGCTTTTGCTACCTTTATCTGAACAGAGACCAGATTGCTGACTTAACCACTATTCAGGCAACGACGTTCTGGCGCGCTTTTTCTGATTGCAGCGATGGCGCCTTGTCGTCGTGAGAGCTCTCCTCTACCCCATCTTCTTCTTCAGTAAGCCCATCTATCGTGGACTTAATGTCCCCAAAGGACTGCTTCATTGTGGCATGTAGTCTTTCGAACGGAAGAGGCCAACTGGGAGCTCATGATGCTTATAGCAGCGACGATGTCGTTTGAAAAACTGCTTTGACAACTTTCCAACTCAGGAGCTTTTCTACTCGTATCGCTACGAGCATTTTCGTTTTCCTTGCTCATCTTGAATTCACACAAGCGGTTGTAAATATATATATATACACAGTTATATAGTTACAAGTTGGTGGATTGGTTTCTACTTTATTCTACATATATATATTACCCTGCGAGCAGAGATTTCTTTCTCTCTTACCTGGAACGACGATTACGATCGTCGTTCTAGGTAAGAGAAAGGAACCTCTGCTCGCAGGGTACATATATATATACTCAATCACGCGTGTATCATTGTAATACCATTGTAATCACTATCACCTAGGGACTATATAAGCAAAACCACATAGAATTGTTCTTCATCCTGATGAGTGGGCACTGCCCATGAAACAGATCTGTAGATTGATTAAAGTACGAACGTTTATCCAGCCTAGTCCACTGACTTCATTTTATTTAGCTCCTATATTTGTTGAGCACTCTCGAGGACAAATTGGACCAAAGCATTCTTCACTTACTGCCTCCGTCACCACTTCGGGACGTTGAGCACTCTACCAACGCGTTCTCTACAATGGACAAGCTTTCGTTCAACTACTCTACTAAGAACATCCCTTGCGGTTCCAACCAAAAAGCATACCTTACTACAGTAATCAACAAAACTGACAAACTGATTCGCAATATGAGATGGAGGGCCTACCACTTCTTACAACGCAACAACACCGACAGCAATGAAACCTATGGCTTTAACTCGAAGCGCGCACCACCAACGATCGATGAAATGAAAGTATTCGAAAATAGAATGGCTGACTTAATCAAAAACGTCGAGTTCAGCGACAAAAAGAACGACTTCCAAAGAGAGCTAAGTGAGGACATGAAGAAGGTTAAAAACGACGACCAACTGATAGTAAAAGCAGACAAAACCACCAACTTCTACAGATTGAAGGCTAGGCCTGCGAATACAAAGAGCTAGTCGACAGAAATGTACAGAAAGCATACAAAAAGGCGAACAATACACAAGAGACAAAGATCAACAAAGACGCAAAAGAGATCGCTAACAAACTAGGACTCTCCGACAGGATCGAAACCATGGCCAAGCGCGATACCTTTGTAACACTCAAAGATCATAAGCCAAATTTCAACAATTCATCCGTATGCCGTTTAATCAACTCAACGAAATCTGAGATCGGAAAGATTAGCAAGACTATAATCCAAAACATCGTTAAAAACGTCGCAACAGCAACCAACGCTTACCTATCGAGGAACACACAATCAGTACTCGAATGGTTTAACGCAATCGAAAACAAAAACAACGCATCCTTCATTTGCTTCGACATCGTAGAGTTGTACCCATCAATCACGGAGAAACTCCTATCTGATGCCATCGAATTCCAAATATGTAAACATATCACCGTTTGAAAAGCAAATCATTTTGCATGCAAAACAAACACTGCTCTTCAATTCTGACGTCCCATGGGTAAAGAAAGACGCACCCGACGGCCTATTTGATATAACAATGGGATCATACGATGGTGCAGAGTCATGTGAATTGGTCGTTGTTTATATGCTCAACTCGCTCAAAAGAATTTGCAACGAAATAGGACTGTACAGAGACGATGGACTTGCAGTATCATTCGAACAACCCCGCACTACGCATCAAGAAACAAATATGCAAGTTATTCGCGGAAAAGAAACTAAAGATAACAATCGAAGCGAATAAAAAAATAGTAAACTACCTCGACGTCACCCTCGACCCGAACAGCAGAAAACACTATCCCTTCATGAAACCTGGCAATGTACCATTGTACGTACACAGCAAGAGTAACCACCAACCTAACGTCATCAAATGTATCCCTGAGAGCATCAACCAAAGAATATCAAACATCTCGTCAGACGAAGAAGTATTTAACATAGCAGCACCACCCTACCAGGCCGCATTGGACAAAAGCGGATACACGCACAAGCTCAAGTTCCATCCAAAAGAGAACAGAAGTCACATGAACCGAACAAGAAGAAAAAGGCACATCACGGGGTTCAACCCACCCTTTGACATGCGCGTTAAAACAGACCTGGGAAAGAAATTCCTACGAATCGTCAATGATTGCTTCCCCAGAGGACACGCCCTCAGATCCATCTTCAACCGTAACACACTCAAGCTATCCTACAGTTGCATGCCAAACGTCAAAAGCACAATCGACGCACACAACAAGCATGCACCTATTAGCAAAACCCACCGACACAACAAACACCAATGTCCAAAAAACATGTAACTGCCCCAAAAAAGAAGACTGCCCACTACAGAACCAATGCCTTACAAGCCATATCATCTACCAAGCCTCAATAACAACAGCCCAAGGAAGCGAGACCTACGTAGGACTAACTGAGACAACGTTTAAAACCAGATACGCGAACCATAAGCAATCTTTTAAGAAAGAAGCACTTGGAAACCAAACAGAACTAAGTAAACACATCTGGAGTCTAAAAAAAGCAAACACCGAATACTCTATCACCTGGAAAATCTTAGACAAAGCAAAATCATATTCCAATACAACCAAAACATGCAAGCTGTGCACACTCAAGAAATACTATATAATATGCCATAGAGAACAAGCCACTCTCAATAAACGGACAGAACTTGCTAACACTTGCCGGCACGCGAACAAATTCATACTTAAAAACACATAAAACTCAATCACGCGTGTATCATTGTAATACCATTGTAATCACTATCACCTAGGGACTATATAAGCAAAACCACATAGAATTGTCCTTTTCCATATCGAGCAAGGGACTGGGCACGAGTGTAAAAAACTAATTTTATTATCGTTTCAGAAAAAAATAACTCCGTCTCATGGGAGAGTAACCAAATATAAGGTTATTGACCAAGTTTCAGAACGTTTGGCTAAATAGAAAAAACATTATGAGCATCCAAACTCTGCCAAAATTACAGAGAGATGTATGGTGTCCTTCCAAAACGTCCTTCCAAACCATACATTCTTTGTATTTTCGAAAAAAATTAAAATTACCATAATTTCGTTGCAATTTGCACAAACTTGTTCAAACTTTCAATTCTTACTAATTTGTATTTGTTCTTTCGTATGAAGGGGTTTATTTTTGAATTACATTAATTTTATGAAACTAGGTTCCAGTCCCTTGCTTGATATGAAAATGGCCAATTGTTCTTCATCCTGATGAGTGGGGACTGGTCATGAAACAGATCTGTAGATTGATTAAAGTATGAACGTTTATCCAGCCTAGTCCACTGACTTCATTTTATATATATATATATATATATATATATATATATATATATATATATATATATATATATATATATATATATATATATATATATATATATATATATATATATATATATATATATATATATATATATATATATATATATATATATATATATATATATATATATATATATATATATATATTAACGATAGAAAAAACAAATAGACTAAACTTTCATCCCGACAAGCCTGTTTCGTGATTACTCACTCTTCAGGGGATTTTAATGACAAGAATATTCATAACCATCTATTATATACTATAAATTTGCATAATTAATGTAGCGGTAAATTTAAAGGTAGTGTTAGCTGTTGCGTAGCAACGCTTTGCTTCTATGGCGGCATGAAGAGACAAGTTCATTGCGTTTATTGAGAGATGATAATTCGGGGCGGCATATGATTAGAAGTTTTTTTTTAAGGCAGAGGTTGCATCTTTTGCTTGAGCTGTTGTAGGGTGAGCTTGATGAAAGAATACACCATGAAATGAGGTGGTCAATGTTGTTGTTTTTATATATACATATATATACAGCGATTTGCAAAAACTTTGACTCATTTGTACATATATATATATATATCAAAATAATATAAGAAATTATGGGATATGATAACTGATATTTTTTTCGAGTTGCCTATGACTTGGGCTATCTGAAAAAAATATCAGTTATCATCTCCCATAATTTCTTATATTATTTTGATATATATTTATATATGTACAAATGAGTCAAAGTTTTTGCAAATCGCTGTATATATATATATATACAGTCATTTGCAAAAATTCTGACCGTACAAGTATATAAGTATATAGGTATATAGGTATATAGATATGTAG
The DNA here is from genome assembly GCA_949775045.1 of Metridium senile. NCBI lineage: Eukaryota > Metazoa > Cnidaria > Anthozoa > Actiniaria > Metridiidae > Metridium > Metridium senile. The sequence goes on along the minus strand of OX459096.1, from coordinate 50,129,553 downwards.
ATAGTTCTGCCTTAAAACGCTCCAATATTTTTCATAATTCATTCAATGACATGTAGTAAGCATCATTGAAGTATTATGCATGGTTCTGATAGTACCAAGAGCGCATAAAAGCACTCAAAGGCATAAATAAACATTACCCACAATGCACCCGATATACTTTGATGTGGTCAGAATTTTTGCAAACGACTGTATATATATATATATACATTCGACACGGCCGCCCCTTCATATCAAAAAGCCTTAGATGAAAGTGGTTACAACTACAAACTGAAATTTGAGCCACCCGTAAACAACAGAGAAAAGAAGAATCGACCCCGCAAAAACATACTTTCAATTGGTACAACCCACCATACAGCAAAAGTGTCAGTACCAACATCAGCAAACGATTCTTAAACCTCGTCGTGAAATGCTTTCCAAGAGGAAATATCCTAAGTAAGATCTTCAACAAAAACACCATCAAAGTGAGCTACAGCTGTATGAGCAACGTAAAAATGATCATAGACAACCAAAACAAGAAGAAGCTTAAAACACCTAAACAACAAAACCAATCACAAACTGAAAAACCAAGTTCATGCAACTGCCGCAACAAAGAAACATGCCCCATGAAGGGAGACTGCTTACAATCTGCCATTATCTATCAAGCAAAAGTCACAAGAAAAGACAACAACAAATGCGAAACCTATATCGGATTAACCGAAATCGAATTCAAAACGCGTTACCGCAACCATACTTTGTCATTCCGCAATCAGAAACTCAGAAATTCAACCGAACTAAGCAAGTTTATTTGGACTCTCAAAGACAATAACATCAACTTCGAGATCGCGTGGCAAACAATAGCACGCGCAAAGCCCTATTGTAGCTCAAGTAATAGGTGTAACTTGTGCCTAACAGAAAAGTTTATTATCATTTGTCAACCGCATCGGTGCACATTAAACAAAAGAAACGAGCTCGTATCTGCATGCCGGCATAAACGAAAAGCGCTTCAACGTGGAAGCTCATAACATAAACAACTATGTAAAATAAGCGATTTTGTCAGTCAAATAAATCTCCTGATGAGTGAGGTTCGCTTCATGAAACAGGCCTGTAGAGATACATGATGTTTGATCATTCCTGAACCAATTTGGGATGCCTTGTAGATTCCATAGCAAAGGTTTTCAAAACCCTTACGGCAATAAATATATTTCTGCCTAAACTATTTAAGGAAAAGTCGCTTCGCCAACATGAAAATCGACAAAAAAACTCCTTCGAAAATCAAATAATTTCTCTTATCCTGCTAATAATAATAATAATGATATTACTCAATTATGATTGGCTGAAAAACATTCCAAAAAACATCGCTGTAAAACAAGTTGGAAAGCGATGTTGCGCATTTTTCCACCCGCGTACCAACTCGCGTCAAAATGGCTTGTTGCAAGTTGAGTTGAATTCTGATTTCAGACGCCATGTTTGATGCGTGACGCTATTGCGTGACGTACGTCCAGCCAATCACAAACGCCAAAGAAACTGCTCGCGCGTGCTTGACGTCATTTTGCTGCGAGACAAGTTGGGTTGGTGTGGTAATACGAGCAACATCTACAAGTTTTGTTGCAAAAAGTAGAACGATCTTCTACTTTCTGCAACAAACTTTTTCAACTTGCAACAAGCCATTTTGACGCGAGACAAGTTGGTACGCGGGTGGAAAAACGAGCAACATCGCTTTCCAACTTGTTTTGCAGCGATGTTGCGAGGCAAGTTGGACGAATTTGTTGCTGATATTGAAACCCCCATAGCATACAGCGATTCGGATTTGAAACATTACTTCTCTATTAACTATGCTTTTACTAAGTCTTTATAATAACTCTATAACCGATACGGTTTTTATTTTTGACCTGCCTAACAATGATAAGTTTTCGGCGCCAAAAATGCATGACGTACTTGTAAGCAAGCCAATCTCGTCCCCATTCGCCGCTAGCTCTTTCTGCGCATGTTCAGGCTCGACGAGCAAGATAGCTCGTCGAGAATGCGCAGTAAGAGGCAGCGGCGAATGGGGACGAGATTGGTAAAGCTACGGTAATACGAGAGCGAAATCTTCACGAGGATCATTAATCCTTTCGTAGTTTCAAATACTCGTCAGCTTCGCCTTTAATTGTGAACTTTCCAATTGTGGGCCCCTTCCAGGGGTTTTAGGGAGCAAGGGAACAAGCACATTTATTTTAAGGGAACAAGGGATACTGCCAAATTATTTTCATGGAACAAAATATGATAAAACAATAGTTTTTGGGAATCATGGGATCATAAGGTAAAACATTTCAGAGAAACAGTTATTTTACTTATGGGGGACAAGGGAGAAAATGCAAAATGACCAAGAGAAAAGGGGGCTCAATTGTTTGATAATGTGTATATTACCGTGAGGTGTAATTAATTAAGGTGGCTGACTACTATACAAAAACTAGAAAACTGCGCATGACTTCGCGCACATACGACATCGAGTCACGGTAGAGATACAGGGAATCCAAACATTCATTTTTGTGCCGTATATTTTAAAGCTTTAAGCAATTTAACAGCCATTATCATGATTTAGATATGCTGTCATTTGAAAGGGATCTGTTTCACCTTGATATGTGAATTTATAAAAGTAAAAGGAACTTCAAAGGTGGCAGAACTAGCGATTATTTTAATTACAAAACTCACATTTCACGAAAAACGGCAAAATAGGACTCAAAACTTATCCAAACAACAATTGCACAACATTAGTGAAATAAAACGAAAACATAAGCATTATATAAAAGGCATTTTCTGTCGTAAAGACAATTTTTTAGCACGTTTTTGTGAAAAATAATGGATATGAAAGTTGAAATATGTCAAAAAGACGATGGAAAATTAGTTAAAACAAAACAATGAACACATAAAATGATACATAGCGACATTTATTATAGCTTCTACTTACAGAAAAGTGAATTGCCTTTGAGAAATAATCCATAAACTTGTTTTAAGAGACGTTTTTTGAAAAGAAATACTTCGAGTAGTTGACAAACTTTCCCTCAACATCGCACGAGTGTTGCGTGACAAGATGGCGTAAGTTCAAAAGGAACAGCTCATTGTATTGGGTAAAATGTATCCAATCAGAAATAACGTTGTAATTCTCCCGTTCCCAGGACTGGCAGAGTAGTCAAAATGGTGGAAAAAGCTGATTTTAGGCTCGTTTTTCTCTTAAAACTCAAAAATTCGCCCGGGACCCTATGATTTGTTTTTGATATTCAGGAAGAACAGGTAAAAATCGTTGTTTTGACAAACTTTAAGAAATTTCTCATTTCTACAACTATAAAAAAAATACTGTGTCTGCTAATACAAATGATCGTTTACGCTCGATTTCGGACTTTATGAGCATACATATTACATATTTGTTCACCTTACTCGGACATATTTCCTATTAATTATTTAACAGATCTCGAGAAAAATCCTCACGTAAGATTTTCTAAAAAAAATACGTCCCAGCTCTTTTAGTTTTGATGTTGTGAATTATTTGGTTCCAAGCGCAGTTTTTGCTATTTTTCGTTCGAAAACTTGCAGAGTGGGTACTATTCAAAGTCCAATATCTCAGAAACGAGCTCGGGACACCCCAATTTTCTCTTTTTCATCTGAATCACCATTAAATTTCCTATGAAATACCTTTCTAATAATAAATTCTGATTTGTTTTTCGTATAGTAGTCAGCCACCTTAAGTTACGTTGTAAAGAATATATTACACGAGTTCATCCATTTCTATCATTACCCTGCTTCAATTCATACATTTATCAAAGTCGAAATAGAGTTTTATCTTTAATAAGATTTCATAGACTGATTTGGTTTTACATAGGGACAACATGGCTAAGCGAGATTATTTGGCAAATCTACATTGATGGAAATATTGATTTTCGTTCGATCCATACTCGTGTGCCTTATATGGAGTTTTGGCATCTAAAACAGAACTCTGCTACAAAAAAAGCACTTGATGATGTATTTCTTAACCATCCCTCACCTCGTGTATTCAAGTTTCACTTGCCCTACCACCAAGTACCCATGGTAGACGCTGATGGTGGAAAACCAAAGTATTTTTACGTTATACGTAACCCCAAAGATGTTGCAGTTTCATTTTATTATCATTACAAAGGGTTCAGCACATTTCAATATGATAAGTCATGGGATGAGTTTTTTGAGATGTTTATCAATGATCAAGGTAAGTTATTCATTAGAATCAAAAGACAAAATGAGCTAGCGTCAAGGCGTTGCTATGTACACCCAATTCAAATCTTTTGGGAATAAGATTATTTGTATTTCAATTGTCACGTGGAAATTTTTTTGGACAAATGTTTTTATTCCCAAAGGTTTTGAATTGGGTGGAAATTTAAGGTGCATAGCAACGTGTTCGCCGATTATCTATATGTTACTGTGCGTTCTGCTGTAACTGATACATCTATTTCAATAATCGTTGTCACAATTCAAGCTACGGTCCGCACTTTGAAGCCTGCAAAGGATGTCGGTATTTCCTCCTGTTATCGATTTATTCATAGCACATTTTGATAGTACGTGCTTGTGTTATATGGACACAACAAGTTGTTGCAATGGTAGATGATGAAACAAATATTTCTTTAAGGACGTTCGCGGGCATTGTTTCTGCGCATCCTTTCCGCGCACGCCGTTGAACGCCTGGATGATTTCGTTTCATTAAGGAAATCATCACCCTCGTTCCCAGGGCCTTTTTCCGCGGGGGAGAAAAGACCCTGGCATCGGCTGAAGTTTACACCTAGTATTTCTGGGTGTTCGATTGGTGTATACCGCTGATATGTCAAAATAACCAGCGCTGTTTTTCAGTCATTGAAATAAGTTTTGCATTTTTAATTTTCACCCTGAAAAGACCTTTCATACTGCGAGTTAAGCCTCAAAAGTTAGATTTACTAAACCCAAGACCAATTTAACACTTCAAGAATGCTGTAATATGGTATTTGATATACGAAAAGTGGTCTTTCTTTGCTTTTATGAAAACTGAAAACTCGTACGACTTTCATACTGAATACTTTGAAAAAAGTTTTCTTGACTCAATTAAATTTTGTATGTAAGTTTATCGTCAAATAAAATATTCATATTCAAATAAGTGTGAATTGTTTTTCTCCTTTAGATCGTTTTAAGTCTGTTTGATAGTTAGAAAAATATAAAATGAAAGTCCTTTTTTGCAGATGTACATGTAATATTAAGTGTTGTAACGGAAACTGACTTTGTTTTTCTCGAAAAAAAAAATTAGTTAGCTGAAAAGAAATTTATTTACCCTGCCTTGGTTATGTATTTTTCTTGGCCTTTGTATTGTTGTGTAGATTGCAGTTTACTTCGTAGTGAGTATGAAGACGAAAAATTGTCACATTTTGGTATAAAAGCTAAAGCTATCGATTTCAGTTTTAAAATATGGACATTCTATGACTGCGTTATCCAGGTTTGTTTCCTTAGCTTACATTTTTTTAACGAAAACTCTTAGTATAAGTGTTGAGTTTTTACTTATGTTTAAGATTATATCCATGCATGTACAAATTAATTTTGCAAATAGATGCTGACTTCCTGAGCCTTTGCGCTCTGTTTTGCTGCTATTAAATTGTGAAAAATAAAATTATTCTCAACCCTAGTTCTTGAAAAAAACCTTTGTATAATTTTTTCTGAAGTTACTTATTTATTATTTTTCTTTATTTGTTAGTTTCCCGAAGATTGAATGTCATATGCATTCAAGCATTCATAAGAATATGTTAACTATGTTTATATGTTTTTTTAATACAGTCGATCCCATTAACGTTGTCCATGTAAAAAGAAGTTTACAAGTTAACAAAAGTCATGTGTCTCATTAATATGCGCGTGTGTCGAACAAGCCATAAAAACAGTTGTAGAAAATGGCGACGGCGGGAAGTTCGAAACAGCTTTTAAACAGTTTAGAAGTGCGGGTTTTCGCCGTTCTGGAGAGCGTCATAGAATTCCGCTAGGCACTAGCAAACTTTCTTCCGGACTTAGCAGATAATATTACTAAAGAATGTCAGATTGGACAAATCATCAGAGAAAGGTCGAGGCATCTCTCAATATCAACGACTTTTCGTCGACGTGTTTTCAATGCATGTGCTATTGTATCTTATGCAAATTGAAAGCTCCGCGAGAGGAAATTGAATATTTAATTAGTTTTGTTAACTTGTAAACTTCTTTTTTCATGGACAACGTTAATGGGATCGACTGTATGTCTAACTTTAGACATTACAGAAAAACAAAAACATTTGAAGCACTATTTATAAAAGAACAAAAGCCTAGCTAGAATGAACAAGGACAATCGATTCCCTTGAGCCTCTTAAACTAATTTAGATTCATATTCAGTTCACTTTGCTGTAGATGGTCTTTGGATAAAGGCCGAAATATTCAAAGAAATAAAAAATGACAAGCCTTCACGCATTCTATTCATTCATAAGAATGCAATAGCCAATCAAAATTCAGCATGCAATAAGCCAATCAGAATCATTATTCGACCAGCCGATGCCAGGGTCTTTTCTCCCCGCGGAAAAAGGCCCTGGGAACGAGGTTGACATGCAAAGGGTAAAATCATCCAGGCCTTCCACGAAAACCAAATGGCGACCAAATATTGAAAGTTTGCAGTGCAATATCTCGGAAACGAAGACGGTGACCCCCATTTTTTTCTTACTCAAAATCAAGATATCAGTACGTTCTACAAAATATTTGAAGATAGAAAAATCGACATCACAGGGGGAAAAATGACACAGCACAAAAACGAAAAAAAGATCGACCCTACCATATTTGATTTTTTCTGGCAACAAAATTATTTAATTCCATGTTTTTCCCTTACCCGATCTATTTTGTTAGTCTTTGTATCAAATATACTAGTATCCGATGTTAGACATAAGTGTGAGGATTTCAACAACAATTTTTCAGTAATTATTAGCGTTTATTTGACATTAATAGGTATGAAAAAGCGCGCGACATTTTAGCGAAAATGGTCAACATTCACCACACTTTATCTCGAAATCAAGCACGATGACCCCCATTTTTTATTTCATATTTTTAACTCTTATATAATCAAGTTTTCTTATACAAAGTTTCAAAAAAAATGACATCACAAGTTCAATTGCTCGCAAACGTCTTAAAAACAAGTCCATATTACTAACATCCAGAGCTGTGTGTACCATGTAGGTTTGGCTGCGACAACGGAATAGGTGTGTATCAGTTTTTCAGTCGGTATGTCTATCTGCCTGATAATTGATAATAGCTTTGTAGTTGGTTTTAGATGTTTAATGTTGCGCATGTATTGTCGAAATGGTTAAAAAGTTGCATTTATTTTATTAAATGAATTCAGTGTCTATAGCCAATTGATATGAAATATCATTGATTTTTTAATTTTTAATCATAAATAGTCGTTTATGGCAGTTGGTTCGACCATGTGCTTGGCTGGTGGGCTCATCGTCATGACTCCAATATTTTGTTTCTAAAGTATGAGGATATGAAAAAGGTAAAATCATAAGAAGTTTCTCGGTATCTTAAAATTATTGATCAAATTTATTGTGTCGATATACTCGAGAATCAGAACGAACACAGAGAACCCTGGACCCTTAGCCAATTTCAGTCTTTTATAAATATTTCTACTCATACATGTAAACCCGCATGTTAATAGCTTTTTCTTTTCAACTATCGATAATAGACTAGAAGTTATCGATTATATAAATTGATAGTTTCTGAGTTAGCGCGTATGGGGACGAAATCTTCATCCTACACGTAAAAATGGATTCCATGCTTCAGCTTGTTATAGAATGTCTAGATTGTAAATTTAAAAAAACAACCTGTTTCAAATTTTAGGCTAAAATAATATTTATTTTTATTCTTATATTAATGCGGGGTTTTATATATATATATATTTATTATAGGAAACATTTTTATAGACGTATATTTGACTTGAACTTTCTCTACAGAACTTGGTTGATTCTGTCCAGCAAATAGCAAAGCATCTTGGCAAAGATTTATCTTTAGATGTTATCAAACGCATTGCTGATCAAACGACCTTTAGTGCAATGTCTGGTGATAGCAATGGACGGTTCTTCGATGACCAAGAGATCGAAAGCAAATACCGTGTACCGGAATCCGTAAAGTTCTTGCGCAAGGGTAAAGTTGGAGACTGGCAAAGCTATTTCACTGAAGAACAAAGCAAGCGCTTTGATGAAGTGTACGAGAGGAGAATAGCAGGAAGCGGACTGGAGCTGAATTTTTACACTTGAATTATTAAAAACTGTCATACCTGCTTAAATATAACCAACTATATTGACACTATCACGTATTGAAAATCTTACTAGCATCGTATTGTACTTGCAATCTGATCTAGTGAGTCAGCTAAGTAGGGGATTAGGCTTTGGGGATCGTAAAACCATGCACAAACTAAGTAAAAGTGAAGAGGCAAATTAAAATATTATTTTTATTTCAATTGTTTGTTGTGTTGTAAATATGCGAAGTGGATTGCTCCTCATAACTATACTATACTGTTGTTTGAACACTCAAACTCTCTTTTACTCATGCATATACAATAATTACAAATATAATTAAATTATGTGATTGAAAAAGCAATTTATTGCACGAATTTTCCAAAACATCTCAGCACATTATATGTCAAAATGGCATTATCATGCAGTCAGTAGCTTGTCATGGCAGTTAAAACTAATGTTGGCCTTGGAAGTAGCCACTAAACTGTTTTGAAAACCTCATTTTCTCTCATTCAATGACCTGAAGTCGAAGATTCGGTCCAATGCGGCGACGTTGTTTTCTAAAAATATTCCTTCCCATACACCGTATTCCAAAATGGCGACCAATTTAAATAACTATTCTTCTTGACTGACTAGCCTCTCATACATGTGAAAACTCTATTGTGTTTCAACGTGAACACGAGGCTAGTCAGTCAAGAACAAAAGGAGGTCGCCATATTTCGATTCGGTCTATACTTGGAGTAGAAACCGGGCCGGCGCCTGATGAAAGCCAGGCATCCTAACAGCAAGACCATATAGTAGGATTTCAATGTGTCGATATTTTGTAAATAGGTGGTACATGTATAACAAACATTAGTACGTTAATACGAAAATAGAAGAGATCAGCTTGGCTGATAACCCACGCTAGGCTCAGCCCCTAGCTAGTTGTTGTGGGTTCGTGCGCCCGCGATACTCTGAAGTTTCGCTGGCGCACGGATCCACTACGGCTGGGGACTGCAAAGCCTAGGAAGACGCCTGCATGTTTTGCATGTATAACTTACCTCATTAAAATCAGTTTTTCTTCATTTTAACTGTAAGCTTTAGCTTCTATAGCTCATGGTTTATGAATTATTGTAGCTGTGAATTATAATAGCAATGTAGCCTCGCCTGTATGGAATATCTGGAGCGCAAGCAGATTTGAAAATCGCGCACTATCCCTGTCTAGTCTTTGTACGTCTAGAGAGTTACAATTAAGAGATTCTATAACCCTAGCGCTCAATCCCAAACCCTCTTCCCAAAATGCCTGCTAGATGTTTCTAATATCCAATTTGGTAAGTGACTTCCTAACACACGACGTCACTGATCGATCATTGCTAATTATCATGTTTAAAAAAATAGAACCTATGTAATTAGTCTCCCACGCATGCGTAATGGCTAGACTTTGTCTACTCTAGATAGAGGTACAAATACAACTTTCATTTACAGAATACCTGGTTCAATCAAAATTTCTTTACAGCGATTTTCGACTTTCTGCGAACTCAGACATTGAAACCGTTAGTTTTTGGCTGCCGTCAATCAAAGACATAAAAGGTGCCGAGTAATTAGCAGCAGCCCAATACGTATTTCACCGAATAGCCGTTGGAAAGAGTTCGCAGAAAGACAAAAACCGCAGTAAATGTGATTTCTTGAGACATTCATTTAAATGCCTTTGTTTTGTGATTTGTGCTGCGTTTGTACGTGTTATTTGCTTGTGTTTTATTGTCTTCTTTGATGTTACCGGCGGTACGTTTTATTTGTATTTTGTCAACATTAATGAGCCTGGACGTCACTATTTACTCGTTACAGCGCCGTTAAACGAGGTTCGCAAACCAATCAGACAACATTACATATTAAACGAGAAATATTTGTTCCTGCTTTTATCAAGAAGTAGTTAAACAAAGCGGTAATTAACTTTACACTGTAGTCAACAATGCTAGATGCATAAACAACCCTGGAATCAAATACCCTCTACAATTTCATTGCCTCACAGTTTTGTTATTTATCGAACTACTCTTTATAGAACTTGATCTACTTAGAATTTTTGGGGGGTTTTACTTGGTTTTGCAGGGCATCGAAGGTTTCAAAATGAAAAGATTAAATCGAATTTTTTTTTCAAAGAAACAAGAGCTCTAAACGGCAGGATAAAACAGTAATACTTGCAACAACCAGAAAACCCATGAAAAAAACTATTTTGTCGTTATGTCTATCACCAACGTTGATTTATGGCGAAGCATCTGCCCCAAGTCCAGTCGATTTCCCATCCATTAGTAAACTTTGTCGCCATTAAAAAGAGTCAATATAATGTTTACTGAAGAGGTCTTTCTTCAAGAAATCAATCCAATTAAGTCTTGAATAGAAATAACTCCTTCCGAGTGCAAAACAAAGATGAATTTGCTCACTTAAAATCGGCTTTTCTCGAACTAATATTAAGTAATATCAGCCTTATTTAGTTGCATCCATTAATATCTCCAAACTAACTTAGAATTAAAGAGTTAAAGACCTTTGTAAAAAGAAATTGACTCGGGGAATTTCAACATCTAAAATGTCAATTTGGAAAGGCTCGATGTTACCTATTTATCATTGATGACGTCATTATGGAGACTGTCTTAAGCGCGATCGTAGAGACTGCTATATTACACCGAGAGATTGAAGCTTTAGGCACGGACCAAACCCAACCGCGACAAAAAAGAAATTCAGTAGTTAAAACGACCACCCAAGTAAGTCGATATATTATTATATTGTTTTATTTTAAATTTTAAATGTTAAAATTTATTCTTGTAGTCAGTATCTGGTAAATTTTCGGCATATTGTTCAGCTTTTGCTGACCCTTTTAAAAAGGTCTTTTTTTGGCTCAGTTTTTGTCATGTAGGTTTTTCCCACTAATCTAAGTTACTGGTACATAAAATACAGCCCAACTTACTCAGTCACGTTTCCAAGGCTTTAACTGTACATATCGTGGCTCAGTTCTTTCCGTAGAGCAATCTCGTCTAGTGAATACTCATATACTGACATTCCTTTAAGATATCCTAATGATGATCTAGATTCTACAAACTGATACAGCTTATATATAATTATAAACTATGAAACGGTTTCACAGTTTGATCCGTTTCTCTTCATATTTTTTTTAATCTCATTACCAGATTTAGCAGATAGAAAAGTAAATTTTGTTTTCATATTTTTCTATCATTTTATTATGGATATAATTTTTTTTATCTTATGAATTCAAATAACATTAACGAGGGAAGATTGCTAGTTTGAGGAGAAATTAATTGGAGAGAAGTTAAAGCTAGTTAAGATTTAAAAAATTCATGAAATATAACAAGTCGATATTCCGCTTTAAACATATTTTCAATGTCTTTTTTTTTTCAATGTCTTTTTTTCAGTTTCATCCTTGCTATTTCTGTTTCTATTTTCTAATATCTCCTGTTTCTTTTAAGTTACGTTTATTCCATCGTGAATTATAAATATTATGTATAATGACTTTTTGGTTAATTATATTTAGCTGTACAACTGAATAAACATGTCTACTGAACTGCCAAATTTGTTTTGTTAAAAAAATGCTTTGTTTCGTTTGTTTATTGAGTTTGTTTTTCTTGCTGTTTTTATCTCAAAGCAATTCAATTCAGTTCTTTTGAAAATGTCTTAAAAGGTGGCAGGTCTTTCTGACTGTTACCAAGCAATTCAAATTCACTGCTAAAAATTAAAGCAAATCTACAACAACAGAAAGAGCCTCTTGCAATCTGTTTTTTTTTATCAAACACTGATGACCAAAAGGATACTTTACAAGGAGTAGATCGTTACCATAATGAAAATACTCTAGAGTGTTTTGAAGAGAAAAGTGCTTCTCCTAAACGAGTGGTAACGAGAATTTGAATGATCATCTATCAACAAACCAATCAACATTTGGAGAGATCACGCCTGTCTGTGAGGAGCATCTTTAGAGAACTTTGGGATAAACACTGAAGTAAGAAACTTATTCTGAACGGATCTGCTGAATATGTTATCGTTGTAAACCCCTGAAGGGAACCTTTCAAAAGCTTATTCCGTCTAAAACCACGGCATCCCTTGGCTTTAAAACTGTCTGCTTACAGATATGAATATAAAAATGCCAAAAACTTCGGTTGTCGAGCAATTTGGATTGGGCAATTCAAGAGTCCTTTTTTGCATAGTTCTCGTCGATCTTTAATCTCAGCCTCACTAGCGTGTAATATATTCTTTACATTTTGACTACAGCTCGCGGTAATTTAAGCAATGTACACATTATTAAACAATTGAAACACTTACAAATCCCACGGGCTGTAGTCAAATTCTAAAGAATATAGTACGCGCTATCGAGGCTGACTGGTTGATCGTCAAGAACTGTGAAATGGTCTATTTCAGTTTAGCCAAGTAGATATCGACAACTAACATAATACCGATGCAAAGTTGAGCACTATCCACCGATATTCATCGAGCTGAGAAGAAGAATTGTTTTAGTATAAATAAGGTGAATATTTCAAAAAACACAAATTACCAGCGAATTGATGTAAACTTTTTACTGAATTCTTGTTTTTATAAAAGCGGGCGTTGTATCTATAGGTGATTAAATAGTTCTCGAACCAATTGATACAAGAGATCTTCTATAGTTTTTTTTTTCTTCTTTATTATAAACAGGCGTAAGTCTTTTTTAACGACAACGTTTAGTTAAATTGGCTATATATTACAGTGCAGCGACAGCTATTATACAGCTATGTAGGGGGCAAGACGTCGTATATTCTCTTTCATATGATACAACACTGTAAAACATTAAATTGCAATTATTTTCTCATAACGCGGAAAATGAAGGCGATAAGGATCTAATACCGCCATAATTGGAATTATACTTATCGCATAAATAATGGTGTGTTTAATTTTGTCGACTATGATTTAAGTCACACTGTTTATTATTCATTGCCTACATGTTCTTGATGAGAAAACCATAGCAACCACACCAGCTATCTGTGTTTTAATGTAGACCCATGATTCATTGCTAAAATCTTTCACAATAGTACGATGCTAATATACGTATTTTATCTCATAGTGACTAGTTTATTTCTTTTAAGTATAACAAATTATAATTTTAATTGTTCTCTATCGTTTTGATTGGTAGAGAGAATTGACTGCAAACAACGCTCCAAATAATGGTCTGCTAATTTGCTATATAGTGGTTGAATATGTTTACTTGGGCATACAGTTTGATAATGAATAGAATGCGAGAAGGCTTGTCATGTTTTATTATTTTGAATATTTCGGCCTTTATCCAAAGGCCATCTACAACAAAGTGAAGGGCGAGTCTTCACCGACTCGGAACATCGTTTAGGATTGGTTTGAAAAACAATAGAGTCTTTCCAAACAATTGCCCTAAACCTAACCAAACAATAGCGGTGCTGTCTAATGGGGCCAATAAAAACGCAGCTTTCTACTGGTGAAGTCCAACCCAAAGTGAAATGTAGGTGTGAGGACAACCTTCTTGTGGGCATTCTAGTTTGTAGACAAAACAATCCCATTGACTCTCCCGTACAAAGGAAACAAAGGAGTCAAACTAGTACAAAAGCTAAAACAAACTACTAAAAAATTACTTCCACCTGATGTGATAGCCGTTTTTGCGTTTAAAGCTAATAAACTAGCATCACGCTTCAAGTTAAAACATAGAACAAATTTTCGACATAAACACAACATTGTCTACAAACTAGAATGCCCACAAGAAGGTTGTCCTCACACCTACATTGGGGGAAACAGCTAGAAAAATAGAGGAACGCATAGCAGAACATAGTGGAAAAGACAAGAAATCATCTTTCACTAAACATAGCATTGAAACAGGACACGATACCATAAACATCGAACACTCGAGTATTCTCGCGTCTAACTTTAGACATTACAGAAAAAGAAAAACATCAGAAGCACTATTTATTAAAGAACAAAAGCCTAGCTTGAATGAACAAGGACAATCGATTCCCTTGAGCCTCTTAAACTAATTTAGATTCATATTCAGTTCACTTTGCTGCAGATGGCCTTTGGATAAAGGCCGAAATATTCAAAGTAATAAAAAATGACAAGCCTTCTCGCATTCCTATTCACTATATAGTAGTGATTTCAAGATGGCTAGCTATTCTGCTACTTTCTATGAAAATTATTAGCAGCATTAATTGAAAGAAAGAAATATTTTAAGGTCATAATTATTCATTTTTATATGTATACTTCGAATTTAAACACTGTCTACACAAAACAATATTTTGACCTTGTTGTTATTTGAATCGTTTGTCCTCCCACATCCAGATCTGCAAAAAAGTAAATACATAAAAAAACTCACTCTCATGGTGATGTCATGTACCATGCAGGATGTTATAACTGCCGATTTGTTCGTTGTGAAGTAGCTGTAACCTATCTTATACAGTATCTATACTGTCAAATTCATAGCTTATGCTAGACAACGCACTCCAAATGAGAGTCACAAATATTCACACGATTCATCGTGATGTGATGTATCAGGATGTTCGGTAACTGTAGTTGTGCGTTGTGAAGCTATTTTTCATAACCAATCTTAATAATTTAGTATCTCTGCTGTCATATCAATATCTTATTTGCCTTTTTAAATAGACGACTTTCTTCAAATAATTAACAGATATTGACTGGACATGAATGATTCATTTTGATGTCATGTACCAGGAAGTTGTAACAGTATTTGTACAGTTACAACATTACCGTTCACACTAGACAGGGTGCTTCAAATAAGTATCAAATATTTACTTTATTTATCGTAATGTCATAATTTGACATTGTATAGGATATGTAGCGATATAGGATATATATCACACCTTGCATGCAACGTTCAATTCATACATTCCATTCAATATGTCTTGTTTACCGTTCACACTAGACAGGGTGCTTCAAATAAGTATCAAATGTTTGCCTGATTTATCGAATAGTGTCATAATTTGACGTTGTATAGGATATGTATCGATATATAGGATAGCACACTTTGCATGCAACGTTCAATGTTTCATATATTCCATCCAATATGTCTTGTTTACCGTTCACACAAGACAGGGTGCTCCAAATAACAAATATTTGCGTGAGTTATCATATTGTCGTGTACTGTGGCGTCATAACGTAAGTTGTGCGTTGTGAGGCAATATGGAAACAAACAAGCTATTACGCATGTCTGAATGAGTTTGGACGCTTCGTAAAATAGGAGTACCATGATTGGGAAAGAAGCAAACCTCAAGGAAAGGACTTAAGATATGGAATCAAAAAGGACTTCAATGATTGGATGCGCCAAACGTTTACGAAAGGAGGAAAACGAATTTGTTGTAGAAATATAGCTCGATAGACGTTGGTCATAAATGGCGGAAAATGTATTTTAGAGATATTTTTTTTTTTTTAGCACTGTCATATGAAAGAACTATCATAAATAGATATTAATGTTTGTTGTTCTGTGCAAAGTGCTAATAAAGATATGCTAAATTAAAGATGTAAGGATTCAGTTGTGTACATGTGTACTGAATTTTCTGTCAAGGTCTTTGTGGCCTCGTTTTGGTGTATTTTCATATTTTTACATTCTTATAGCATCTTGAAAATTGAATCTCTTTTTCTCAAACTTTCACAAGTGAATGTCTATCCTATGATAGTTTTTTCTTTTACTGACATCAGCAATGTTATATATAATTATGATAATCATTTGTCGGCCATTATGACATTCGGAAGACTGAAGCGACTCTCGGTAAACAATGAGTAAACAGAGTAAAAGATCAAAAAAGAACTAAACTCAAAGGAGAAAAGAGGATTATAAGATTAGAAATAAAGCGAGCAAATTTAAAACTAAAGGAATTTACTATCAACATGTAAACAGGCAGTTTCAGAAAGGATAAAGAAGAATAGGAAGAAGAAACGAGAACGGAAAGAAATGACATTTTTAGGAATGCACGCCGTTATTCAGTCGGCTTCGCTCTGTAGGCTGCTCTACCATGCCTTTACAAGGCGCTGTAACATAGAATTAAAATGAAATGATGTTTAAAAAGTGTGCATAACTGTGTATATATACAAACGTTTCTCATAATAAACTTAACCATTTTCTTTTTTAACTTAACTACCAGGAAGTTTAGATTAATCATCAAAATATATAAATATAGTCAAGTCCCTGTGCATGGCTTAAAAATCTCAATGGCAGCAGCTAAAATTAGACCGAATTCTTACTGATATCCAAAACCGTCATTCGTTGCCTCGGTAATATCGCATTGTCATAGTTTTCACTTTTACAAAGTGCAATATGACAGTTAATAACCTTGAACAATATCAAATATAGGATCCGATTACCTTTTAGATACTAGCCTTACTATATATATAGAGATAAACAGTGCGTTAATCATGGGGCTGCTTTGGAACCAGATTGTCTTCGGATTGTCTATCAGTTCAGACCATCATGGAAGCATCCATCGGGGAATACTTCTAGTGCACGATACAATAAGAGTTTATTTGTACACAAGTGTCTTCAATATTTGGCAAATATTTATATATTTTTCATATTTTCTTTAATCTGCCCGTGTAGCCAATCAAACTTGCTTGCAATACATTTCATGCAAATTAAAGACTACGACAAGTACACGGCGACTATTAACGGACTTATTTGAACTGGAAGTGACTTCAGTTTTTAGCAGATATTCCTAATACTTAAATATTTGTGGTTATCTTCTTCAAAGACTTTTAATAGTACGTTTGGACCATAAAAGCATTATATTTCTTGCAAAAACTACGACAAGCCTGAGCAGTGCGCGACTAATAAGATTGATCTGACTTCAATAATGTTCTAAATTAATTTTTGTGCAGTGACGTAGTATCGCCGGTCAGTAGACCCCCAAGGAAACATGTGTCAAAACACTCCACGATATAAATGATTTATACAAAAAGACAGGGAAATACTTGGAAGTTGACGTTTTATAGTTTTCTTGTTTGTTTATTTTTTTTTTTTTTGTCAGTTCACCTACCGATTGATAGCCGGGCGAAAGATATCGTGCGAGAAAAGATATCGAGCAGCCATTGAGGGCAGGCAAAAGAACATCCAGCAAACTTAGAATTGGTTCACCCCCGGCCCAGTCAAATATAATAGGCCATCAATTCAGGGAACCAATGGAGTACTAATATATACATTTGTATAAACAGAAACGACTGCTTAGCTAATATTTAGTTTTCATTTATGTCGTTGGACACGACGATTCGTATTGCTTACGTAGTTAACATCCACTACGTGTGTAAATAAAGCTGTTTATGACGACAATAGATAACAATTTATAGCCAGTTGATCACAGAATTGTAGCAGAGAATCTTAACATCGATAGTTAATATATAACTGAGTGGCCACTACTAAGATACTGGTAATAACTTTACTGTTTACAACGAGGTAAGACTACATCTTGAAGCTATCTTGTTAAACAACTTTTAGGGCTAAAATCTTTAAAGGAATTATACATAATTTTTGTTAATATAAAAACCTGATTGAATAGTTTTCCATTCCAAATGGGAATAATTAACTAGTTACCCCTGGATATGTCTTTTGTACTGCTGATAGTCCATAAAATGATGACTTAATTATCAAATACACACGATGAAACTTATCAGTTTCGTACAAAACTGACTAGAAACTTGAATATGCATCGGCTGTGGAGTCGCTAGGAATAGACGCAGAAAGAGATCATGTCTGTGGTGCAGTTTCATGGCACAAATATCTTGAAAATGAAGTGTTAAGGGTTCAGTATATTTTGTAATTACTATTTAGTCATTTTACGAACTGAAACATGGCTAAATATTTCTTTTAACCAAACGATCTGGAAAATTTACGATCATGAAATAGATACAATAATGAGATAAGGAATATTTCAATTAAACTACTGTGGTAATGATTCTAATAAAAAAACGGATAAGATATATATAAGAACTGAAAAAGGGTATCTCATGCTTTTCGAGTTTTAAAACAGTCACCCCCTTGAAATTGTTCTGGATCTGCCACTGCGGTGAAGAAAACTGAAAGAACCTATTTCAGCGAAAAAGAATGGTAATCACGTGACTTGGATTACTCGGGCTTCCTTTGGAGATTTTCCATATGAAGTCAAAGTGTGATTTCGTCCATAGTTAACATGGGAAGCCCAAAATAGCTGATTTTCGATAGTTTAACAGTTAAAAAAGGGATGGAAATATATTTCTTTATAGCCTGAGAAAACAGACGTTCTTTTGCTCTTCTTCCCCCCGCGAAACTCTGTTTTCTCAGGCTAATTTTGTTATTGCACAACTTTTAAAATTTCATTTACTCAAGTTTATCCTAAAATCAGTTTGGGTGGCACATTACAGATCCTATAGTTTTGCGGCGTTATCGTACACGATCCTCATTGCCTCAGTTCAAAGATTATATTTCTTTCAACAGAAAAGCCGGTGCACTTAATATCAAATATGCGCTCAAATCAATGTACATGAATGTATGAAACAGATATATATTTATTTCCATTAAATATTTGGCTTAAAGCCCAGAAGAAAGCCAGTAAACTACATGTTTCAACATCGTTAAGTAAGTCATAACGACTGGTGCAGCGAATTAGGTCATGACATTTTACTCTAGTATATTCCTCTTTCAAACAAAAATATAAAAGTTCCATTCGTTTTTTTATGAGACTCTAGCGATACGTCAAGTATGGGCACGATCCATTAGTACATACTGAGCTACGTACGTTAGCAATATCGATCTGTTGCTCGAAGCCTTTTAGTAGTAATATAAAAGTGTGGTTGTAAAACAATCAGATAGCAATTCCTTTTCTTTATAACTAGAGCACTTTTAAACATTTTGTCTTGAGTAAGGGAAAGCTTTTACGAATAATGGACTAGATCTGCTGTTTTTTAAGCCCTTAGCTGTTACCGGCAGATCACAAGATCGTGGTATGTTGCTATTTCAAAACATGGTTGTCACAATGAAAGCTACATTCCACGATCTGAAGCCTGCAAAGGATGTCGGTCAGTTCGATTTATTCATAATATAGTTTGGTTGACTAGCAACTTGATTTGGACTCTGATGCATGGCCACGTACTGTTTAATCAATCACAAATAACAATAAGCAACAAACAATAAGATTGATATTTGGTAAAAATTATCACTTTTTTGTGTAATCTGAATTATATTAAATGTAAAAAATATTCTTTATTCAATGATGAATATCAATGATTTCTTGTTTCTAAATTTAGAAAAGATGGGTTATTTTGTGTTAAAATAACTATTAATTAATCAAGTGGATTAATGAGAGATTAATTGGGTGTCATCTTTTAGCACTATATCATTGATGTGGTATAGAGGGCAAGCAGTGGTTAATAGTTCCTCTGACAGATAACCATAATATTATATAGGATTACACGTCATCACCCAGTAACGACCAACCCGATCTCAGCAGTTCACAATAGCAGTACCGACTTAGCAGTAAAAAGCCTAAAACGTACTGTGCGGAGTTGCGAAATTCTGATATGAACTGATCATAGCTTTGACTGTAATGAAAAACAGGCAGTTTGTCCTTGGAGTCAGAACAAAACTCTCCGTCAGACGGTATACTCTCCTTCTACTAAACACGAGGCCACATTAACACTAAGTTAGTGAGTATTCCCGTTTAAGTTGAATGTAAATCTAGTTCTAACAATTACTAATTGTTCTTAGAATACTTGTTATACCTTACGCAAAACTGAAAATGTACAATAGTTTACATTGTACATTGCTCGTTCGAGTAAATTGAAATTATCTATTTATTGATTATCCAATAATAATTATATAACATTCTTCCGCATTTACAATGCTCAGTGCGGTTACAAACTGAAAACCCCTACGTTTTTAGATCGATGCTCGCCTCCTTCAGTTTAAGAATGTACAGCATTTCATTTCAGTATACATAGAAATGACCGAGTAAGAAAAACATTAATTAATTATATTTTTATCAATTAACTGAAATGCAGGAAGGATTCGTCAACGGTAAAATATTTGTTATGTATATAGTGTAATTCCTAAAATAAAAGATACTATAAATGTATTACCATATTTAGAATTTTTAGACGAAACAGTTTGATTTCTGTGCTGAATTCCAAACCACAAAATACCTCGCGTAAAATGTCTGGGAGTGTGGAGTTTCATCCTAATAATAATCATGCAGTTATCTAGCAGCCATTTTCACAGGGAAAGCCCTCTTCATTCAAATGTGTTCTCTATTATAAAGCAATAATATTTTCCGTGCTTTGCTTAGAATTTGTGAATATTTTTACAACAAATCGAGGCTTAGCCTGTCAAATGCACCTCTTGTCAAATAGTACAGCGGAGATAGATAATGTGAAACTTCGGGAGTATTTTACTTAAAAGTGGCTTTTAAACTCTGAAATATACTTCAATTTGTTTGATAATCTGATGACTAATAAGCTCTTGCCCCGGGTTTAAAGTGTTCGTTGGTCAGTTAGATCCAAGCTATTTGCAAAGATTTTAATTAAAAGATTGTACATTTTTAGACAAGAGAAAGACAAAGATGTCATATTTTCCTTTCCGAGAAGATTGCTTGATTTACTCGCGTCCGGTGTTCAGTTTCCACAGGAATGGCCGTGAGCAAATGTCATAGTTTTTCTCTCAATTTGATCAAGTTTTTTATGACAATACAAAGAAACTACCGTTTTTCCATATCCTTTCTCACGAAGCCGAGCTAATCATATGCAAATACTCGGCACGCCTCACTTTGAGTGAATAAAACAAAAGCACAGTGAATCAGGGCGAGGCTAGCCGGGCATTTGATTAACTGCCTCGATACCTCGTCTTAATCTTGTTCTACAAAGGTCTGTGTACTGATATTTATTTATCAATTGTTTTACCTACAGATATGACAACCAATACAACGAACATCAGTACGACAACAAGTCCCCCAGGGAGCCCCTGTCAGCCCTACATTGAGACCCCATACAGCCAGACGTTCAAGACATTGGTGTATATACTAATCATCAGCATCTCCATCATTGGTAACTCGACCGTTATTTATATCGTGTATAAAAACCATCATGAACGAAATATGACTAATTGGTTCATTGCTAACTTAGCAGCCTCTGATATCTTTATTGCGTTCACCGGCATGCCCAACATGATCACTGAAGTCCATGTCACTTACTGGATGTTTGGATCATTCGTCTGCAAAATGGTCGTCTATTTTCAAAGCGTTGCTGTAGCCGTGTCAGTGCTCACACTAGTTGCAGTCACAGGCGATCGATATCTGTGCGTATTATCTCCGTTACGTCGTCGGCCTGGCGTCGACAAGGCAAAGTACATCGTTTTGTTTATCTGGATTGTTGCTTTGAGCATAATGGCACCTTTGATATCAGCGCAGAAGGTTGTAAATTTTAACGGTAATGATCTATGTATTGAAGAATGGGGTGCTCCGTTTCACAAAGAACAAGCACCTAAGCATTTCACTGTGGTTCTTTTCGTTATAATGTACGTCGTCCCTCTAGCTGGTATGGCAGTACTTTACTTTGTGATCTGTAGGACGCTATGGAAACGTAAAGCTCCCGGTGAACAAATCAATCAAACTGAAATACTCATACGAAGATCACGGCGTAAAGTAATCAGTATGCTTGTAACTGTCACAATCGTATTTGCTGTTTGTTGGCTACCTTTATGGGTATTTCAATTCATCATATTCTTCGCTGGGCACATTATTCCTTGCCCGAGGGATATCAAAGCCTTTTATTTTGTGTCTCTGTTTTTGGGTCATTCAAACAGCGCTATTAATCCATTTTTGTACTCATTGTTCAATAAAAGTTTCAGGAATGGGTTCAAGAATGTGTCGAGCTGGATGCGGAGGTCTTTGTGCTGTAAAGATAACAACGTCGCTCCGTCTAATTTATTTGTTGTCACAGGACATTATACCCTGCGAGGTACAGGACAACACAAAACATCTAACGGCTATCATAACCCTATAGCAACTGTAGCTGAATAATGGAACAATATCATACTGTAAATACTGTAAATACTGTAAATACTGTAATTGTTTAAATTATTGGGACATTAAATTCACTGGGATATTGGTGCTTTTACACGACCAAACTCCAAACACTTTTGTTGATTAAAAGCCCTCGATTCAATATGGTTGGACTATACAACTACAGGCAAGCCAGACAATGCCGTACGATAAGAGGCTGAAGGATATTACTTTCGAAAAAGACCACAAATTACCCGAAAAATCCAAAAAGGTATATTTTGCCAGTGATAGTAATCACATGTAATCACCTTCACGAACTGCTTCATATTTATTCTCCTCGATGCACTTAGCAAGCAGCACTTTTGAGGAAGGCCAGAAAGTTGTTTTAGGATATAGCTGTGCATGTTACAGTGTTTTCGATATGACAGCGCGAAACCTAAGACGAGTGCAAAAATCTTAGGTTTAAACACAGCTATCCCAAAACATTATTGTTTTCCCTCAACCCAAAAGAAACGCTTGCATTGCTACGCAGGCAACGATGCACTGGCACTCGGGATTCTGTAAAGAACGACAGAGACTATAAACAGTAATACGTTAACATTAGGATACGTTTAACAAACACTTTGCGAAAGGAAAACAAGGTGTGTCGTGGGTATAAAGTAGTTGCTGCTAAAATGAAGCAAGAACACAGGAAAACAAAAGAGTTAGATAAAATTATATAAAAGAGCTAGATATAGTAAGATAAAAGAGCTAGATAAAGGAGACATTGCATATGCTTTTCCTTTACTCTCCTTCAAGGAATGTACAAAAGATCTACATCTGCTAGTAAGCTATACAGAAACTGACAAAAGCAACAATGTATTATTGATGTGTAGAAATAAATAAAAACAAATGAATTAATCACAGGTAAATAACACTGTAATAAAAGTGGAAATAAACAACAAAATACCACATAATTTCTAAACCTGTTTGTAAATATCTTTATTTGATATGAATTCCTTGTATCCATTTTTCTATTATCTCAAAGAATTCTCAAAGAATTGTAAGTAGTTTTATTTGCATGAAATTAACCTTAGCGGAGAGGGAGAGGGAGGAGAGGACTTAGCGGAGAGGGAGAGGGAGGAGAGGACTTAGCGGAGAGGGAGAGGGAGGAAAGGACTTAGCGGAGAGGGAGAGGGAGGAAAGGACTTAGCGGAGAGGGAGAGGGAGGAGAGGACTTATCGGAGAGGACTTAGCGGAGAGGACTTAGCGGAGAGGACTTAGCGGAGAGGACTTAAAAAGGAACAATAGTCGAAACTCCACTCTTATGGCCCTTAACTTCCGACCTTTACTACATGTTTGGCCTGGTTTGGGACTCTTTGGTCTTCATGGCCTTCCAAAAAAGCCGATAATTCGTATTTTTATTTCTTCATTATTATTATTATTTTTTTCATTTTTTCTATATACATTTTTTATTTCTTGTCTTTCCTTTTTATTTTTTCCTTTATCAATTTTTTTAAATCCTGCTCTCCCTGCTCATCGAGAACTCATCGTTTACTCCTCGTGAACTCCTCGTTTGCTCATCGTTGACTCTTCGTTGACTCCTTACGAACCTCACATTCATTATTTATTTTTTCATTTATTTATTTTTTCATTTTTATCATTTTCTATTTTCATTTTACGCTAAGTCCTCTCCAGTAAGTCCTCTCTGTTAAGTCCTCTCCGCTAAGTCCTCTCCATTAAGTCCTCTCCGCCAAGTCCTCTCCGCTAAGTCTTCTCCGCTAAGTCCTCTCCGCTAAGTCCTCTCCGCTAAGTCCTCTCCCTCTCCGGTAAGCCCTCTCCCTCTCCGGTAAATCCTCTCCGCTAAGTCCTCTCCGCTAAGTCCTCTCCGCTAAGTCTTCACCTCCCTCTCCCTCTCCGCTAAGTCCTCTCCTCCCTCTCCCTCTCCGCTAAGTCCTCTCCTCCCTCTCCCTCTCCGGTAAGGTTAATTTCATGCAAATAAAACTACTATTGTAATTGTGACAAGGTCCTGTGTTCCTGTAAAGCAATCAGTACATGTACGAAAGCAATTAGACTATTCCACTTACAGGGATTTCATATGCATGTGTTTATTTGAGTTCGGTTCTTTTAAAAGTAAAAATAATAATAAAAAATGCATTTGGCATGACAAGTACAGACCAATAACACTAGTAGAGTGCTTGGGCTTCCTTTGTTCCAAAGATCGGTCTGGTCTTCTCTACAGGGTAACCTGGCTAAAAACACAGGAAGACCAGTTTGGACAAAGAAGATATGACATTGCTACGTTCTTGGAAGCTTAGCTTAGTAATTCTTTTATAGTAACAAATCTTTCAAGCCAAATAAAAATCATCTCAATGTTTCGGTTAAACAAAGTTGTTGTTCACTAGCTCTTCTATATATTGTTTAATCATCCATATTTACTCGAGCTTTCGAAGAAAGGCCCGAGGTATAAGTTGGGCAGTCACCATTAGTCGTACAGTAGTCGTCGTAGTATATATTTTTTTCGTTCAGCAGAAAACCGAAATCGTCAAGCATTGAAGGAAAAATTTCGGGCTACCTGTGTGAGCATGCGCACATGTAATTCAATATGGCGGACATGCAGAACGAATTCGAAGATGAGCCTTCTTAGTTGGGACGATACATTCCCGAAACTTCTAGAGATTACTTTACGAGCGAATAATATATTACGAGTGAATATTACGAGAGAACCTTTACGATTGAAAATTCTATCGTGAATCATTCTTCAATTGCTTTGAATTATCAAATCAGCTATTTACGAGTGAACATTCAATTATCGAGATTAAAACTAGTGAACATTCTAGCGAGAATCTTTCAAATAATCTTATATAAGATTAAGTAAGTTAGTTAAGTCAACATTTTTTACGGTGTTACAAATTTCATTATATTACCTATCGTTTACATCGACACACTCTGAAGAACTCTGAAGAAATGTCTGAAGAACAAAAATAAGATGTTGAAACAGTATGTTTTTTTTTTCATTTTTCATTGTAAATATTTCTTGTATGTATGTTGTAACTAAAACCTTTGAACCTTTTGTATGTCTACAAAAGTATGTATCGCAATATACCAAAGTCATCCAAGCTGTATTGTCATATTTTTAGGCTTAGAAAATTTGTTACTAGAAACAAATATAATATTCTTTTAATAACCCTCTCTGCGTTAAACCAACAAGTACAAGCTTCAGATCCGAAATTAAAACAGGCAATTGCCAAACTCTTCTTGCAACAAACTTATTAGCAAAACTTAAATCGCTTCATTCTATCATCTAGCAGTTCAACTCTAGTAGTAGCTTCCTGCGCAGCTGCTCTTAGTGTCAGTTATTTTGTCCCTCCCCACGAACGCCTGCTCAACCGAGCACTACATTCCATTCCCGTTGACTGACCAATCACAGTTAGCCTTATATAATATAAAAGCCGAACTCTAATTGGCTGAAGAGTTTTCGATAGAGAATTTATTTTGAAATGATTTGTCAAGAAAAACTTATTTAACGGTTTAGTAGTTTTAGAGATATTATTTGTTTGTGAAAGTGTTCGTCTAGGTTGCACATCTTTCCTAAATATGCGGGTGAAAATTCGAACCGTTCAAAATCACCCTAAAACGCACTTTTATTCAAAAAATTCTAGTTCAAAATGTTCATCAACTATCAGAACATAGTCTTATAGGATTTTTCTCAAATCATTGGTAGTTTGAAGTAGTTTTAGATTTCGAGACCATGTGCAAATTCGAACGGTCATTCCAAACGCGTTTGGGCTACCTGTGCTCTGTCGGCCATCTTTATGACACAGGAATCCATTTTTATTTGGTTGTTTCTCTCATACATTCGCAGTAAAACCGGAAACAGAGAATCCTGTTTCCAGTTTTGGATTGAACCAGAGCCCTTCGGGTGAAACCTTTAGATGGAAGGTTGACTGTGGACTCTGGGAACGAGAATGTGGCAGAGCAAGAAGTATCATGGATTTTCTACTTCCAGTATTTGCGACCAGGCCTGCATACGAATTCACAAAAGTTGTTAGCCTTGAGCCCGTGCATTTTTGTTATGTGGTATGACGTGGTATTGTATATAAACATAAATAAAACGAAGGGAAAAACCCCAGCTCGCCGTTCATTCAACCAACATTCGCATGTACGTATTTCGATATTTTTTATTTTCATAAGACATATTTTCAAATAGACGAAGTTTCACACGTTGTACTAAATGCAAATTTCGACCTTGTTTACATTACGGAACCCTGGCTACAAAAACACATTCCAGATTCTGCAGTTGCCATTCAGGGATACAACTAATTCGTCTCGATATGAGTGAAACCGTTCACGGAGATGTGTGCGTATACTTAAACGAACTGATTCCCTTCACCGTTTTGGACGATTTCAACGACAAAACCGATGATTTATTGGAAGTACTGTGGATAAAAATTAGACCAACTCGACTCCCAAGGGGGGCATCTCTGATATTATTCTTGGACTTGTTTATCACCCTCCAACAGCGAACAACTCTGTGATGTTGGATTATTTCACCATGCAGTTGTTTGTCAGATCTTGAGTCCAAACACCCGAACAGTGGAATAATTGTGCTTGGTGACTTAAACCAACTAAATGACTCGAGATTAAAAACTAATTTCGGTTTAAAGCAAATCGTCCACTTTCCAACTCGTGGTCGGAATACTTTGGACAAAGTCTTGACCAATTTGAAATCATATTACGATCCACCGACTAAGCGTCCCCCTTTTGGGCTCTCCGATCAATTTTCTGTCGACGTGCAGCCAAAACAGCGACCTAAATCGTCTCAAGTTAAATACACTGTTCTTTCCAGGGACCTGAGACCCAGTAATCGTCTGGCAATGCGGACTTATCTTGAACAAGTGCATGTTGCAGATATTATCAACACTGCAAGCTCTTGCGAGGAAAAAACCTCCTTGCTTCAAATGATCGTCAAAACCGGACTGGACGCCATCGATCTCACCCATGATCAAAAATCGTGCACACTACCGAACCGCAGTGGATCAATTCCTCTTTAAAAAGATTGATTGCTAAGCGTCAATCAGCTTTTAACAAAGGAGATTTAGAGGAGTTTCGTCACCTGAGGAACAGAGTTAACCGCGAACGTAAGATCTGTCGTGCAAAGTACTACGAACGTAAAGTCGAACATCTTAAGGAGTGCTCCCAGTCCAGCTGGTGGAAAGAGGTAAAGAAACTGAGTGGTACGTCTAGCCCAGGCACAGGAGACCGCAACATTCTGAAGTCATTACATCATCTCGAAGGTGTTAGTGAAATGTCAGCTATTGATTGCGCTAACTTTATCAACACAAGTTTTTTGACTCCGATGGAAAACGTTCATCCACTTACATCTAACCCTCTACGACAAGAAACCATGGCAGGGAACTTCACTGACGAAATCGTATGGATGACTGAAATGTCAACTTTTAAGAAACTCGCAGCGCTCAATCCAACCAAAGCACAGGGTCCCGACGCAGTTCCAGGATGGATACTGAAAGAGAATGCCGACCTTTTGGCTGGTCCAATATGTGATATTCTGAACTGCTCCTACCGCGAAGGGCGGCTTCTTTCAATCTGGAAGGAAGCTGATGTCGTCCCAGTTCCTAAGCAGAGACCAATCAAAGACGTTAATAAGTACCTACGCCCAATCTCGCTTACTCCCATCATCTCTAAGACCGCAGAGGACCACGTTGTGGAAAGCTACGTAAAACCTGCTGTGCTTAAGAAAATAGACGCACACCAATTTGGCACGATCCCTAAATCGAGTACCATGCATGCTCTTATCAACATGACACACAAACTGTACGTAAGTACCGATGGAAATGGAGCTACCAACCGCTTCGTCCTGTTTGACTTCTGCAAGGCTTTTGATCTGATTAACCACAACATTTTAGTAGAGAAATTACTAACTTACGACATCCCGAAACAAATCGTGTGCTGGATTATAGACTTTTTGATGAACAGGAGACAGCGTATTAAACTAGCGAACGACTGCTACTCGGAATGGCTTTCTGTTCCTGCCGGTGTGCCCCAATGTACAAAATTGGGCCCGTTGCTCTTCCTTATAATGATTAACGATCTTACTGTTCCAGGTGTGGAGATGTGGAAATATGTTGACGACACGACAATTTCCGAATTTGTAGAGAAAGGCAATCCAAGTAACATTCAAGCTGCTGTAGACAGTCTTGCTAGACAGTCTCTCTCCAATGACTTCCAACTCAATGAGAGCAAGTGTAAGGAGCTTACTAGAATTTGTTTTGCAAAGAAGCAGCCAACTATCGACCCCGTAGAAGTAAACGGCAATTCCCTTGAAGTAGTCTCTAGCGCCAAAATTCTGGGACTGAATGTTAGCAACGATCTGAAATGGAACGTACATATCTCGGAACTTGTAAAGAAAGGTTCTTTCCGCCTTTATTGCCTGAGGCAACTTAAGAGATCGGCAGTTGCCCCAAAAGAACTTATCCTATTCTACATCACGTGCATTAGATCTGTACTGGAATATGCAAGCCCAGTTTTCCACCGTGCGCTACCATCTAACCTTAGCGAGGACCTGGAACGTTTACAAAAACGCGCACTACGAATTATTCACCCCTCATTATCGTACGCCGAAGCACTAAGCGAGTCAGGTTTGCCCACACTGTATGAAAGAAGAGAGGAAATATCCTCAAAGGTGTTCAAAGAGATCTGTAACAACAAAGACCACAAACTGTACCATTTATTACCTAAAAAGAACACACCAATCTACTCGTTGAGGAACAAAAGACCATACAAGTTGCCAAAATGCAAGACTGAACGATGCAAAAACAGTTTCATCTTAAGTCATATTTATAATAATTAGATTTTTAAATATATACATATATATCTTTCACATTTTTATTAAGTAGGTTTCCTTTTAACATTTCTTAGTCATTTATAGTTTTATATTGTATTTTTTGCTATCCATTTTATAAATTCATGTAAATAGTACGTAATTCAGCTGCCAGTGGCTTTAATGTCTTATTCCAATAAACTATCTAAACTATCTATCTATCTCACAGTACGTGTCGAAGGTCTTTGAATATATTGAAAGAAGAAAATAAACAACGGATTAAGAGTGCAATGTTCATGTGAAACTTCTTTGCACCTTGATATAATATAATATATACATGCTTTTTGGAAGGGAATTTAGTCGAGCTCCTTTCGCCATGATTCGCAGAGTCGTGTTAATAACTGCGAATTTTGTTTCGACTCGTTTCGACTTGTCAGAGCTGCACAGCTGGCATCACTTGTTCTTCTAGAAGAAACGAGAACTAACGAAAAAGATTTAGAATGGCTTCTCTTGAGATATTTTGGACTTGAACGACGATTCAATGAACTTTTGAAGTCGTGAAGTTGAGCGTGGTCCCTAATGGCTTCTAAACCTATGTAAAGCCCGCACTGACCAATTATCATTTCGAGCCACGACGTATTAAAAAAAAAGTTTATTTGATGCTTTACATTTTCAAGAATTATTTTATTTTATTGACGTTAATTGTCATATCATGTTGTAAATATTGTTGTATATTGATTTTTAAAAGTTTTCTGAGTTTTAGTTTCGATTTTTTTGACCGAAAAAAAAATCATTCGTACCCCACTCTGCTGAGGCAGGTTTTGGTGCGCAGTTTTTTCCTGTCATGGGTTATGCTAACAACTTGAGCTTGTTAGCTTCGCGCTGATTGGCTAGTTGCATTTTCTTGTATCATCTAGTTGGTGAATGAACAAAAACACCCCTTCGGTTTAGCTCAAATTGGACCAAGGCTTCGCGTTGATTAGTGTCAAATTCACAAAAACACCCCTTCGGTTTAGCTCAAATTGGACCAAGGCTTCGAGTTGATTAGTGTCAAATTCACAAAAACACCCCTTCGGTTTGGCTCAAATTGGACCAAGGCTTCGAGTTGATTAGTGTCAAATTCACAAAAACACCCCTTCGGTTTAGCTCAAATTGGACCAAGGCTTCGAGTTGATTAGTGTCAAATTCACAAAAACACCCCTTCGGTTTAGCTCAAATTGGACCAAGGCTTCGAGTTGATTAGTGTCAAATTCACAAAAACACCCCTTCGGTTTAGCTCAAATTGGACCAAGGCTTCGAGTTGATTAGTGTCAAATTCACAAAAACGCCCCTTCGGTTTAGCTCAAATTGGACCAAGGCTTCGAGTTGATTAGTGCCAAATTCACAAAAACGCCCCTTCGGTTTAGCTCAAATTGGACCAAGGCTTCGAGTTGATTAGTGTCAAATTCACAAAAACGCCCCTTCGGTTTAGCTCAAATTGGACCAAGGCTTCGAGTTGATTAGTGCCAAATTCACAAAAACGCCCCTTCGGTTTAGCTCAAATTGGACCAAGGCTTCGCGTTGATTAGTGTCAAATTCACAAAAACGCCCCTTCGGTTTAGCTCAAATTGGACCAAGGCTTCGCGTTGATTAGTGTCAAATTCACAAAAACGCCCCTTCGGTTTAGCTCAAATTGGACCAAGGCTTCGAGTTGATTAGTGTCAAATTCACAAAAACGCCCCTTCGGTTTAGCTCAAATTGGACCAAGGCTTCGCGTTGATTAGTGTCAAATTCACAAAAACGCCCCTTCGGTTTAGCTCAAATTGGACCAAGGCTTCGCGTTGATTAGTGTCAAATTCGCTCAAACTATGTTTCTTGCAAACCGATTTGGACATCTTCCGCCTTCGCCTTCGATTTCACTAATCAGGGCGCGCGTTATAATTATTGTGCTGTAATATACAGATATTCAAAAAGGTTGCACAATGTGGTAGTACATGCCAAGACCGAGAGGCATTATGGGTATACACCTATTCGTTAAAGGTTGTCTACGCTTTCTAATCGTTCTTTATATTTTCTGTGGTGCGTTTATATTTCTATTAGGCCATCTAAGGCCATCTAATATTCATCGAAGGCATATGACACCGCCTTTTAATCGTGTCTATCTACATAGAGCAAAAAGATATTAAGGAAAAATATAAATGCAAATTAGGTCATGTGTCCTCTTTTATAGAATAACAAAAACAAAAAAAAGTAAATGTATGAAATTTAATTGTCTTTTTCATGTTTTTGAATCTTTTCTAATATATTTTGTCTTTTGATTTTCAAAATGTAAAGCGCCGATGAGCTTAAGGATATCGGCGCTATATAAATGATAATTATTATTATTAAGGACTTCCGTTTTCTTCCTCCGAGAAGATTTAATCATTTAACAATATTGATTGATTTCATTTTCAGTAATTTTATTATGTAATGAATTTAAATGTTCGTATCTTTATTTAACAGTATATATCTTATCACCTCCCGCCTAGTTTAGTTTTTATAAACTTGAAAACTTCCACTTGAAACCTGCACTTACGCTCTGGACGATGTCTGAATACATCCATCTTTAGGTTTAGGCAATGGCCACACACTTTATAACAGATGCAGAGCAACCACCGGCCAGACGCCAGCTGAAGCCTATTGAAGGCATGACTTTTATTCAAATTACGATTTTTTGGTTTCTTTTATAAAACAGTGGGTTTTAGACATATCGTAATTATTCGTTTAGAAGATGTAGTTCCAGATTGTTAACACTTTGATATGAAACTTTTTCCATTTTGTTGGTCACGTGACTTTAAGGCAGCAAAAACGGTTTTTTGAAAACGGGGGACATTTGCCCTTTCCCAATCAAGCTGAAAT
This sequence comes from Metridium senile, assembly GCA_949775045.1. Taxonomy (NCBI): domain Eukaryota; kingdom Metazoa; phylum Cnidaria; class Anthozoa; order Actiniaria; family Metridiidae; genus Metridium; species Metridium senile. The sequence continues at coordinate 50,097,613 of OX459096.1, read as the reverse complement.
TCGCATGGTTTTTAGATATTCATCGAAGGCATATGACACCGCCTTTTAATCGTGTCTATCTACATGGAGCAAAAAGATATTAAGGAAAAATATAAATGCAAATTAGGTCACGTGTCCTCTTTTATAGAATAACTCTCTACAAAAAGTACTTTTCCAACCTCAAAAGGCGCAGTTGTAAAGACCTCTATAAGAGAAACAAAATAACATGTAGCTCGATAAAATCGAAGAATTCTTTGTGTACCCCATTTTTAATCAAACTTTTTAAGCTAATAATTTGGTGTTTCTTGTCACGTGACACCCCCTCCAATGTAAATATGTAGCAGAAAGTTTCAGTTAAAGTATATTCGACAAAGTATACCAACTTATTAAAGATTCCTACAAAGAAAGGGCCATGATCCTCTTTAAACCTATTTTCATATGCAAATTAGGCTCAATCCAGGCCTTAACAGGCCTGAGAGAGCGGCCACGTCACTCCGCTGAAATAACAAATAGGGAATATACATTGATCCCCCCCCCCCCCCTCCCCCTCACCCATTGTTTAATGATTTATTTGTAGATTTGGGATATTTTATTTTTTTTAGAATTCAGTATAGAGGGGCTCCCCTTGTGCATCCTTTAATGAAATATACACGTCTTGGTTTCCTACTTGGAATCACTTATCACCTTTTTTAAAAAGCATTAAAAACAATCTTCTGGTCTTGGAATTCCTATATGTGTTAGCAAATGAGCCAGACTAGTATGACTCACTCCAGCCATGGTTAGCCTCAGAACTATTGTACTCAGAATATGTAATGATTCAATTAAAATTGTGTGAAGTTTTTCGTGTGCTAAAATGTCTTCGATCTCAAAAATAACAATATAAACGACAATAATAAAGTACTAGAACCCCTTGTAAGGCTTTTAGCTAGTGGTGAAACTCACTTGGAGTCAGTAAGTTATTTATCAAGTGATAATGTTGTAAATAGCCTAAAGGCTACGGTATCACAACTGGCCTCTATAATTCATGAATATTTACAACATCAGAATATTCCATGTTTACAAAATACACCAACTGATTCATGTTCACAAAATACTGGGAATAATTTTAGTTCATGAATATATTTACATTCATCAAAATAGTTCATATTTACAAAATACTCCCAACATAATTTATTTGCTCAAAATGTATTTAAATTCACAGTAAGCTTAGATGGTTTTTATCACTATTTCTAGATATGATAATCGGTTTACTAATTTTAGAAAATCGCATTGACAAAAAACAGCTAGCCTTTTCATTTTCTAAAATAATTATCTCAGTGCATTGCTTTCAGTTTGACAGAGTAGCGTTTTAACGTTTTTGTGTGCTTTTTATCTTATTACCTGTGTACGTATGTTTGTTTATTTGTTTCGCTTTGTTCCGTTTTTATTTTGCTTTGTCAGGAGCCGTAATGTGCTCCTGGCTTTGTCAATATATTATTATCATTATTTTGCTTTGTTTTTTTGTTTATTTTTCATTTTCCTTTTTAGTTTGTTTATTTTATATTTTGCTTTGCTTTTTTTGTTTCTTTTTTATTTTGCTTTTTTTGTTTCTTTTTTATTTTGCTTTTTATTTTTTTTATTTTGCTTTGTTTTTGTTTCTTTCTTATTGTGTTTTTGTTACCTATTTTGTTTTTCGTGGCTTTATGACTTTATTACGAGTATATTGGTTTAGCTTTGTATTTTACAACCATTAATGAATCATTGATATCAGTTGATTTTCTTGTTTTTGGCTCTTTCATCGCAGCTTGAGCCTCTTTCTCTGCCTTACTGGCTTTGAAAAACCAATCAAGAATAACAGCAACGCCTAAGTAATTTTGAAAACAAAATTAAAATGTAATAGAATTCCTAAACCGCAATAGACTTAACCAAGCATACATTTTAACATAAATAACACTGACTTTAATAGTTTGCTGCAGCACAACTAATATCACAGAACAGCAACTGTTCAACGTACAATTTTTCAAGTATTCCCTGTAATATTATTTTGTTTTTTTAAAGAATAACCCCGAAGTTTTTTGTTTATTATTGATATGTGAATTTAATCTCCCAAGAGAAGTTGGTGGCGTTTGATTGGTTGATTCGATTGTTTATAAAATCAGCCCATTTCAGACGAATATCCGACTGACTGACATCGCACAAGACTTTGCAATTGAGACGAAAGACGTGGTGGCTTACAGTAATCCGCCACTGAAGAACCTTAGATGTGGATGAAACTAAAATAAAAAAAACTGACGAGGTTTATGCCGTGAGGAAAGTCTAATTTGATTACTTAATCGACGGGTTGTTGTTTTTCAACTTCACCCAGAGAAATGTTAGGTAAGTGATTTAGCTAGTTTAATAGAAATCGTTAAATAGTTGTACATGTATAGCATCTTTTACGAATTCCGCAATAAATGTAGGGAAAAGTTCGCTAATATGTAGAACAATTACGTCGGTAGCGACATGACAAAGTCATCTCCAGAAGTCAAAAGCAACCGCCTCAGTAGAAAATAAAAATAGCGATCTGTACTTTACTTTATATTCGAATCTTTAATCTCTCCGACTTACTTTGGTTGGCTTCTATATTGATTAACTAGGTTTATAGTTAGCATGAATAAGTACGGCCCGCCTTTATACTCGTTAGAAACCCACCAGCGTGTGTTGTGACAACAAACCGAGAGATTTCTATCAAATCTAACTTAAATTAAGAAAAACTTTGAAGATAAAAGACAAATTATAATGCAAAGTGTGCAGGTTTATTGAAAATTGTTGTTGAGAAGAGCACTGTGAATACACAATTAATTAAATATATGGTAAAAATGAAATCACAAAGACAAAACTATCGGTAAGAAAAAAAGGAAAATTAAATTTCATAAGGAAAGCAAGACAAAAAAGGAAGAAAGTAAAAATAAATATATCTGAAAGAAAAAAAAAACAGTATGAAATTAGATAACAGGAATTAGACCGAAAAAGGAATGTGCAACTGTAAAAATAAAGAAAAATAGGGAAAAAACCTTCTTGTTTTTAAAAAAATTCAGTGAAAAAAAAATACAATACTTATCAAGTTAATATGTAAAACTAATAATAAAAAAGTACGGAGAAGGGAGAAATGAAATCGAATTGATTGAAAAAGGGAAATTATGAACTTGTGTGGATATCGAATATGGGAAAAATTAATGCTAAATGTTCACGACCGGCCAGAAGAATGTCATATAATTAAGTTTTCAAGAAGATTTTTATCATCACTTTCATTTACAATCGAAAATTATCAAATTAATTATATTGCTAAATGAAAACAAAACTAAAAATAGATCACTCTTATTGTATGTGCGGCACTTACAGTAGACAATACACAAAATATGACACTTGATAGATATTTGAGTTCTGTAAGCATATTTTCTTAAAGCCCTCTAAAACAACTGCATATCATGATAAAATATTCATATTTTACCCCCACTTTATAGAACTTTTATCAGTCTAGATCTATTGGGCAAAATAAGCAAAGAAATTATCATTCAAGTTTCCTTCTTTTTATTTATTATATTTTCGGTAAAATGAATGAATAATGTCGGAAACAGTTTTCACAAATATTTCAGAAACCCCACTGATATTGATGAGAAATTGCTTTCCCATCTATATACTAGAGGAAGGCAATACCTTGAAGTGGCACTTGAAGGTAGATGTAATTTCCTAAACGACTAACGAAGAACTTATAGTTTTATTTAGATATATAGTTTATAAACAATCATTATAATTAAGGAATAGAAATTCTCAAAAAAGAACTTGTTATGATTTTTGTAATGTTCATAAGTAATTTTATTATGAGTATATGTTTCGAGAAGGATCTCATTGCGAGATCCTTTATTGTATGCAAACCTGTTCAAAAAAATATTTAGAAAAAAATAATTTGAAAGCAGCCTGAGGTCACGATAGAGGCAGTCTGAAGCTTATATAATCTCATTAAAGAAATTTTATATTGATCAAACGTTCGTACAAGATTTTAATTGATTTTGAATATAAAAAAATATGTGTTATTTCATTTTTTCTTTGCTAAGTTATGCTGATCATGAAGATGTTGATGATAATGACAATGATGATGATCAGTGATCATGAATGAATACGAAGATGGTGGCCATGGTGGATAATGATCGACTGGATGATGATGATGATGATGACGAAGACGATGTCGAAGATGATGATGATGACGATGATGATGTCGAAGATGGTAATGGATGACGATGATGATGGTTCATAATGATGTTGATGATAATGACAATGATGATGATGATGAATACGAAGATGGTGGTGGATAATGATCGACTGGATGATGATGATGATGACGTAACTGATGTCGAAGATGATGATGTCGAAGATGGTGATGGATGACGATGACGATGGTCCATAATGATGTTGATGATAATGATGATGACGATGATGAAAACGAAGGTGGTGGTGGATAATGATGATGATGATTAGTGATGACGATGACGGCGATATGATGGTTGGTGTTCGTTTCAAAACAATGCATGAACAGCGAAGGATATTTCTAATCAGAACGCACGGGATTCGCTATCCTCTCATTTGGTCAATACTACTACTAATATAGATAATGACGACTTCCTACAAATAATAATCAAAATAGCAGTAATGAGGATTTTTAACTCCTATTTTAAAAATCGTTGTCGCAACCGAAGCTACCGGCGCACACTCTGAAGCCTGCAAAGGATGTCGGTTATATTCGGGGGCTGAAGCGGAATCATTTATTTTCAATGATTCATGATTCCTTACAAATTTTCGTCAATGATTCATGATTCCTAGTCAAATTTTTGTTGCGATTCATGATTCATTCTATGTTGTTTTTTTGTAAAAACAAAAAAAAATGTGTAACAAAATTCATGATTCCTACATTTTACACAAAGATAAATGATTCCTGCAAATTTCAAAGCATTGATTCATGATTCATGATTCCGCTTCAGCCCCCAAGTATATGGAACTAATTTGTGATTTATTGCACGTTTTAATCTTTAAAGAAATATTTCTATTTATATCTACCACAACAACAACTTGTTATGGTCATATAACACAAACACGTATAACCAAAATCTGTTATGAATATATCGATAACAAGATAAGAAATACCGACATCCTTTGCAGACTTCAGAGTGTGGACTGTGGCTTTGTTTGCGACAACGATTTGTGAAATAGGTTTATATTCGTGTGTCAAAATACGTACATTGCAACAAATGTGCGCGAACATCGACATTTCAGTAAAGTCTGTTTTACTTTGCTATATCAGATATGCTATAATCTTTTTAATAAAAGGTTTATCATCTTTCGTACACCACATGTCAAGACAACTTATGCTTTAATTCTAAAAATAATTATAGTTTGTCAATTGTCAATGTCTTCCTAATTGGATATCGTAGCTGATGTAATTGATGTAGGTCTCAGTGATCCAACTAAATAGAAATATTGACAATTTATTATTACCACTCTGAAAAGTTTACTATGATTAAATTTCATGAAGTAATAAATAATACATGGTCGTCACTATTATGAAGGAACTGTTCGTTAGATAACAACAGTTTTAAAAATGGTTGATCGTTTGACAACTGACATCCATTTTAATAGCATGCAAGAAAACAACGAAGTTGACAATAAATTGATATGGTTTTCTAAATGCATCGCGGGCGCCGCCAACCTATACAGGTTTTGTTATAAAAATAAACTGCATTCTCTTAGACAGTAGGATTCTAAATATAGTGTATAACAAATATAATGATTATCATTGCTGTCGATTGGTATAATTGAAATAATCTTTATTGAACAATCTATAAGAAGTCTATGTCTATTAAGAAAAAGTTATTTACACTATTTATTCTATGTTAAAAAGAATATTGAGCAAAAGTTATATTTCTAATAGTGAAGAAACAAGCTATACATATATACACCTAATTGCAAGAACGTTGTCCTGACTTTTGTAATTAAGTAGGAAAGGAATTAATTAAAAAACAAAAGAAGATCACTCAAGCTGAACTCTTTCTTGCTTGAGTGATCTTCTTTTGTCTTTTAATTAATTCCTTTCCCACTAAATTACAAAAAGTCAGGACAACGTTCTTGCAATTGTGTGTACATAAATAAAAATCGGAATAAATTGAATAAAAAATATATAAAAATATTATGATAATACATATAAAAGGTTCATTATCTTTAGCTTATGCCCACAGTTGCGTTTTCGACTTTTTAATTAAATCTATGTCCTTTATATTAATTGTCAATATTTTCTTCTAGTTCTTGAGCAACGTAAGTAAAGTATTGCTGATCTTAGTATGGAAAAGTAGACTTTATCTCGAATACATCAGTTGAATTCTCCTCGCCTTTTTTCTTTATAATTGGTTCTGGCAGTCTTGAGTGGTACCTCTTACACTCTTACGGCATTCCACCTGTTGTTGTGAGCACTAATGGGCATTGAACGTTGCTTACTTGACTTCTAGAACTCTGCTTGCGTACATTCGTCAGTTCGCATTTTCATGTCGATTGGTATATTGCAAGTAGGCCTTTCCCGATCACGGCTCTGGTCAAAATCCAAAATAAGTGCTGGCAAAAAAGGCTAAAAAAATGCTCAAAAGTTGTTCAGCGCAAATGGGGGAAATGCTAATTATAATTATTATCGCATGCGCTTTAGTTTGTTCGCAGTTATTATCATTATTGCAATTATGAGCTCCTCCCAGGGGGGTGCATGCTCCCATGATCCTTTGATCTTTTTGCATTTTCTCCCTTGTTCCCCATAAGTAAAATAACTGTCTCCCTAAAATATTTTACCTTATGTTCCCATGATCCAAAAAAAACTATTGTTTTATCATATTTTGCTGCCTTGTTCCCTGAAAATAATTTGGCAGCATCCTTTGTTCCCTAAAAATAAATGCCCGTGCTCCCTTGATCCTTAAAACCCCTGGGAAGGGTTCAATTATATATATCATCGCTACCATGCAAGAGAATATTTGATAAGTTTTAAAAATTGTGCACGTAAACAATGTGTGTGGACAACTATTGCTGCATATCTCAAGTTTTGTTCGTGAAAAGAAGAGCGATTTTGATAAACTATTTATTATAAATAATAACTAAAAATTAAGTCTTTATTAAATATGAATATTCACCTTGCGTCACACCATGAAACAATTACTAGCGTGTTACACAAATTAGTTTTAAATTAATTCTACAAGAATGACAAAGTCGGGAACTGACACTATACAAAGAATCACACAGACGCTGGATGTCACACGTTCAGTGTTCGTACTCAGATTGAGGATCACCTCGACAAAAATTCGACTGATGTGAAACACGAAAGGTATACTATTCTGTAGTAATATAAATATTCTAATAATATTCTATTATAGTAATGATATTGTTCGTCTAAAGTATATTGACATGTACAATGGTGAAAGTACTGATATTTAAGAAAAGAATCAGTAAAAAAAAAAAAAACAGTGCAACTATGAACATCATATCTGAATGTTTTTCTAAACAAAGTTTAGTCGTTCGTACCCTCTTTCCTAGTTTAACAATCCATATTCAGGTTATTTAAAATACAAAGAAACACACAAAAATGTTAATATCTCGCGATCGATGAAAATACAATTATATCTTGTAATTTCCAAAGCTCTATCCAATTGTCTATTGTGTTAACTGTTTGGCGGAAATTAAACAAAGAATGACGAAAGTCAACAAAACATATTGTGCAAGTTGTAATCGTTACAGATCTAGAAAAAAAATAACAGAAAACTTTGCAATTGACGGAAAAGACTGTTTGAGCTTGAACTAGCTAAAGAGGAGAGAAAGGCAGTTTCAAGCTAGAGTCTGGTCGGTCGCTTCAACATTTTCTCGGCCAGCAAGTCAATATTCTTGCTTCGGCGATCGAAGTCGGTCAGTTTCGCGGAAAAGGAGAAAGTTTTGCTGTTAGTATATCCAGTAACTTTAACTTGTTTTTTATTTACCACTTTTCTTGTTGTTGTTTTTTTGATAATTATTATTTTTTTTTTAAATGTTTTTTTTTTATTGGATTTTTTAGATTACAGAGTAACTACTACATAATAATAAATACAAAGCATAGATATATAACATGAAAGGCGGAGTAACACAATAAGGCAAAATACTTACATTTTCATTTTAAAATACACGTTTCATAAACTCTGTATTGATTTTATTCAAACCAAACTTTGGGTGAACAATGTGAAGTTTTGTCGTTACAACCGGTGATACGCCGCGCGGATATAGAATTTTATTGGATTTTCGTACATTTTGTTTTTCAGTAATATATCTCAGTTAACATTGAGTGAGTCGTGTGTGGTAAAATGAAGAAGCATTTAGTTACTGTACGTTACATTGATTCTATTATCGGGGGTGATCGTCGTATCTCTTAGGGGTACAAATCAGCGATTTGGTATCTTGTAGGGTTCTCAAATTGAAATAAGAATTTCGACATTTCTTTGTATCTTTTAGGGTATTGAAAAAGGATATTCTATCCGGCTTTTTTACCTCTTAGAGATGTTTTTGATCATAATTCTAGTATAACAGGCTATTCTTTCATTCCTGATTTCCCCTCTACCCGGGAACATGTCATATCTAACTATTTAAAATGGGATTTTATGAATATTTTGGCTCGGGGAATGTACCACAAACATTTGTATGTTACCCATAATTCCTTTCCCTCTTGGAATGACCTATTACATTGGAAAAACCAGTATGAAAATATTTGTATATTACCCATAATTCCTTTCCGTCTTAGAACGGCCTATATATGGTATTATCACCCATAATTCCTTTCCCTCATGCCGGAAAAACCTATAACATTGGACAACTGTTATAAATATTTGTACTGATTACCAATAATTATTGTGTTGGAAGGACCTATGGCATAAGACAACTCGCATTGATTACCTTGGGGCGCAGTCGGTCATATATTAGCATGTTAGACTGCGCAATATTAAGTAATAAATATAATTATTATTATGAAGTTTCTTGAAATCAGGCTATATATAGTAGGGCCTAGATGAAAATTACTTGTGTAATTCTAGTTACCCTATTAAAATAAAGTGCTTTACATTATATTTATTATATTCATTTTTGAATGACATTTAACTGTGAACCTATTTTAACTTGGTGTTTATTGGTGTATTGCTTTGAGAGAGGCACCAGGTAAATGTTTATCGATATGTATAATATTAATAACAATATATATGTAGATATAAACGTATCTATAACAAAAGTCTCGATGCTTTTAGCAAAAAGAAGCAGACAGATAGCAGGTTACAATAATTAAACATAGAATATTATCATTATTATAATAGTTCTTGCATCGGAAATACTTTCTGTACCTCTTCCGCTCAGCAGGGGGACTGTTTTTTGTGTTTTTTAAATATATTTTCACTAACTCTACTGTTAACGAGGAAAGTTAAGCGAATTATCTAGCTCAGTTGCAATGACAAGGCTAAATGTAACATCCTTTTAGTTGAGCCGTAGGGAGGAATCCTAGTCATTAAGTCTAAGAAGTCCTCTGAAGTCAAGTTACTTTATCTACAAGTCTATCCTCTTTGATAACAAAAAATGCACTTGTCAAGAAGAAACATGCATTAGGGGTTTTTTTTTGTTTAGATATAATAGGTTATATATGTTCCAATAGAAACGAAATCTCACCGTCCACATCTCATTGAATTGAATAAACGGCTTTTTATTATATACAGATACTTTTTGTCTTTTTATTTGAAAATAAGACTGTAATTAAATATCAATATTTCTACGTAATTCGCCATTCCTCGGAGGTACACAAATGAAATAGCTAATATATGCATGTCGAAAAGTTATATTTTAATACGGCTTTTCTGACAATAGGCGGCATATTTTTCACTAGCTATCCGCCCTTTATTTCGATAATGCATAAATGTTTTTTCAAAACAAGCAAAATATAATTTGCATGTGAATAAACCGTTACAAAATTCATTGTGGTTTGCATAAATAAAGCTGGCATAACTTCAGATAACGCTCATTACCTCATGGGAAGACAAACGAGATGTAGAAAGCCAACCCAAACGTTTTTAGATTTACAAAAACAACAAGTACAAATGAAATCTATTTCTAACTTGAAAAATTGCCGCAAACAAAGATTATTTTTAAGTTAAGTAGAGATATTGCTTGTGTTCTTTCAGTCATAGCTAGAAAACTGACTATATAGAGCTGTTGAGTAATTAGCACTAATGGAACTCAAAACAATGAAATATCATGAATAATAAATAAGACGAAGGTTGGTTTAATAAGCAATACTTCTGTTTAGCTTAAAGAGTAGTATCAAAAAGGTGTCGAAACAACAACAAAACGAACAGAAATAACGCAACAAATCGTCATTACTTGCCTTTAGTGAAGAAAATTCAAGTAAGTCCTATTCTCCACTTTATTATGTTAGCTATCCAAGTAATGGTTTATTGAAAAATCGGTAGAACTAAAACAAAAACGGACTTTCAAGTGCTTTTATGAAGTGCTATACGCAATTTATCTAGAGCTTTTTTTCAGTGAATTGCCGGAGCCTTTCAGTTCGTCGAAAGTTCAGTTACCAACAATGATTTAGTCGTCATAGTCCTTTCGGCTGAACTTGGTCAAATCTCTGTAGTCTTTTTTACAGTTTTTTTGCCATGATATAAAGCAATATTCAAGAGTTCATTATCAGTGCACATCACCATTAACAACCGTAGTGTAGGCATACATTAAAGAGTTTGTGAAGTTTTATTCGATCAAGTACGAATATTCCGGAACTAATGTAAGAATATTTATTGTTTCTATGTAAAAAAAAAACAGCAAAAAAAAAAAACATAGAATTTAAATTCTTGATAAAAGATTGGCATCAACCTTCAACAAACTTTGAAAACATTGTTTTAATTTATTTTAATTTATATATTTGTTAGTTTGAATGGAATTCGCGACATTGTTTTAGTCCAGTTTGGTCCGAAGCCGTTATAACTAACTAGTATTTCTATTTTAAACACTACGATTACATTTACAAACTGACCCCTCGAAAGTTATAAGCAACTTGTCATAACAATTGAAGTCATTAATAATCAATACTAATACTACTAGTGAGATTTTCACATGCAAAACACCAGACGGTTATGAACGTCTGTGCATACTTAATGATATAAAGAATTATACTTTTTTTCAAACTGTTCTTTTACATTAGACAGGGTAAGATACCGAACATTAAGGTTATAGACATTTTTAAGGCTATTGTCGCCATCTTGCCGGGAGTGCAAATTCATAGGAAAACTGAGGGAAGAATTAAGAGATTTTAAATTGTTGAAACTTTTCGAGTATTAACTGCAAGAGGTTGAAATTTCCGTGGTTGTGAGGTTTTAAATCTATCATAACATGACCGAAATCTGAGTATGGTTTTCTAACCATCTTATTGAGTTACACAAATTCGTATTTCTCCCTCGTTTCTTTACAAACAGTTACATAATATGGCGGCTTTAATATTGTTGTAAAGGTCACAGGCGACAAATCGAGACAGTGATTGTTCGTAAATGCTCCAAAGAAACTTTCTGAAATTTTAACCACATAATACCATGAAATAGACCTCAACACACAAGGAATTTTAGATTTTAACTCTAAACTTGTCGCTGAATTTTTTTAGAATCTTCACCTGTTTACTTATAAAATTGCGCTCGCCCCAGGAGTTTTGCACCCCCAGCAAGATGGCGGCAATAACCTTGAAAATGTCTATTCACTTGAAATAGCAATGACATCGTTCTCAAATTTTGTATGGATGTTTATTGCACCATAGAGATTTGAAATATGCAACTGAATGAGAGGGGTCCCATTCTTGTTTTCTTGCTAGATGCCCTCGTAATATGGAAATTCAAATTGACGGTCTTGATGACTGTTATGCTTGCAAGCGGAAGTCTAATTAAAAAAAAATATTAATAATATTTTAAGAAAGCCACATGAATTTATGTTAATTGCAGTTCCTAATCTGAGTAATGAATTTTGTTTAAATAATATAGCTTAACTAACTACCTGCAATTTTTTGGAGAGATTACGAATTATACGTGCGCGCAAAAAGTCGTTCTGAATTCGTCCTTCAGACAGTTTTTGCCGTTAAAAACATGTTCCCGCAATGACATTTTTGTCATACTACGTGTGTGGGGGTGTTCATGAACACCCTTCGTCAATATCGGAAAAAAGGAGGTCCCCATTCTCGTATTTTATAAAACATCGTCATTTTCGGGTCAAAAGAGGGCGTATTTAGGTAATAAGAGCTTATAATTCATTATATAGAGAGATATATTGACCATATTATAATGAGCAATCCATACAAAATCTCGCTTATATTCTGTATATATAGATATATGGTGACCACAATTCCTTGCTGTCGTGCAATCGGTCATACTAACTACGAGGATTGAACTGGTAAAACATCTTTTGGGGGGGAGGGGGGACATTATAGCGAAAGTTAATGGATCTAATACGTTAATTGTTTTAAAAACGCTCTATAAAAACCAAGTTCTTTGTCAAAAACAGGTACATTAGTTGCCATTTTTTTGTGTTTTGTTTATTGACTTTTGCTACAAATATCTGCATTTTGCACTATTTGAAACTGATGGTGTTTGAAACATCCAATTCCGGAATAATTGTTTTCCTCAACTTTACAACTATATCGTCACTTATCAACTTCCTTGTGGTCATACACCGAACACTTTAATTCCTTAATAAACCCGCAAGTCCACATTAAAAAAGCAACCGTAAACCACAAATCTACTTAAGAGCTGTACTCAATTGATACAGTGAAAGCCGCGAATAAAAGCAAAACAGGATGTATTACCACAGGCAGCCCAAACTCATAACTTAAAAAACATGTTCAACTTTTCAACTCGGAGTATTAATACATAAATACAAACTATTACACACACATTGTTGTGTTCATAGGCATTGCGGCAAATTCTGCCGATATTTAACTTTTTCTTCTATCTTCTATCGGAGAGTCGTGTTTTTAACTGCGAATTTTGTTTCGACTCGTTTCGATTTGTCAGAGCTGCACAGCTGGCATTTCTTGCTCTTCTAGAAGAAACGAGAACTAAGGAAAAAGATTTAGAATGGCTTCTTGAGATATTTTGGACTTGAACGACGATTCAATGAACTTTTGAAGTCGTGAAGTTGACCGTCCCTAATGGCTTCGAAACCTATGTAAAACCCGCACTGACCAATTATCATTTCGAGGGTGGGGAAATAAAAAAGTTTATTTTTTTGCTTTACATTTTCAAGAATGATTTTATTTTATTGACGAAAATTGTTATATAATGTTGTAAATATTGTTGTATATTGATTTTTAAAAGTTTTTTGAGTTTTAGTTTCGATTTTTCTGACCGAAAAAAATCTTTCGTACCCTACTCTACTGAGGCAGGTTTTGGTGCGCAGTTTTTTCCTGTCATGGGTTATGCTAACAACTTGAGCTTGTTAGCTTCGCGCTGATTGGCTAGTTGCATTTTCTTGTATCATCTAGATCGACGCCTGCATGCGTGAGGCTAAACTAGACAATGTATAACAAAGTCTTTATTTAGAAACAACTGAAGTTATTGGGGGAAGTAAGGCACAAGGGGGAAGTAAGGCTCAAGTTATTTTAATAACCACTGCAGGGTTCGTCTAGGAAGTTTTATTCCCTGGAAGGGGGGGGGGGGGGGTGGGAGAGGGGGTATTTTGTCCAAGTTGTAGGGGTGATCGGGGTCGGTTTAGAAAACGCACCCTCTAGCACAGATGAAAATACCCGTTATATATAGCCTTAATGATTTCAACCCCTAAAAGGTACGACTGTGCGATGTTCTTGGCAGCTAAGCTTATCTTTATTAACAAAGCCAAGTAAAAATGACCCTTACAGGTACAGAGTCATGCTATGTCATTGACCTCTGTACCAGTACCCTAAAAGGACCCTTAAGTACGCACAGGAAATATGTTCATCCCTATTAGAGCGGCTTTACCAGGTTTCTTTTCGGTCTAAGCTTCTATGTTCTATGACTTAGAACTCGACAATAATTCTTCAATTTACAAGTGGATACATAAATACATTGACATACAAAAAGAGCGCCGACAACAAAATGTGGTTACGAATTCAGTTGAGTGTGGCATTTCTTCTCACCACATTTTGACGTGTTCCGTCTATTAAGGTACAGACGCGTGGCCAAATGATATCTACTTGTTTAATTATATAATAATTCGATAGATATTTTAAAACTATTTGATAGATTCAGTCGTCTCTAGACAACAATGCTGCGCTGGTCGCTTACCAAATCAATCCAAACCTAACCTGGATAATAATATTCTTCTCCTCCGTGAACTTTCAACGTCCCAAAAGCGAGGAATTTATGCATGTTTCGACTTAAGGAAGCCATGCACATCAACTGACAAGTAACACATGTCAAACTCTCATTATCTTTATAAGTTGTTTATTTAACACATTTATACGTGCACTTTGTACCATTTAAGCTTCTGTAATTATTCGTAGTTTAAACACTGATGTAGCGTAAGTGCTTCGAAACAACAAAATAAACCTTTCAGGTTGAAAACCCTTGTCTTTTTTATAAAATCTATGCATGTTATCGATGTTTATCGATGTTTATCGATGTTATCGATGTTTTCAGACTTTGACCTCCGGGGGTACTCCCTTTCTCCAAGTGGTAGGGGGGATCCGTATACCTTATGCGTACGTCCACCCCACCCCACCCCACCCCCCCCCCCCCACCCCACCCCCCACCCCCCCACCCCACCCCCCCTCTCCCCAGGGCGTTGACCCGGCATGAAAAATTCACCCGTTTTGAAGATACATTTGCCTATACTATATGTAGAATGATAACCAGTATTGATTTCGGTGAAAATAATGATCAAAACTCCATACAAACATCGGAAAACATAGTCGCACAATCTCTCTTGTAAAAGTGATTAAACCGTTCGCTTTCAATTCCAAAAGTACTTGCACTTTTTGCAAGGAAAGTAGATCAAAATCATTTGATAAGGTCAATAAAAGATTGAGTTAACTGTAGCCATCGCTACTTTTTTTTACATTTCTGCAATTATTTAAGATAAAACAACACGATTTTGAGGCCTTATTTCTGCCTGATTGCACATGATCGATATGGACGCCGTGAAGCGTGAAAGTATAGCTGACCAAATGTTAACATGTTAGGTTTCGAATTCGTGCGAATTCGTATATTGTACTTTATTGTACATGTTTTACATGCTAACGAGCTTTGAATATTTTAATTAATGATCTGCGTACCTGTGAAGAGCAATTTACTGCACTACTGCATAACGTAGTATTGCTGTCTTCCACCACCACACCTGCACCATCATCATCATTATCACCATCACCACCTGCACTATTATCATGATTACCACTACACTCTAGAATCATCATCATTATCCCCCTCGTCACAACCATCACTTTTATCATCAACATCATTACCATCATCACCACCACACTCTAGAATTATCATGACCACCACCACACCTGCACTATCATCAACATCATTACCATCATCACCACCACACTCTAGAATTATCCTGACCACCACCACACCTGCACTATCATCAAGATGGCTGTGACTTCTCAAAACCAGGTCTAACAAACATTAGAAATGCCCTTGATCGCTATTTCAAGGCAATATTAAATTTGACTATATTAAAAACTTCAGAGTTTGAAGAAGCTAATAAAGCTTTTGATGAAAAGATTGCAACCGTAGAAGGGAATGCTGCAAGTCCCTGGAGGAATTCTGTCTCAATTAACCCCCAAGACATGCAGAAGATTCTAGCCAGTGGGGTAATTGGTGGAAGTGCCCCTCTAATGTTATTGCGAGCATGCTGGTTTAATATTTTGTTTTATTATATAACATATAGTGGTATACCGAGTGATATCAACTAGATAAAAAGCCTATCCTAGTCATGAAGATATCATTGATATCACACATGTGTGATATCACTCTCAACCAATCAACTTTCAAAAAAAAAAAAAAAATTTCTTCAATCTGTTATATAATAAACAGAACATTACATGTGCGCTTGGAGATATGAATTTTATCTTCTCGTGTTGAAAAGATATTCCACTCATTCGCTGCGCTCACTCGTGGGATATCTTATCAACACTCGAAGATAAAATTCATATCTCCGTGCGCCCATGTAATATCCTCTATACATTTCTAGCCAGTGGGGTAATTGGTGGAAGTGCCCCTCTAATGTTATTGCGAGCATGCTGGTTTAATATTTTGTTACAGTAATTTCTTCACAGATAAAGTCAATGCACTAAGGTCTGATCTTGAGAAGCTATCATCTGAAAGTCTATCTGTATCCACTGCAGAACACCCATCATCGTCCAACTTAACTGGGTATGAACCCGTCACGCCTGCTGCAGTAAGGAAGTCTATCATGAATGCACCATCTAAATCCTGCTCGCTGGATCCACTTCCTACGAGCATGCTGAAAACGTTCATTAGTGTTCTCTTACCATACATTACCTCAATAATAAATCGATCCTTGGTGTCCGGAGAGTTTCCAAGCTCTCTCAAGCATGGCCTTGTGACACCTATACTGAAAAAATCTGATGCGGACCACGAGGAACTCAAGAACTATAGACCAATCAGTAACCTCCCCTTTCTAGGGAAAGTGATCGAACGCACAGTCGCAGCTCAACTTAAACAATACTTAACCGAAAACGATCTGTACACCACAAACCAATCAGCATATCGAGCTCACCATAGCACCGAAACGGCCATGTTGCGTGTTTCAAATGACATCATCCTAGCGCTGGATAACCAAAACGAAATTCTACTTGCAATGCTTGACCTCTCATCAGCGTTCGATACCATAGATCACGGTATCCTTTTGGACAGACTGCGGAACCGATTTGGTCTAAGAAATACTGCCCTAGCCTGGATTGAGTCGTATTTGTCAGGTCGCACACAATCAGTTGTCATCAACCACACCAGGTCGAGTCCATCTGACTTGTTGTATGGTGTTCCTCAGGGCTCAGTCCTGGGGCCATTGTTGTTCTCATTATATGTGGCGCCAATTGAAGATATCATTCGCCAACATGGACTTCAATCAATGATCTACGCTGACGACACGCAAATGTATCTCGCCGTGCAAAGAACAGATCAGACATCGCATATCAGTAAACTAGAGCTCTGCGCAAAAGATATCATACGGTGGCTGGTGATAAATAAGTTATCGTGCAACTCTTCTAAGACCGAAGTCATTCACTTCTCGTCGCGCTTCGTTCCCCGGACACAAATTGAAATGGTAAATATAGACAGTTCTGAGATCAAGACCAAGTCCAACGTACGCGATCTTGGTGTTACACTTGACCAGTACCTCACAATGTCAACACATATAAATAACATCTGCAAGTCTGCATCCTTTTCGATTAAACGAATCGGGAATATCCGGAAGTACCTCGATCTACCTAGTACAGAAAAACTTATCCACGCCTTTATAACCACTAAACTGGACTATTGCAACAGTCTTCTATATGGCCTACCCGATAAAGATATCTCGAAACTTCAACGCATTCAAAACTCTGCTGCTCGTCTTGTTACTAAATCTAACAAGTTTGACCACATTACACCAATCCTATTTAACCTTCACTGGCTCCCTGTACGCAAGCGTATTACTTACAAGATTCTCTTACTCACCTACAAAGTACTAAACGGGATGGCACCTGCATACCTTGCTGACTTACTAACCTTAAACAAACCAAACAGAGTTCTCCGATCGAACGCTAATGATAACAACCACTTAATAAGACCAAAGTATAGAACAAAAAACTACGGTTCTAGAGCATTCTCGATATGTGCTCCATCTCTATGGAATGAACTACCGGTGGAAATTAAGAACGCACCTTCAACAGACTTATTTAAATCAAAACTTAAGACACTACTTTATAATTCCTAGGATTTTTCTTTTTTTTTTCTTTTCCGCGTATTATCAGTCTCATCATCATCATTTTCATATTGTTATTGTAACCATATATATATCCTATTCGTTACTTTTTCCATAACTGATATTGTAAGAGCACTGAGATTTTTGTAGTGCGCTAAGAACTAAATTATTATTATTATTATTATCAACATCATTACCATCATCACCACCACACTCTAGAATTATCCTGACCACCACCACACCTGCACTATCATCATTATCATTATATCCCTCATCACAACCATCACTTTTATCATCAACATCATTACCATCATCACCACCACACTCTAGAATTATCCTGACCACCACCACACCTGCACTATCATCATTATCATTATATCACCCTCATCACAACCACCACTTTTATCATCAACATTATTAACATTATTATCACCACACTCTAGAATTATCCTGACCACCACCACACCTGCACTATCATCATTATCATTATATCACCCTCATCACAACCACCACTTTTATCATCAACATTATTACCAACATCACCACCACACTCTAGAATTATCCTGACCACCACCACACCTGCACTATCATCATTATCATTATATCACCCTCATCACAACCACCACTTTTATCATCAACATTATTACCAACATCACCACCACACTCTAGAATTATCCTGACCACCACCACACCTGCACTATCATCATTATCATTATATCACCCTCATCACAACCACCACTTTTATCATCAACATCATTACCATCATCACCACCACACTCTAGAATTATCCTGACCACCACCACACCTGCACTATCATCATCATCATCATCATTATATCACCCTCATCACAACCACCACTTTCACATCATCATCATCATCATCATTACCATCATCACCACCACACTCTAGAATTATCCTGACCACCACCACACCTGCACTATCATCATCATCATTATATCCCTCATCACAACCACCACTTTCACATCATCATCATCATCATCATTACCATCATCACCACCACACTATAGAACCATCATCATTATCACCACCTCCACTATCATTACCATGTGATTTGTTCGGTAGACTGAAAAGCTATCATTTTAACATGATCTTATCACTGTATATTCTAAATCAAAATTTCAATTGGATAAAGAATTGATCAATCACAATAAAAGCGGCATCAATGTAATACGATTTTGCACGCCATTCAGTTTAACGTCCAATTACATTTAATAGCTCAGTAGATGTTTCCGGCGACCCTAAACCTTTTGCGAATACCGACATAAGAAAGCAAATCTATAAAACCATTTAATCCAGCATCTAAACTATAAAAGGCTGCTACTTTAGACGGTACGTTTACTCGGATTATTACTGAAATCTTTACTATAATTCGTGTGGGCTTGAAGTGGGATGAAACTAATCCTGTAGATATTGTTTGAGTGCCATTACGCCGTGTGGACATTTTGTGCTTATACTTTTCTTCTATTTGCAGCACTGGGACTGTGAAATAGTGGAGAATATGCAAACTCTGCTTCAACAGCAAATTAAATAGACCCAAGAAAATATCATTGAAACTGAGAAAATCCTGCGAAAGATTCAAGGTAAGAAATCATAAATCTGAATGGTTACTAGTTTAGGTCACCCTATATATGGATGGTTACTATTTATTGATCAGTGTACAATTTAGTGTTTGGTATGGCAGATATTCCATGCATGTCCTGGTTTTGAATCCAAAAGTATTTTACTGTGATTTTACAGGATTATTTGCGGATCAATTGGGGAAAAAAAGCAGAGACAAAAACGAGAATGGAAAATAGGAAGAGAGGGGAATGTTTACCTGATTCAAATTTTCATAATTTTGACGGTGAAAAGTGATATTATAAGTTTTAATTTGTCTATATCAAAATTCTGATATCTGAATACGTTGAAATTAGCATTTTTATCCGTGTAGAAAATCGGTGCTTTTTACAAAAGGTGCCACTTTCTGTTCGTTTGATCAGCTTAATTGCGAGATTTCTTTGATCGCAATTAGAAGCCCGCAGAGTTAGTAAAAAAATGCCTTAAAACTGTCTAAACGGCTCTGAGATCCTGTATAAGCAATTAGTAATATAGACAAAATGCTTTTTTTTCCGTGAGACTTTCGCCTTCAAGTCACCCATCAGTTTGAGATTGTATGTGTAATGAATGAAATTTGAAGATAAAACACAAACTAAACTCAATGTTTCAAATCAAATACGTCAGAGTAATTATAAAGTCCATCATAAGATATATTTTGAAACTGCGAAATTGTTTTGTTAACATTTGGTATACATTTATTAATTTCTTTACAACTTGCATGCATTATTGATATTAACTTTAAAATAACAAAACATTTCGTTTCACCAGCACGCAACTCAATCAAAATGGCTAACGAGAAGTATATGTTTTTTTGTTGATGTGATCGAAATCAGCAGAGTTGATTGTGTATATTTTTGCATATCTGTATATAAACAATGGTCGCCTATTTTAAAAAGGTTGTCATCGCCAAAGGCAATAGAGGACAGGTCGTACGATAACACGATAAACAATTGTGGATATAATGGTTTTGTAGCGAACTATAATCACCACAGAATATACATTTCAAACTGACCAACCTCCGTGTTTTACGAGAAACAGCTAAACACGTTATTCCATACAGCTATTCTTTGATCTTCTAATGACCTATATCCTATCTCTTTTTTACTCCGACGAAGGGCTAAAGCTCGAAACGTCAGAAAAGTTAAGTTAACATTTTTTTTACGGTGTTAGAAATGTCATTCTATTACCTATCGTTTATATCAAACACCGACGCAGCCTATACTAGTTTACTCGCTAGTTTCCATTTATATTTCCTACTGCTCTATCGATCGACAAAGACAACCTTTTTTGAAATAGCTACGTACCAGGCCCCGTCAAAACGAATCCGGTCAGGCTGATACCGCATAGAAAATTCAAATATTAGCGTCCACACGAATCCTGTGATCGTTCCAGTTCGGATTTACCCGTACACACGAATACGCTACAATTAACGATTTGAATTTGTTAAAGTAGCCTGAATGGGCATGCGCGTTAATTGAGATAAATCGTAGTCGTGACAGGCACAAGTATTGCGAATCCATAGATCAGCATATAGAAAATGCCTCTTTGTAAATATTTATGTCCATATTTTTCCGTTATGAGCTTTTGGTAATTTTGTGAGATCTATATCCCGCTTTTTTAGAGAAATACTCTGTAACCACCGAAAAGGGATATACCGGGAATCCTTCAGCTTTTTAACTGCGAGAAAGGAGCTTAAGGTTTTTAAATAAACGTTTATTGATGTTTTAATATATATTGCACCGGGCCGGCCTAAGGAAGCAAATGATTTTGGTAAGTCATAGATTACTCATAAATGTACAAAGAGTGTGTATAGCACGATTAGCTGATATGAACCAACTTTCATCAAATACAATTCAATTGCAAGTGGTAATTCAACGAGAACTTAGCCAAATAGGTATTATTACCTGGTATTTCCTAGTTTCTCAAGAACTCCTTTTCTGCATTTAGTCGAACAAACAATACATATAAAAAGTAAAAAGTTCAAAAAAAGAATGAATCAACCAATCAGAAGCAAGTTTTTGTATGTAGATACCAGTAATAAATGTGTTTTAGTCAAATTTTGTAACTGATGTGGGCAATGTTACTGTATGTGTAACAGTGTTTTAAGAAGAATGCTAGTGAGATAACTTGATCAAGTATACAGAGCCTCATGCATGGGACTAAAAGCTTATGTGCAATGTTAGTATGTTGATTTTTTTAACATAGACAGTACTGTTTATTGACTTTTTCATTAACACGACGCTTCTAAGTGTTAACAGAGGCTTTTTTAAACGATTTTTGGAGTAACTACTGCTTAAACATTCTTGAGAATGCAGTATGCTTGACTATGTGTTTGGCTGGCTAGTAGACACTGCTCAAACGGGCGTCGTGGTTTTTATCTGTCACTTTACCGACTTTACCCAATGATTTGTTAGGGACGGACCATTAGAAAAGTGATGGGGGGGGTGGGGCAAAAGCAAAAAAAAAAAATATTTCCGGTAAAAAATCAAAAAAAAAAAAATATTTCTTCACACTTAGCGGGACAAAAAAAAATATTGACAACTGTAAATATGGGTGTGGCCAATTATTCGTAATAACCTTTTTATACAAAAGACCTTATACTATATATAAAAATTACTCAGATTGTATATTACATTAATATATATGCCTTCACCAAAGAATTTATACATTTGAAAACATTAAAATTGCAGTCAGGATTAATCATTTTAAATACTAAACAGCTATTTAGTATTTAAGACTATCATCATTTATTTGAATTTAAATAACAAATTGTTCTTACATAAATATAACTAAATATATACATATATACGTTTTTAATGATTTAAAGCCCAATTTGCTGGTAAACTGTTTAGAATGTTTATATACAGCTTAGATAAGCACAATGGGAAAGACTATGATCAATTTGGATTTCGATAGAAAAAAGCATGAAATGTGATGCAATGTGATGCCTAGAGTCGGGCCCTATAGCCCGACTGAGATTAAATTCATCTTTTATCAAACTGTCGAAAAGCCGCTATTTAAGCTCTACTACAAAGCAAAACATCCACAAAATAATCAAAATTTACTGATTAGTCAAAACTTAAAATACATAACTGTAAAAAAAAAATATTGCCAGCCAAAAAGTCTTAAAAAAAAAATATTTCTAAATCCATGTCAAGAAAAAAAAAATATTCCAACTTTGAAACTCCCCACCCCCCCCCCCCCCCCCCCCCCCCCATCACTTTTCTAATGGTCCGTCCCTTATCCATAATTGCTATAATTAGTTGTAACCATAGGTGTAATACTAGAGTGTAATTGTTTTTGTCAGTGCCTTCTTGTCTGCCGATGTGCGTGGGCACTTGGTACATATTCCATAACATTAAATGCTTCTCGCATGTCTAGAACAGTCCATGATTCCGATTGTACTTAACGTAAAGATTAGGAAAATAAATCGATAATAAATCGACTGAAATAACGTTAACTGATCGAGCAACAACAACAAATAAAAATACACTTATAACAACAACAGCCACAACAACAATAATAACAACCACAATAATAACAGCAACAATAATAACAATAATAACAACAAAAACAATAACAACAAAATCAACAACAATAATAATAACCACAATAATAACAGCAACAATAATAATAATAACTACAACAACAATATTAACAACAATAATAATAATAACAACAAAAATATAAACGTACACAATACTGAATAACAATAATAATAATAATAAGCAAATACATCAAGCAACAACATATATAATATATAATAAAAACATAACATACTACAAATCAACGATAGAGTACGTAACAACAATATCACCAATACCAATACCAATATATAAATAAATAAATAATACTAACAACAGCTGCTGTAGCACCAGTTTGTATAACGCTTAAAAACAACTTTGGCGACTGGCATTTTTTTTTAGAAAAAACGGCAGTAGTGCGTTAGTGGTTTACCGCGAGTGTCTTGCCGCTCAGGTTCGAGTCCCGGCTAGTCTGGGCATGGATTGAGTTCAGTTTGTTTGATGTGTTTTTCTCCGGGTTTTCCAGTCCTACTCCCTCTTCAAAAATGTACAGAAAAGCAGTGTGCTAAAATATAAAGGTAGTGAGCGTGAGTCTCCCCAATTAGAAGGGTATGCTGTTGTGTTTGGCTAAATACACTGAGAGGTTAAAAAATTCGGATCTGTTTTATCTTTATATTATTAAATAACAACAATTGTAGCAGCGACAACGACTGAATATTGCGGGAAAAGGAACGGCTGATTAGGGAGTAGGGCTGATCACCAGTACACTGTTTCAAAAGACCTAAAGATAAATTAACTGGGAGAAATCTCTGGAATAATAAGGATGAGGGAGAAATTTCTATAGAAATTATAGGAAGATGGGCGAAAATGCTATGAAAAATAGGGAGAAGGGATGTTCGTCTTCCCTCAACATTATCAACAGCACAATCAGCACCTAGCAACAACAGCCCTGATTACTTATTACAACGACCAAAGATGAAGTACATTTATAACGACAGTAACAACAACAACAACAACAGCAGCAGCAGCAGCAGCAGCCACAACAACAACAACAGAAACAACAGAAACAACAACAATAACAACAACAAATTAACAACAACAGAAACAACAACAACAACAACAATAACAACAACAATAACAGAAACAACAACAACAACAACAACAACAACAATAACAACAACAACAACAGAAACAACAACAACAACAACAACAACAATAACAACAACAACAACAGAAACAACAACAACAACAACAGCAGCAGCAGCCACAACAACAACAACAACAACAATTAACAACAGAAACAACAACAACAACAACAGCAGCCACAACAACAACAACAACAACAACATCAATGATAACAATAACAGAAACAACAACAACAACAACAACAACAGCAACAGCAACAGCAACAGCAATACTAGTAGCAGTAATGGAATAAAGACATTTCCTGATTGATATCTTGAGCTCCTTGTAGGCTAGGGGCTTTGGATATATTATTCATAACAGAAGAAAGCAGCTTTATATAAGATTATGTACTTCTAATTTGATTACTTTTCGTGGTTCGACCTAATTCTTATGTTTAAATCCATCCTATATACTTAGAACTTTCAGCGAATTCTAATTATCCTAAATCCCATTAAAAATCATTTTGTGAGAGGAGCCACCTCACTTTATAACGTTACCACGGAAAAAAAAAACACACGGACTAATTTTAGATCGACTTTTGGGGTTTTAGCTATCTTGTTACTTGATCTAGTATTTGTATTTATCATTTGTACGTCTGTTTTCGTTAGCCTTCACAAACTGTCAGAGTTACAAACAATAAAGCAAGAACTCTGACACCCAAAGTAGGTTTTAGCCGAAATCAATTGTTACTTCGGTAACTCTAAGAATCGGTGGAATGATAAGCGTTAAGGTGACTAAAACGGTAAACAAGCATTATCTAATTCACGATTTAATAATGGGTTAGATATAGTATATATTTACCTAACGTACGATAATCGGTGGGAGGGTGCTATTATACTTCATCGATATAAGGGCATATACATATCGTTAAGGGCCATCACTATTTTGATAGTTTTGTTTATTTAATTTACTCAACCTAGATAAAACAAGGTCAAATCCTCTCTATTGTTATCAAGTCCTGTATTGATTAACTTGAGCTAGAGTAAATGAATAATGAATGACGAATAAATGGATGAATGGAATGACGACTGCGAGAATTCCTAAACAAATACATACCAAGTTTACTTAGTTTTACGAGAGAAATGTCAAATATGTTGGTTTTGAAATTATATATAGAATACGGAAAAACCCATTTAGTTATAATTGTTATTTTGTGGGTAGTTTATGCAAATGAAGTGATTATTACTGCTTATATACCAGCTGTTTGTTTGCAAAGTGTTTAAGGAGATCAGGGTTTGTATACTCTTAGAGACCTCCGTATTGATAAACTAACCAATTATTCTTCTGATTCTTCATAAACACATTAATTATAAAAAGGCACGAAAAGCTTTGACGAAATCATTACATTGTCTTCTGAAGGACTCGACTGACTTCAGGTGTCTCGGCAACGTACCTCAAGGTAAAATGTTTGTTTCTCTTTGCTGATTTAGGAATTGAATTTCTAATATTACTTATCATATACATACTTTTCGTTAAGCTTTAACATTTGAACATTCATTTAAAGGAACCAGTAATGTTTTGAAAGCATCTTTTAGTTGTGGTTAACCGAGCTTTTTTGACTTTACAAAAGGTAAAAACTCGAAGGGAAATTCTGAGAAATTTTTTAGTATTATCATATATATTTTTCTCACACTTTATACAAATATCTATATATACTTTAAGTGGACTTGTCTTAGTGGACTTTGAGTAAATTGTCTACGTATAAATACAAAGTACATTTTCAAAGAAATTGACGGGATTAAGTTTTCAGCCATATTTACACGGCCGCCGGAAAGCCGAACTATAGGAAAGGACATTTATAGAAGATGTTTTGGTAAATGACGTTAATTTTGTTGATTGAAACCTCAAAATGATTTGTTTTAGGAGATTGTTGTGGAGTCTTATTTGTATATTTTTAGATCTTTATATTATTATTATTATTATTATCATTACCATCATGTATATTTGTAAAATGTATATTTTTATCATTTTTATGGGTTTATTTGAGGAATTTCAAATACTAGTATACAGTATCTCCAATATTATATCAATCTTGTTTATCGTTTTTTCTATATCTATTTTCATTGTATGTATTTTTATTCTTATGATTTATTCTTTTTATTTACAAATCTTCCACCAATAAAATAATATAATACGTTGAAGACCTATATTACCGATAGTAGCTTTGGAGAGAAATGATAGTCAGTAATAGGTTCGTTTATACTATTTGTTAAATAACGTCGATGTATATTTCGCGCAATTAGAGCTGTTTAATCGTTAGTCAACGCGCCTCGCTCCAACATTGTAAACCGTTGATATTCTAGAAGAGACGCAGGTGTGCATGTATGCGGGTTGGGTATACATCATTCTAGTGAAATATAACCCGGAGGGGGGAAATGGTTTCGCCATGCCATGTCCTCGAGTTAACCCTTTTTATGGACTTGGTTCTTGGTTTATTTATTTATTTTCGTAATTTGTTTATATGATCTCTTTTTATTTATTTATATATTCATTGTGTTAGTATGCTTGCCGTGGATTGGATATGTGTCTATGAGAAATGTTACAGATGGTTCCCATATCGAAAACTTTAAATAATGCATGCACCTTTAAACTTTCTCAGACGCGCGGGTATAATCATAAACATTATTATCATCGTCGTCGTTGTCATCATTATTATCAAGGCTGTTATAGTCATCATTAATCATTGTGATCATCATCATCATCATCATCATCATCATCATCATCATCATCATCATCATCATCATTATTATTATTATTATTATCATCATCATCATTATTATTATTATCATCGTCGTCGTTGTCATCATTATTATCAAGGCTGTTATAGTCACCATTAATCATTATGATCATCATCATCATCATCATCATCATCATTATCATTATTATTATTATCATCGTCGTCGTTGTCATCATCATCATCATCATCATTATTATTATTATCATCATCATCATCATCATCATCATCATCATCATTATTATTATTATTATCATCATCATCATCATCATCATCATCATCATCATCATTATTATTATTATTATCATCATCATCATCATCATCATCATCATCATCATCATTATTATTATTATTATCATCATCATCATCATCATCATTATTATTATTATTATTATCATCGTCGTCGTTGTCATCATTATTATCAAGGCTGTTATAGTCATCATTAATCATTATGATTTTCATCATCATCTTCGTGACAATAATAAATTGGTTCAAGATTCCACCTAGATATTCAAAAAACCTCAATGTCAGTTATGATTTATACTACAAGATAAAGCGTATTTTAATAGTCCATGCTTGATTCAGTCAAACAAAATCAATACAATTAACGTCTCAATGTATTTAGCCAAACACAAGTGCCGCCCTCAGTGCTATTTGGGGAGACTCACGCTCACTACCTCAGCTCACATGAAACCTTTTTAGCTTAAATCAAATGGATAAACACAGAGATAAGCACGTCCGTATTTTAACACTGTAAGAAAGAAAGCAAACATTTATGCTACAATTGAATAAAAGTGTCTATAAAAGGATTATTCCAGAATGCAAGCTATTTTATTATACCTAAGAAACAAATTGATAGGATCACTTGTACAAGCAGACGATTGACGGATAGTCTGGGATACTTTATGACCATTATATTTCATCTGCTCTAATGTGAAAGTAATCTTGTTATCAGTAAAGCAACGAAATATATCTTAATGGGCTTTTAATCCAATTTTCAGTGTTTTTTTCGCTAAACCAACATTAATGGGATAAACTACAACTAATGTTGTTATCAGCTTTGTAATTATTTTGTACCATTTAGTTTTCTTGGAGATCTATACACATGCACTGATTTTCTCACATTGGCCTTGCAGTGCAATATACCTCCAATCTTTCCTCCAACCATACCAAAGTCTACGATAAAAACAATTACAACAACAACAACTGTTTTTCACAATTGTCGCCATATTTCACTTGCTTTATTGGGATACTTCTTTCAACCACACTAAAACTTCTGGGGCCGGTTGTACGAAGGGTGGATAAAGTTATCCGCGGATAAAAGTTATCCACTGCATAGGTTTTTCATAGATTTTATCCGTTGGATAAGGATTTATCCGGTAGATAGCGCTATTCACCCTTCGTACAAGGTTCCGGCCCCTGAATATGAAAAATATATATAAGACTCATTCAATCAGAATATAGATATAGATTCCTTTATTTAAAGAGGGTGAGCCGTTCAGTAGTATTACAAGAAATACCAACTGTTATACAGTGACGTATTTTGTTGTGGTTTTGCAAACCAAACATTGTTAAAAAATCTATCGTGAAAATAGTTTGCAAATTAGCATCACAATACTAACACTTGTAAACACTATGGTCACCTATAGGAGTCCTTACATAAAGTTTAACTAAATATGCACTTATAATCCATGTTAAAGATTGATGATTATTTTAGCTAAATATCTCTAATGTATATCTATTACCAATCAGAAACACGAATGTCCATGTTCTTCGCTCAAGTTGATTGGTCAAAAGTATTTTTGCATGGCATCAGGATTTCAACTACCTTTTTGGTTCTCTTGATACCGTTACTTAAGGCTACATATTTAAAACAGTGCATTTCACTGGGAAGTCAGAGAGCTCATGAGCTCCATGATAGTAAAGATAGTAAAATAAGAAGGCCTTTTTTAAAGCCGAAATATTTCTTGATAATGGCAATGTTTTATACTGTTTTGCAGGTACAAATTGCCAATGAATATTTCATTGTATATTCTAAGAAAATGAATAGACAGTAATATACTAGAAAAACAAGAGATTTGTAGTATTGTATTCTGAGAGATTTTAAGGCAACCGACGCGCTCATTAAACAATATCTCTTTTTCTAGCTAATAGCCCAAAGCAAGTTAGTCTGTATGGCATGGAAATATAGTTACTATTACAGAAAAACGTACTAATCATTCGGCAACATGTAAGTGGTTGTTAAACGATCAAAACTGCCGAGACCCTCATTACTAATGTTTACAGAAAATAAATCAACCATGTTTTTTATTGTTTTTTTTTTTTTATTGAATAATTTCCAAACAATTTACATAAATAAATATATAATACAGATACTTAGGGTTAAATCAACCATGTTAAAAACAAGTTATCTTGCGTTCACCATGGAATATAATATTGAATCAACCAATCAGAGGGCAGCAGGGCTTAAATCATGCCTTGCAGGTTACATTAGGTATCGATGGGAACTCTCTAGTTTACACACAGGAAGTATTGCTTTGTGAAAGTATAGATTCATTTATTTCTGATTCTTTTGAAATCTCGTCTCTGATCCAAAGGTACGTAGAAACATTAAAATTTGAATTATGAGTGTATACACATTTGTATTCTGCGATATCGATGGATGAAGTTTGTACGATTGTTAAATATTCAATAGTAGAGCATTTATTTGATGATATACAAGGGAAACAGAGAGAAACTTTATACACATGATTTCATGATAATATGATTTAAAATAACAAGCAATTTATCAGATCAGGAAAAAAGGCAAAATTCGAAATAAATTGAACAAAATATGTTGCATTTTTATGAAGAGCGTAAAAGACAGGAATGGCGTGACTGTAATTATGAACAAATAGTTTGAACTACAATGTAAATGAAAGGAAATGAGCGGATATATTTTAAGTCTTGTTATCTTTATAAATTCAACTATCTCTTCCAAAATATTCAACAAAAAGCGCATTGAGACAAACTACTTGACTCTGTTATATAAAAGTGATTTATTTAATTCACAACGGTTGTGGTGGCCGTCCACTGCCATTTATTCTGCGAATAGAACATAACACCTATATAACTATGCGTAGCTGGCCTGATTGAGACGTTAAAAAAGTGATTTATTGTTTTATATATTTATTAATATTATTACCGAGCTAACACACTAATGTTACACCCTGGAGGAAGGTAGTGCCGCTGTCGATTTTTTATCCCAAAAAATTCTTAGGTTTCAAATTTTTGTGTGTATTAGATAGAGTATGGTGTTTTTAACCTCGACAGTCTAATAGGGTAAAGTTGTTCGACCTCCGGTAACTACGCAGTTTTAGGTTGATGAGGTGCCAACTGAGCCCGCGGTGTGATTTGCCATGAAGTACCGCCAGGCACGTACCGTATCCTTTCCTGCACAATGAGTGCATCTTCTAAACGCGGCTTTACCAGTATGAACTATAACCATGACTGATTCTATCTGCATTGAAAACTAGGGCAGTTTCTATACCATTATTGCTCACAGTGGTACGTGACGACGGGCCTACAAAATCTGATATTTCCTTGAAAGCTGTGACGTTCACACGATAGCCCACAAGCAATGATGATATTAGATATAATATATTTAATGTACAATTATTATAGTAGTTAATCTATGCCTGAAGGTGTTCGCTATTAAAACTATTTAATAGCATTATGATAAATTGCTAAAGGCTCCCCAGCAAGAAAGGTAACCTTGGCTGTCATACTAATAATAATGATAATAACAATAATATATTGTATTTTATATAGCGTCAATATCAGTTCTTTCAACAACGCTATACAATATAAAAACATTAATTAAATCTAAGAAAAATAAGAATACAATTATCATCCATTTCATCAATATCACCAATATTGAAAATTGTAAAATTGCAAACTTGCAAATTGTATGCTCTCTTGAAAAGCCACGTTTTAAGTTTTTTGATCTAAAAGTAAAATAAAAGGATTCTAAACTCAATACGCTGTGACTTCCAGATTCAAGCGAGCAGCAGCAGCATTCTGGATATGTTGAAGCAAATGTTGAAACCGTTATGTTAAACGTTATGTGCAAAATAATTAACGTAAAGGTAGTGAGTGTGTGTCTGAGTCTCCCCAATTAGTAGAATTAGAATTGAGAAGTTTAAAAAAAGTGATTTTTTTTAATCCTTTTTTGTAGCTTCTACTATAACGCGAAAACGTTTGCAACCTAAACTAGAGTGGGATAAATAAGGCGGTTTTTTTTATTCCTTTCAATTTATTTTAATTGGAAAGGAGATTGTTTTATATATAGCCAAGTATTAGAATTCTCACTACCCTTGTTTATACTATATGGTTCTGATATGGATAGCTATTTATAGCTTTATCATAAGACTGTTTACAATCATCTTCTGCATGCGTAACTAAAACTACTGGCAGTGTTCAATTCAGAAAGGGTTGTCTCGTTTAAAAGAGACAATATAAAAGATCATCGGTACAGAGAGAAATTTCGATATAACGTCGTATTTTCTCTTCGATAATTTAATAGCTAATATATATATATATATATATATAGCACTTTTTAAGTACTTCAGTAATAAAATGCGAGAATAAGATACGTTCTTCCCAGTATGTGGGCTTGTGTTAAAATATCTGATGAATGTAGTTCACCTGCTAAACATCAATAATAGCGGCAACAAATGAGAAGAACCTGCTCAATTTTTATGTAAATCAGTTATCACATCAGTTGAATTGGCAGTACTCCCTCTTGACACAAGAAAACGAAAGCGTTGAGACCAATTATAACTATCACCATCATATTATCGGCATTTTACATTTCATTTTAAACTTTCTTGCACAGAAAGAACGAAGATAATTCTTGACAGAGAAAACCGGACTTATCCTGCTTTTTAGCGCTTTGTTAGAATAGAAATACATTTGCATGTTCTCGGCATGTGTTTTTATGATTTTCAAAGAAGATAAATATATAAAAAGCTCTCAAAAGTTGTGAATTATTGATCATTCAGTACAATTATACTTCTAATAATCTACCAAGACAACAATACGTCTGATAAAAAGTCCTTTTTGTTTTGTTCAAGATTATCAAATAAAACTATAAAATAATGGCTGCAAAAAGTACTTTTAAAACTTCGCTTGAGGCCAGATGTGTTCTGAACCAGGTGGGGTAGCTCTTAATTGTGCAAATGCAAGTCGCATTAGTATCTATATAGTGCAGATCTTAACCACTTACCCCTCAGCGTGCCCGTTTAGTCAAAGCACAATTAATATATTTACTTTACATAAATAAAGACTAATCATTGCTGCGGAGAAAACAGCTCTATCCATATCAGTTTTCAGCCAAACAGTGATTATAATAAAGATGTACAAGCTTTTATCGAGATATTTATAGTCTTCATAAATTGGTGAGTTCCTTTGTATATTTTACCAACAAATATTGCTGATTATACTATATATGGAAGAAAGCACGACAACATTGTTTAGGAGAGACATTGATATGTTTTTGTTTCCTGTTGTTTTCTATTTACTAAATTATATAAGTTTGTTTACATGTTTAAGAAATAACTTTTATCATCTCTACGAGATATTTTCAACAAATTTACATAATCATCAACCGTTTAAACTCTTACCCGAAAGGGTTTCAAAACGGTTTAGCAACTGAAGTGTTCAGCTAGTGCATTTATATAGAAAATGTCCTCTGAGTTTGTTTTAACTATCAGTGTATATGTCAGTATATTTATATATGTGTGTGTATTTCTTGGCAATTTTTTTTTTCAGTATTATTTTATTGAATCAAGTGAGTTATAGTCCTTCACATCATCTACAGTCAATGTATTCATAATTCATTATTCATTAGAAAATCATTGTGTCAATGAATATGTTTTCTAGCTGCATAGTTATTAGGCAACATATTGAACGGCGAGAATTCCGTCCTGAGGGATTGACACTGTCAGATCGAGTAAGTCATGTCAGCTTTTATTCAATACAATATGAAAATTAATAGTCTTTTTCCGTATGTGCTGGGAAAAGTCCAACTGTTCGGAGTTTGCATTGGCGCGAATTTGGCGCAAAAGGACCCAAGAACGACAACTCATGTCCGTTTTTAAATAAGAAACCTAAACACCGGAAAGTATTTCAGAAAAATATTTTGATAAGATTTTAGAGAAAATGAGGCTATACTAATCATAAACCGGCTTACTAAAAGGCGAAATGGAAATCTGTTGTCAGACTCATTTGACCGTTTTGCGTCTTGACAGCCCAGCTTAGAAACCGATATTTGACAGTTCGTTAACTAAAGAAAACCAAACTGGTGGCATTTACAGAAACACCATCAGTTTGAACTCTTGGTCTTAGTTAGCTGTACGGAGACGCGACGATTCACTACTTCCAAGTGTCGGCCTGTTAGCTAGCGAGCTTATATAGCGGTTCGTTTTGCTGGATTATCCTTCATTGTAGTAAATTCGATTTACACCTCGTAATGGTTGTGTGTATTATTCGTGCATTCTGCACCTGTAGTTATCATTCTCCTAAAGAACTATTTGCATAATTCTAATTAACAAAACCAACACAAGCTTTTAAAATTGGAATTAATTTTGTTCTGTCCGTCAGTATGTTTACTCAATAATCGCCAAGAAACCATCCAAGTCGATAAAACCTTTGGATGGAGACACATCGGGGCGTTAAGTAAATTATTTTTGCTTGTTTCTTTTTAATAGTTCACGTTATATTCAAATGACCAATGATTTTTTATAATGTTATGTTTTTTTCAGATTATCACTTTCATGAAGAATCTTGTAATAGTCAGCTCAAGATTGCCTTAAAGATGCTCAGGAAAGACTATATCGTGTTGGTCATTTTGTGCAGCTTTTTGTGGAAAATCACAGGTTCGTCTACAGTACAAAGGTAAGGAAACATCATTTCTCAACCGAACACCTTGATTTAAAACGAAAAATCACAGTTAAATCGCCGAGTGTACTGTTTTCGCTTGTTTAGAGATCTCTACATAATGATTATCTAAAGAATGTGAATATTATCTTTACATAGTCTCTCGTAAATATCTTAGTACATACTGGGATATTTCACTTTACACTATGTTTGGTATTTTAATAATGATTTTTAAGTTCCGTTATTTACAGAAGTTCAATTGCAAATTCTTCAGCGATGTCATTTCAATTTGAAAAACATACAAACTCAGTTTTATCAATATATCCGACCTTCTGAACAAAAGGAAATGCTATTTATATCAATAAGATTTGCCAATATACAATATTAGAGAAAATACATCAAAATAAGATTATCACAATGATAATAATAATGATTGGATTTATTAAGTGAAAGTTCTCAGAAAGTCTGCCTTTATCAAGAGGTTTTAATTTCTTCATAAGGACTGACTAGCCTAGTTGCATGAAGATAACTGATAAAGCTGACTAAAATATTGCACACCTTCATCGATCTTACACTATATCAGTATTGGCTTTTCTTCTATTTTCTATTACTCATTTTTAGATTATGGTACCATACATTTTGTTTCTTTCTTTCATTTTTCAACAAAGAACGATATTTTGGAAATTATTCAAGTGTCCTATCCCATTAAGTGAATCAAATGTCAAAACAAATACAA
Source organism: Metridium senile (assembly GCA_949775045.1). Lineage (NCBI taxonomy): Eukaryota > Metazoa > Cnidaria > Anthozoa > Actiniaria > Metridiidae > Metridium > Metridium senile. The sequence continues at coordinate 50,062,938 of OX459096.1, read as the reverse complement.
CGACATTTTTTAATTGACACATAGTCAGCAATTTCTCCAAAGCAAACAAATTATTCAAATCCAACGAAATGCATAATTCTTGTACCTGTCAAAATTTAGCAAAACTAGAGTGACATTATCCATGCATTATCAGCGATCCCATGAAGATAACATTGGAATTATTATTCGAAATAACAGATAAGAAAAGAGAAAAACCAAATAAAAAATTTACTGATGGAACTTCAATGAATCCACATTTTAAAAAGAAAAAATTTAGAAAAGTAACAGACTTAATGATTAAATTGATACTTACAGTCCAAGCAGTGAAAGCTAGAAACATCTAGAATAAAGATTGACGAACAAAATGAAAATAAATAATATGTTTTATGAATCCATAAAAAATATAAATGAAATGAAAGATCTAAAGGATTGAGGAAGAACAATAGAAAATCAATCATGTAGAGAAGGAAAAACTCATCAACCTGGACACAGAACAATGGCGGAGAAACTGTCTACTGAGAACGTAGAGAAAGACAAAACATGAAGTTTACGAGTTAAAAATGCGGGGGAAAAAAACACCAATTCTAAGAAAAAAAGAGCGAGAGAAAAAAATAAATACAAAAAGCTGGTGGCCAGCAGATAGACACAACTATTGATTAAAAAAAATTGCTAGCTTCCTTTATTTATATCCCATGCAGGAAGATGTTCAGTTTATAAGTCTCATTTTCTTTCTGCTTATAGTTATCTATTTGTCGGGCACGTCTGTGCAATTTCTAACTGTTCAATCACTAATTAATTGAATTAGAAAAAAACACCACCCAACTTAAATAAAATGGTAAGGGAAAATGCTTTTAATTTGATCAATTTCCAAAAGCTTTTCACTTCTATGCTAATCGTAGATATTTAGATTTTTACGACAAAATTGTCATCAATTTGTAAAAAAAAATGGTTACGAGAAAAAGTATTATTTGAATAAAGTATTTTTATTTATTTCTTTCTTTCTTTTTACTCTTCCTTGACTTTTTTTCACTTAAAAAATTGCAATCCATTCAACCAAATAACAAAGACTTTAAATCTTGTATTCAAATTGACAAAAACATTTTTTCATTCTTACTGATCCAAGTCGTCGTCACAGGGTCTACTTTGCATTATTATGAGACATAACAAAACTAATATTAGCCTGAGAAAGACTAGTCAGGTAAATATCACAAAGTATCCAAGGAAAAAAACTATTATGGAGAAATATTGGGTTTCCAATTAAAATCATATCAGTTATAGTGACATGTTTTATATAGTGGCGGTTTGTGTTTCGTCGAAAATCGGTTTTGATATAAACTGATAATTACGCCGGTGAACAGTCAAAAAGATCTGAATAAGAAAGTTATTTTCAAAATTTCGAAAAATCATTTGTTATTATTTACTAAAAGAAACATAAGTTTATGATGTATGTTTTGATCTACCCATTCCCGAACTCTAATTACAAGAAAAATATTGTTATTATAAGTAATAGTAGTAGTACACCTTTTGCTGTTCATTAACAGAAAATGGGCATTCATTTGTGCCAATAGTTGTATCAATAACGTGTATTATACTTTCATCAACACCAAAAGTAACATCATTAGCGCGCATCAACTTTCAATAACAATATTTGAATATTCGTGAACATTCATCAGTATTAACGGACAATCAATAGCGCAGTAGTACATTCATTTGCGTGGACTGTATTTTCTTGTGCGGGCAATTAAAATTCAATAGAACGAATTGACAAACAGTAGCATTTATTGACAATCATTCAACCAAAATTGAACATTCATTAGTGCTATTAGCATAGCTATTGACAATCTATAACGCGTTTGGACAATCATGAACATCAATGTAACATTGTTTAGTGTGGATTGACAAACATTTGCATGATTCAAATAATCAATAAGAGAAAAGAATCGATCATTTGCGTTAGTCTTTTTTTATTCCTTTAAAGCGGTGTCTCAAAAAATATCAATTACGATAATCAATACAAAGAGATAAAGTTATCCTTGAATTTGTTCTCTGTTGATGCAACGTGGTAAATATGTCTGCATGAAACGAAACCATTGACCACAGTGATCGTTCCAATGTTACGTTGCAATGCTTCCAACAGCAGCTGTGTACGATAATGGCCTAGAGCAATTCCTTGGTTTCTTGCTTCTGCTCTATCATTCTACTTTAATTGCTGCTTTTAAAGAACGTATTGCCTGTTCCACGATGTTACGGAATGGACTGTAGGGCGGCAATTTTTTTAGCTCAGTGTTTGCGCCGGGATTGACTGGATTATGGTGGGCTGGTGCACCGTCATATATGAAAATGACATTTTCATCAGGGTCCAGATTGAGTCTGTTTGTGTAAGGAAGTCGTTAAACCTTTGAGCGTTCATCCCTCCGATAATCGAAGAGTGAAAACAAGTCCGTTTGTGGGTGAAATAGCGAGTACGATATTCACATTTCTTACTCTTTGACCGCAGACTTACCTGTACGCTCTCTCTCGATTTCTTGGTGGCATTCTGTACACAATTTTCTGTTTCTGAAGCGAGTGAGTGAGTTGAAGTTTTTCTTGTATATCCTCTCAAGTATTGTTTTTTCTTTTTTCGCACAAAGAATTTACACTGATAAATTACATAAATTGTCTCTTGTTCTGTAATAAATATTCAGTTTTCTGTCAATTTAATATTTTTTTGAGACACCGCTTTAAAGGAATAAAAAATGACTAACGCTAATGATCGATTCTTTTCTCTTATTGATTATTTGAATCATGCAAATGTTTGTCAATCCACACTAAACAATGTTACATTGATGTTCATGATTGTCCAAACGCGTTATAGATTGTCAATAGCTATGCTAATAGCACTAATGATTTTTCACTTTTAGGCAAATGAATGTCAATAAACGCTATTGTTTGTCAATTCGTGCTATTGAATTTTAATTGCGCGCACAAGAAAATACATTCCACGCGTATGAATGTACAATTGCACTATTGATTGTCCGTTAATACTGATGAATGTTCACGAATATTCAAATATTGTTATTGAAAGTTGATGCGCGCTAATGATGTTACTTTTGGTGTTGATGAAAGTATAATACACGTTATTGATACAACTATTGGTACAAATGAATGCCCATTTTCTGTTAATGAACAGCAAAAGGTGTAGTATCGAAATATTATTTAATCGGAACTGACAAAACATTCTCATCAAAAGAAAATTAATTGAAAAAGGTGACACATTTTGTTATGATAAATAAAAATAGAACGTTTATTATAGCCCAGCCCAAAAATACTTCTAGCTGAACTCCTTAGTGCTAAAATACATCAAAAACAAACAAATCAATTGACGAAAAAACTGAAAACATCAGATCCTTATTATTAGAGAAAGATGAACACACATTTATATATATTCCTTCCAGGAGCGGATCCAGAAAATGTCTCAGTGGGTGTCCCAAAAGACCAAATCGGCTAACGCGTTGCTATGTATGTTTCCACCCAATTCAAATCTTTTGGGAATAAGATTCTTTGTCTTATGTTTTCGACATCACGTGGAAAATGTTCGGATTAATAGTTTTCATTCCCAGTGGTTTTGAATTGGTGCAAATTAAACGTACATAGCAACGCGTAAGCTGATTTGGTCTATTGCAAAAGAAGGGCTCTTAATTTGTTAGGGGCTGTCTGGTCCCTAAATGTCTTAAATAAAATAGTGGATATTATGCGGCGATAGGGGGTGTCTGGTGTTATTAGGGACAACCCCCTAGATCCGCCTCTGCTTTCTCCCTATTTTTTCATAGCATATTATTCCATCTCCATATAATTATTTTAAGACATTTCTCCTCTCCCTATTTCTTTTTTTCCAGTCATGATTTCTCCCAGTCTATTTTCAGGTCTTTTGAACTATGTTTCTCCCTATTTTTTCGGTGCTTTCTCCCATCTCCCAGTCATCTGATCCATTCCTTTCACACACATTGTTTTTGTTTTTTTCATTTTAACTTATTTTTAGACTTATTTGAAATAGTCTTTTTATTAGACTTATTTACTTTATGGGAAAACATTTCCATAATTATGTATCGATTAGACTGCATGATATTTTTAGTTACAACTTCCACAGCTAGTGAAACAGATATTTCAAAATCTTAGTCCTGTCATATGAAAGAACCCCATGGAATAGGCATGTTTGGAAAGTTTCCATGATAAACGTTGTCTATATACATATAGTAAACAGGATTTAAGTGCATACTAAAAAAAACACACACACACACACAAAACAGCATACCAGCTTCATATAAATATAGCCTATTTTCGTTTACATGGTTAATGAGATCACTATATATTCATTGATTCAGTATTCAACATTTCTTTAAACAGCTAAAAATATAATGTAGATTAAGCTATATATATGTAAATGTTTTCCGATAAAGTAAATAAGTCTAATAATTAAAAGATTATTTCAAATAAATCTAAAAATAAATTATAAGGCTTTGGCTAAAATACCAATGTTGTTATGCTAAATGAAAAATGTAGAAAATTGTATGATGTAATTTTCTGCCAAGTCCTTTGTAGCCTCGTTTTAGTGTTTTTCTGATTTTACAAATTCATTTAGCTTCTTAAAATTTAATCATTTTTTCTGAACCTTTCACAAGTTATTGTTATTATGGATGCCTATTATATGATAGCTATCTTTCTCTTAAAACAGTTAAATATTGTGCTAATTGGTGGCGGCTATTAATTAAAGAAATTAACTAATTAAAGTCGTCTATATGCCAGGGGCATATGATATTTTTCTCATCTGTATTTCACCTAAATACCGAACACTTTTCAATTAATTCATTATTCACTTCAATTTACGTTTCTATTTACGGTGTTCAAATTTACCTTAGAGATTAATATCGATAATATTAAATGCGAAAATGTCTTCCAACAGAATGGGTTTGTCTGAGAAGAACATGTCAGCGCTACTAAACAGCCTAATTCATCAGTACGACAAAAGACTTCGGCCAAACTTTGGAGGTAAGATTACCATGGTATACCCAAATGCCATGCACGTTGCCAATATTGATGTCGTGTAACTAAATATCGTATGGTCAAATGCCGTATAGTCAAATGCCGTACAGTTGCACGTTATCAATATTGATGTCGTATAACTAAATACCGTATAGTCAAATGCCGTACAGCTGCACGTTGTCATTATTAATGTCGTGTAACTAAATATCGTATAGTCAAATGTCGTATAGTCAAATGCCGTATGGATAGACTGCAAACACTACCTACTTTTTAGCGAAAACTCCGAAAGGAACTTTTGATCGAATTAAACTAAACTCGTTCTCTCGGATGTTTGCGTAAAAGTAATTAATAAATAAATAAATCTTTGTTTTACGTCGAGTCAGTTACCGATATTATTCGACACACCCACACTCACTACCCCTACATTAAATATTTTAGCACACAACTCTGCTCACATGTTGATTTTTGCGGAGGGAGGAAAACCTGATAGCCTGAAGAAAAAATCTCGTGGCCTAGGAGAGAACAAACAAACTCTATTCACTTCTCGCCTGAGCCGGGAATCGCCCCAGCTAGCTAGGTAACAAGTGGTGAAAGGCCAGCACTCTCACCGCTAGGCCTACCATGCTATCCAAGTAGGGAGCGTTTTGCACTCTATTGTTTGCTAAGTATATAAAAACCTGCATATAAGAACCAGTGGATTAAGAACCACTAGGATAAAATTTGCTTTTTAAGCACCTGTTAGAAAAGAACCACTTTAGGCTAAAAATCTAGACTGGTTCTTATATGAAAGGTTTCAAGATTTATTTGGTCAAAAGTATAATTTGATCTCACTAAATACCAATTATATAAGAACCACTTTAGCCTAACCTCGAACTGACATAGTGGTTCTTATATGCGGGTTTTTACTGTATAAGTAACTCGAATCTAAACAACTAATCGTGAGTGTCATTGTAAACAATTAAAATACAGTTGAATAAAATGTAAAAAGGCGCGCATTTCGACTATGGCCTTGGCAATAAGTTCGAGTGTTTTAATTATAGGTCCTCATGGGGCTTTATTAAATAAGACAGCTTGTAGAGGAGAACAATTATACCCTACAACAAGTTGGATCGTATTTGTGTGAATATTTTGGAATATCACGTGGCTGTTCCGTAATATAAGAAATGTGCTATAGTATTCTGTGCTGCACAAAATATTAATTGTCTCATCTACATCTACATCTACATCTACATTTTATTAAGTCAGCAAAAACTATATAACAGTTATCACGCTAACTATGTTTAGGTAAACCTGTGGTTGTTACTGTTGGCTTTTGGATTCTTTCAATTGATGCAATTGACGTCATAGATATGGTGAGTATAGATATTTATACTCTTTTCACTTCTGAACGAGTATAAAGCATTTAATAGCTAAACTGCATTACACAATAACTACAGGACAACAAATAAGGTGGTGGGCATCTCATTTATTCATGTCTGATAGAAGAAATTACAGGAATAAATACATACTGGATATTACAATTAAAGTAAACAAGAGTACACTATTAAATCTGCATGTCTTCCCGATTAATAGGCACTTGTGCTCGGCAACAAGGCTGAATCCATATGTGATAAAGATTTCATTAATCCATACATTATGATTTGAACGAAATGGCCTTCAATTATAAAATTTACGTTTAACAGCACAAGAGTGCTTCAGAGAGATGCCTTCAAGTGATTATTGCTTCATATCACTGTCCTTATATACTCCCGGATACGGAATTACCCTGGGGAACCCTGTAACCCGTTAAGCTCGCCTCCACTACTATGCAATACCCAGTGGTATACATTCCGTAACGCTACTAAATACATATACTCTGAGAATAGATATTGGGGGGAGGGGGGGGGGGGAGAGTGTGTGTGTGTGTGTGTGTGGGGGGGGGGGGGGGGTGTTGAGGTCGACTGAATGTTGAGGTTCATGGAGACTAGGACACCCATGAGTACGTGTACGATTGTACGATCTGCTGTTGTTCAGGTAGAGTATATCCTTTATATAGGTATGCGTAGTAGTTGTATACACTTATCTCAATTAAGGTCCATCATCTGGACTGAAATGGTTGATCTGAGACCGATAGGAATTGTGGGAGCTCATTAAATTCCAAATGAGCTATCTTAATTACGCTTGAATATTAATCCTTACTTTTGAAATACTGTTATCTGTAATTCTGCACTATTCAAGCGTGATCGAAACAAAGCATTCGGGATTTAATATGAACTCCCACAATTCCTATCGGCCTCAGACCAACCATTTTTAAATCATCAACGTATAATATTTAACATCATTGGTGTTATGTCTTACTCGCCTTTCTCTTCTTAGGATTATCGACTGGACTTTTTTCTTCGACAATTGTGGAATGATCCTAGATTAAAGCATTCATATAATGGAACGCTAGCCTTGGGAAACTACATGGTGGAAAAGATATGGGTCCCTGACACTTACTTTGAGAACTCCAAGAGTTCAAACTTCCATAAAGTCACATCGATGAACAAAATGCTGACTATAAAGTCGAATGGAGACGTTCATTATAATTCAAGGTTAGTGTCAATGTGAAGTTGAGAGCCTGCGAGATCGTTGCACACGTTGTAGCTCTGATCCCAATCCCCGAAGATCGTTCCCAAGATAGTCTTATAAAAAAAGGTTTTTGTAGAAGTAAAGGTTGCAAAATGTTGCTTGGACTACGATGTTAATTTTGCACCCCCTACCTAAGTTTAACGTGTTATTAAAACCCACAAATTACAGTTAGAATATTGGCTCCCCACTTAAAATGCCGATTTTTGACAAATTTGAGCTCAAAAAAGATAGTCTTAGTTATTGACATTATTGAACATTTGATAGTGCAAACGTTTTTAGTCAACATTTCATCTTTAAGTTGCACCCCCTACCTTTTTGAGATCACCTTTTAAAAATTTTTAAAATGTATTTTATTACACGAAGTTGAGCAATTTTGGCCTGTTTCCTTTAATTTGTAAATTACCTCATTAAATACGCTTCGCCTGATTGAACTTCGCATTCAAACAGCAGAAAATGTGTCCGGGCATTCTGTGCGATGTATAATATGGCACTTCCACATTTGTGATCAGTTGCGCATTAGTAAAAATCTGACTAGTTATGCCTCCTAATTTTACAATCAGAACTTATTTATAATGTACTTGCATATTGAATAGTTAAATTGGCATGCACTAAGTAAATGAATGTAATCATTCCCTTTTCCAGGATAACAGCCACAGCAAGCTGTCCCATGGATTTACGCATGTTCCCTATAGATATACAACAATGTGGACTGAACATAGAAAGCTGTAAGTAGATAAACAGTAAATTAGTACTTTATATGGCTAAAAATAAATAGAAACTAGCTAGTAAACTAGTATAGGCTGCGTCGGTGTTTGATATAAACGATAGGTAATATAATATACACTTAATGACTGGTCCCGAGGGAAACAGATAGTTTTGTTTCCCGATCGAGAATGTCAATGTTTCCCGAGGCTCCGGCCGAGGGAAACATTGAGATTGGAGGGAAACAAAACTAACTGGTTTCCCGAGGGATCGGTCATTAAGCGTTTTGTTATATAGCTAATCATTTTAGACAAGTCAATTAAGAAATTTGGAATTTTTATTTAATGCGCTGGGCACTTGTATCCCGGTCGGGATACAGTTAGATTTAACTAATATCACGTGAGCATCTATCAACCAATGAGAATGCTCGTTATATAGTCAAAATTATTAGCTATATAACAATGTAATTTGTAACACCGTAAAAAATGTTGACTTAACTTTACTGAGGGTCCTAAAAGGGAGTGGGGGGATTATATTTGGACCAAATCTTGTACCAAATTGTTCTTTTATTTGTAAATCCCAGTCCCAGTGCATCCAATCCCATTTTCCCAGTCAAAAATAAGGCGAATCCTAACCCCCATTATACCCCTTCAGGACCCTCTTCACTGACTATACATGGCGCCTAGATCAGTATATTTCCCTGTGACTGTAAAAACCCTAATGGAGGCATATGCAGGAATATAGTTTGTAACGATTGATTAAGTTATGTTAAAACACCCATTGGACTTTTTTTCTGAGAGCAAAACTGCGTCTTATTAGACGACAAGCAATGTTTTTAGCGGTTTTATTGGTAAACTAAATTTATGAAAATAAAAAGCAGTTTTCAAGTTTGTCCTACTTGTAGCCTGGTATAAAATTGAAAATTATATGTCCTACAAAAATGTTGAACATCATTGAGTAGCTGAAGGTATATAAAGGATCCTCTTACAACTTCTTCCATGGAGGTAAGGGTGGCTTACTGGTATTCATTTAGACTCCTCTATGGGCCCGTTTCTTCGTAAAGGTGCTCTAAGTACAACCTATGGAGTTAATCCTAAATTAGTGGAAGTCGAGCTTTGAAAAATATAGAGACGAAGGGGGATATCGAAGAGAGGCAATGTGGCAAAAGAGCATCTTGACCAAGTACACAAGTGATCTTGCCTCTCAGGTTATAATTACTTTCATATGGCTAACATACATTTATATTGTATTCTTTTTAGATGGTTACAATGCCAATGAAATGGTTTATCAATGGGAAGATCGACCTGATAAGGGCATCGCTGTCGCCAAGAGAACAAGAGACATGCCTCAATATAACCTAACAAGAATAACAGCAAGACGATATTTTACTATGTACTTCTCAGGTAAGAAACTTGTTGTACTTGGCTTGGACTCCAAAACTGTTCCTACTTTCATTAACACTAGTGTCACCCGAGCAGGAATGCGGGGAGATAAGCTCGCGGCATAGACACGTGCATGCATGGGTCTGCGGGTCTGCGCGTGTCTAAAAATTCAATTTTCAACTTCTTTCGTCAGAGCTTTAAGCCCGGGTTGAAGAAGGAACTCATTCAACATAGTGACTTCATTATATGGTGCATTTTGCTAATTGACGGGCATGTACATTATGTTTAGCTGCTTAGTTAGAAATCAGGCACGAGGTCTAATTTGTTTGTCTGTTCCAGGTAACTGGTCACGCCTGGGAGCCAGTTTCCACTTCACTCGTAGATCGGGTTACTTTTTAATTCATATCTATGCACCATGTGCATTAATTGTAATAATATCGTGGATATCATTCTGCATACCACCGGAATCTACGGCAGCAAGAATAGCATTGGGTATTACATCAGTTCTTACTATTACAACTATTCTCAATATGCTAAATAACTCAATGCCAAAGGTATGTCAAATAACGATGATACATAGTACTCACTATAAGCTAGAATGTGATTGGTTAAGAGTCTTTATATGCATTTTTATTTTCACATTCAGGCAACCTACAAATTAGCGAAAGATAATTGGCTAATCAATAAACTGTGTAACAGAGGTCCGAATCCATTTCCCTTTCGGACCTCTCAGTGGTACCCAGGGTATAGCTAATAACGTTTTAAATAATTTGTAGGTTGCGTCCGCATTATTCACCAAAACGCCAATTTATTTGCGTTTCCCTTTTCAGCTGCTTCTCTAAAAAAAATGTCGTTCCATGTGAAAGTACTTTTGTTTATAAATATTCTCTAAATTAATGTAATCAAGGCCAGGGGACGGAGCGGACTTAATACTTGCCTCGACCTTGTTTATTCTGAAACCATGCAATAATTATTTATTAACTTGCTAAAAAACCTCATCCACTGCAATACTTATAACCCCCGGAACTGTAGCCTGAAAAACAGACGTGCCTGCAAAAGTACATGTGTTTTTAACCTTTTAATATTCTAGCATTCGCCAGTTTCCTCTGAAATTTGAAGAGCCGCCACACAGGCTACTGAAATTTTCGTTAAAAAGACTGTTTTTCAGCCTAGAGCTAAATCCACCATTGCTCGACGGAACACAGGCAGCCCAAGCAATTCACTTTTACAGTAGAGATATGTGAGAAAAAAATCGATATTTTTTATTGAAATAAATTTGAACATATTTCAATCCTGTGTTGTTGTTAAACCTATTTAATGTCATTCTGGGTGGTTTTTGAACGTTTTAGAGCATTTTTTCTTAATGTTTGCCCACCTGTACTTAAATATGGATATTTAAGTACATGTGAATTGTTTGGGCTGTTTGGAAAAGGATTTAGTTAAAAATGTTACATGTGAAGATCTTGAAATTTAATGATTAATATTTTGTGTAGTGTCACCCTTCACTAAAGTATAAATGTAAAGAAAATGTAGATATGTATTAAAATCTGTTATTTTGCAGGTTGCCTATGTGAAAGCCATTGACTGGTACCTAATTGTTTGTTTTCTGTTTGTATTTGGAGTTCTATTTGAATATACATTGGTACTTTATATAGACAATGTCTACAATAGAAAGAAGAAACGAAGATCAAGAAATCGTAAAAAAGTAAGTGGATGGGCAACAAATTCCATGAGTCATTTTGCTCTCTGAGTCGGAATCACTATGTTGCAATTGTTCAACCTTTTGGGGGGGGGGAAAATAATCGTTTTGTAAAATCCTTCTGTTTATAAACAAAACAGCTTTTTTCATATACATTCTTTTCGAATTTGCATTTTTTTATGGCATACCTTTAGTTAAAGAAGAGCTTTTTGATTTTCAGTTACTTGAAAAAAAAAAACATATAAAGCTATAAAATGAAATACAAAATGATAATAAAAAGGCAAATTTTCTTTTCCAAATCTGCCAAATGCTAATTCAGAACTAAAATATTCATATAAAACAAAAGAGCAAGTGAACTGGTAATAAAAGTCTTAAAATGACATTCCGAATCACACCACGTGGTCTGGTGGCAAAGCCGTGATCGTCTAGAGGTTAGGACATTGCGTTGTGGCCGCAATAACCCAGGTTCGAATCCTGGTCACGGCATAAATTTTTTTTCTGTTTCTTTTTCTTTTCTTTTTTGTTTAAATATTTTTTTCAACATTGTTTGAAATATATTATACTTTTAAATCGTAAAATGCAAAACAACGACAATTTAAATAATTACCTTGCAAATAATAAATATTATTATTTCTGAATTATTTTCTCCTGCTCAGAAGTCTTTATATTATAAGTTTTGAATCCTAACCGCTAGACCACATGGGAATTCATATAATTTACTGTCCCCTTGTTGTTGTTTTTCAGATGGAGGGCGCTGATTGCGACGAATACAGACCTCTTACAGAAGACTTCCAGTCTCAGTTTACAAGAAATAGAGGACATAATCTTGATCATCAAAATGGTGGATTACCAAATGGATATCTACCAGTAAGTCATGCATGGATTAAATTATTACTAATTATTAAACTAATCAAGATTGAAATCCATAATCATCCCCCACTACCCGGTCCAAGCTCCCTTCTCCTCCCTCAACTGATAACCTATCGCTTTATAATAATCTACAATTTGAAAAAAATGGATGGCACAGTACAGAAAATAAGAAATATATATAAATATTTTAGACCGAAGCCCGGCAAGAATTCTAAATTTTTGATAATATAATCATATATTAATTGTCTTTTAAACTCTTTTCCACAGACGACTAACCAATACAATACTGTTCTAGTCAAATCCCACAATCCAAGAAAAGAGACAGAATACGATAAAAAAGCTAAAAAACCCAAAAGAAGTTTTCTATGTCGATTAAATTGCCATGATGTAATAAACTCGGAGTGCTTAGATAATTATTCGAGAATACTTTTCCCATTTTCGTTTGCTCTATTCAACGCTATTTATTGGGTAATGTTTATGGAACTCATAGTTGATATCAGAATGTAATTAGTTTAGATATAAGCATTATTTATAATATATTATTTTATAGATATTAAAAAATATGTGCGCATGGTATTTAGAGTGTTATATTATATTGAACTGAACGGTCAGCAACGTAAAATACGCGGGAAAAATTATCGGGCAACCAGTAAAAAAATCAGTATCGTTTAAAACTTGAAGGCGCGGAAGAAAAGCGAGCAAAACTTCCAATCCGCCTTCCAATCAAATTTCAAATTGTACGTCCCTTCAGGAGTGTTTTCATATTTCTTGTCATTCCTCAGTTATACGTTTCGGTCATTTTCAGAAAGGTCGTTTTTTTGCGGATATTCCAGTTACCAAATTCAGGTCAGAGCAGTCTAGTTTCGAACTATATTCGTCGACGAAACAATCATTTAAGGGGGCTTTCATTTATTAATGTATGGGGGAGGCAATATTGAGGGGGGGGGGGGAGGGTCACGTTATTTTCGGAAGCTATTGTATATAGTATTGGTATGCAGCTTTAGTAATAAAGTGGACAAACATAGGGGGAGGGGCTATGATATTTCTGCCAACCAGGAACTGAGAGGTGATTGGGTAAGACAATTCAGGTGATTCTGCCGACCCTCCCATACACTTATCAATTGGCATGAAAGCCCCCTAATAAATAGCCTGAGCATGGTATAAGGCTTTCTGGGAACGGGAGGGGGAAGAGAAGAGAGCCCTCCTCGGCCCCCTTATCACCTAATAATGCTCTATATTGATGAACAAAATCACTATCTTTGCAATTAACTAAGCATGCAGTCTTTCCGGTGCATAACTCCTGAATCCCGACAAGCAATTTTATCATTACTTTTATGATTTCCCAGTAGACTGCTATAGTTGCTTGAGCCGATTAATTAAGGTACAGAAAGACACACCCTATCCCCTGTTGGGAGAGTTTTGTTAATATGTACGTTGTGTACATGTTATTATAATATATCCGTTGAGAGAGTGAGAATGCGGAGACATGCCACGACATGTTGGATTTACATACAGTCAATTACACGTTGCCACTACGTTGGCGGTGGAGAGACTTCGTAGGGGGTCTATAAACCGTTTTTTTTTTTTTTTGCTATATCGTTGTTTTAATCTCAAACCTTACCAAACTTGGTATAATCACATAACTTTACGACCTTAACATTTTGGAGGGGAAATTTTTTTATGAAAATCGGTCACGTGACCTTGATCCATACTTCGACAGATCCAAAGTTTTTGAATCAAAATGGGGAGATTATTTGTGCAAAATTACTTTTAGTGTAGTTTCACTTTACATCATAAGAGGTGTAAGGATCCGACTTAATACCTGAACTAATAACATATACATGCATGAATACACTTTGGACATCGTTCATTAAATCTTTATTCTAAATTCAAAATTAATAACAATAATATAATTAATATACATTCAATTCATATTACTTGTACAAGGTTCGATCATTACCAGTTACCAAGTTATAACCATTCACAATAGTCAATTGATATTACTTGTACAAGGTTCGATCATACCAGTTACCAAGTTATAACCATTCACAATAGTCAATTGATATTACTTGTACAAGGTTCGATCATACCAGTTACCAAGTTATAACCATTCACAATAGTCAATTGATATTACTTGTACAAGGTTCGATCATTACCAGCTACCAAGTTATAACCATTCACAATAGTCAATTGATATTACTTGTACAAGGTTCGATCATACCAGTTACCAAGTTATAACCATTCACAATAGTCAATTGATATTACTTGTACAAGGTTCGATCATTACCAGCTACCAAGTTATAACCATTCACAATAGTCAATTGATATTACTTGTACAAGGTTCGATCATACCAGTTACCAAGTTATAACCATTCACAATAGTCAATTGATATTACTTGTACAAGGTTCGATCATTACCAGCTACCAAGTTATAACCATTCACAATAGTCAATTGATATTACTTGTACAAGGTTCGATCATTACCAGCTACCAAGTTATAACCATTCACAATAGTCAATTGATATTACTTGTACAAGGTTCGATCATTACCAGCTACCAAGTTATAACCATTCACAGTCGATTGATATTTCATTCTCTATTAAATTGTTTATATTTGGTAATGCAATTAAGTATAAATGGGCCATGACACCCTGAACATGCATGTAAACTACCTTAGAATATAAAATTGTGCTGGCTTTGTATAATAGAGGATAAACAACTAGCCAATCCCAAAGTTAGCTAACACAGGAAGAACTTTTTTGCTAAAACGATTGGCTACCACAGGGAGCCCAGAACAACTAATGTGAGAAGACTGCATTCTCGTTCCCAGAGACCACGGTCAACCTTGGACTCTGGGACCGTGGGCTCTGGGAACGAGAATGGAGAAGACTACCGCAGAGAACTAAATAAAAGTAAAAGTTGCGGAGAATCAATATTATATTTTATAGAAACAACTTTTTAGATTCTAGTATATTATTTATTTGTTTGGCTTGTCCTCTGATGATGGAGGCAAGTATTTCTTCTCGGCTTCGCATATCAACTCTTTTCCAGTATCCTTTGCGGTTCGCTTTGCCAGTGCCCTGAAAGAAAGCAGTTTACATGCATATTGTTATTTTATGATTTCGACAGTAGTACAATACTGATAGAAAGGCAATTCACATCAAGTTATTCATTCCGCATTTTAGACCTACATATTCTTTTGCCAGTTATAGATCGAGTACGAAATTCACGTATCAAGAAATACCACAAGTCAAGTACTCTTTGACTAATGTACCTACAATTGAGGCTAAGGCTTCGTTATAACAAATTCAGAACATATTATTCAGAACTTACTTTACTCCCAGATTATCGACGTTCCAGGCAGTCTGCAAATAAAAAAAGTTACAGATTTAAATAACTTATTTTGATATGCTGACTTCACACTAAGACGTTACGATAACTATAACTATAACTATACGTTTTAACATTGATATGTGGCACGCCAGCCAAGAACATTATTAATTCAAACTGATCAACATATGTATTGATTAACGTTATGAACACAACAACAATAACACTACAACACCTTTACACAACAGAAAGAAAAGAAAAGAAAGAAACGAAAAGAAAGAAAAAGAAATAGTATAAGGGTATGGTACAAGTGGCAAAACTAGAATGAATGAAAAAGAAAAGAAAGAAAAGGAAAGAAAAGAGAGAATATAGAGAAAAGAAAAGAAAAAAAGGTACAATAGTACAAATAGTACAAGAATAGTAAATTATAGTACAATAATAATACAGTTATAGTAATACATGTAGCACATGAAGTTGCAAGGGCACTGCCTGCAGGTAAGGCTTACCTGCAGTGCGAAGCCTAAAGCTCCCAATGAATTGTTAGCTGCCTCTCCAGCTTGAGATCCGTATCTGGAAAAAAACATGAATAAAATTAGCCTATCCAGCTTCGTTGTTTAGGCATGGCGCACGGCATTGAAAGGAAACACTGCAAAACACTGCCAGACTCTCGGGGGAGGGAGAGGGGGAAGGAGAGGGGGTAAGGAGAGGTGACTCAGTGAGACCCAGCTATAAGAGCCAGCAGGATAAAAACAACCAAGTGTATTATAGGTCTTACTTGTAATCAACGGTTTCTACTGTAGCGTGTTGAAGGCTTTTGTATAATAGTTTCCATGACTTCTCAAGTCCTTCGTAAATAGCTGCGAATCCTGAAAACATTTTTCGAAAAAAGTATTAGATTATTCTCCGAATAGGATGCGGAATGTGGAGGTGAGTTTATTCCATATGGTTTGTTTCTTTTATCTTAAAAGTTTATATTAATTGGTACCTTTTTTAAAATCGTAGCGCAAAGTCATAATCATATAGGTGATATTAACTATGTCCTAATGTAGCATGGACATGTTATCAATTCAATTCATTTTATTGGCTGCATATACTAGCATGGGTAGGAATGGATATCTTTCATATAATGGGTTTCAGGATGATAGCGCCTGTAGATAGGACTATCAGGGTTATTTGCAGTAAATATACCTACCGTAAGCACCACTGACAGCGACTTTCACGGCCTCTTTGACCGCTTTTTGTCCACTCTCATCCTCAGTCTTTTGCTTGATTGCTGCAGGTAATATCTACAATAATACATACATATTATATCAGGTTTTTACCAAAAACATTCAACTCATGTAACGTTTGTTGGAAATAATTAGGTGAGCCTCAACAGCCCCGACATATTTATATTCATAATATAGATTTACAAATCTCAAAAGCCATCATATATGTGTCTTGTTACAGTTTTATCATGATCATAACATTTTAAACTCTAAAATATGCACGACTCTTTAAGCATTTTCTGCCCTGTCCAAACACCATTGATCTCTTGGAATTAATAGTAAACTAAGCAATTTAGGCAGGGATTCGAACCCATGCGGACTCCCTTTGAGCTATGTATCCACACATGCTGGCAGGATGTGATTTCGTTGAGTTCATTCAGTCAGAGTAGTAGTAGTTTTTTTTCCAATATGAGTATTTTGAAAAGATACATACCTTGCCACCCTTTTCCACCACCACAGGAGCAACAGCTTTAGCCAGTTCTCTAGTCATGGCAGCAATAGCACTTACTACAGTACTACTGACTTGACAAGCCACACCTACAAACAAATTAGTACTACTTAGAACAGGTATAAATCAAAGCTTGTCTGATTCTGTTATGTAATTAAGTCCGTGAGCAGATACATAAGTACGTCAGGGACGGCGGAGCAGTTTTTTGATTGGGGGGCTAAGCTGTTTCCATATGCGTTTGCAGTTATTATTTCTCATTATGATATTTGTTTTTACTTTTTATCTTCAAAAAATCCAAAAAACAATAATTCTCAGAAAATTATTGGGGGGGCTCTAGCCCCCCAGCCCCCGTGGCCCCACCGTCCCTGTACGTACAATATTTGACGAACGACTTGACAAACGTGATTGCACTTCCCCAATCACCCTTGTTGAGGGGGAGTCATTGTTTGGTGCTTTTGTGGTTAACCTACATGTAGATGAGATCGAATACTAGCATCGTGCCAGTTTATCTCGGGTTTGCTGGATGTCCCAAGAAAGATTGACACATGCACAAATGTTATCAGCTCACACTCAAATGTACTTGAGTGGCAATTTGATAGTCAATTATAATAGCTTTGCCAAACATACCTGCGACTGATTTGACATGTCTTATGTTTTGTTGAACTTTTTCATCGACTTCAGTTGGAGTCTCGTTTGGTTTTAGAGATGACCTGATTTTAATACCTCCCTGTAATAATGTAAAGATTAATGACTTCAAAATGCAATAAAACACTCAAATATCAATACGTTAACATGAAAGTAATATTTCAAGAACACATTTTTTTTTATAAACAAATGATGATCATGTCTAAATATCTTTTTTTTAAAACAGTAGCAAATGCTGCTTGAGACCCAAGTACGTCATCTACTCAAAAACAAAAAGTAAAATTAGAATGAAGGGCTAGCTACCTGATATACAACATGTGTTCCCGCCTCAGCACCTTTTACCAGTCCCCACGCAATCGTCTCTGCCGCTACACCTATCCCCTGTTAGAACAAAACACATTTTGTTTTAAAGACAGGTAGGAAACAATGCTGAACAAAAACAAACCAAACAAACAATCAAAACAAACAAACAAATAAACAAAACAAACAAAACAAACAAACAAACAAACAAACAAACAAACAAAACAAACAAACAAACAAACAAACAAACAAAACAAACAAACAAACAAACAAAACAAACAAACAAACAAACAAACAAACAAAACGAACAAACAAAACAAACAAACAAACAAACAAACAAAACTAACAAACAAAACGAACAAACAAAACAAACAAACAAACAAAACAAACAAACAAACAAAACGAACAAACAAACAAACAAAAAAACAAAACGAACAAACAAAACGAACAAAAAAACAAAACGAACAAACAAAACGAACCGAACAAACAAAATGAACAAACAAACAAAACAAATGAACAAACAAACAAACGAACAAACAAACAAACAGACAAACAAACAAAATGAACAAACAAACAAAACGAACAAGCAAAACGAACAAGCAAAACGAACAAACAAACACTACAAAAGAACAAAAAATACAAACAAACAATCTAACAAACAAACAAACGAACAACAACAACAAAACAAGCAAACTAACGATAAAACAAACGAATGATTGGACAAAGAATTTCCATTGAAGTTACCATTGAAATCTTGTCACCCCATGAAAGTTGCAACTGTAAACACATGAAAGGGAGATGAGAGATTGCAATCACAAGTTAGATTAAAGCAAGAAAATGTCTATTATAAAATACTTACGTCATCATCATCCCTCATTGCCACATCACCAGGAGCTGGTCTAACATACATTGTTGTATCAGTTGGAAGGGTTTGTACAGCATAGCCTTGACTTTCATAACTATGTGTATCTGGACATTTAATCAAATGAACAATTGAAAATTATTGACTGTTATATACTAGGTTATCAAAATAAACAATTACATTGTATCAATGACAGTACTCAAAGGTGGTCTCTGATAATATTTTTTAACTGATAGCAACTCATTTTAATAGGTCATTTGATGATGACAATGATGTAACGTCATTTCACTACCAGTACAAGAATGTTTTACAAATTTTCTCTTTTATCCAGAGTTGTATTCCTTCTTGAGAATACTAGAACAATTGACACTAATTATTTAACAATAGAAAGTATGCAAAGCATTCTGGTACTGGTAGTATATGACGCTATATTATGCAAATGGTCTACTGTTGCTAATCTGTCCTGGTAGTCAATAAAATGAAATTTGTAACATCGTATAAAACTTTACTTTACTTTATCGGAGTAAAAGAGTTAGCAGCCACAATCATTATCAAGTACTGCTGCAATATGCTTAATACTTTTCATTATATGTCTAGAAAATTGAGTCAGTGTAAATAAACCACTTAGCATTTTAACCACAATTCAAAACATGTTACTTACTATTGGCAGTTGAGTTACTACTCTGCTCATCGACTGCAAGTTCTTTATACACTTTAGGTGTTAGTGTATAGTGGTTAAAGTCAGTATAACATTGTAATATTCTCTCAAATCTCTTTTGATCTGCAGCAGTGATGTGAGGGTTGAGAATCAAACCAACAGATGCAAAAGCTTTCCTGGGACGTGATGATATAGGGCCATTTGGATTGATAACTATATCAGGGAACATATAGGTATGTGGCTCAGTGTTGAGGACAGGGGACCTTTTTGGTATCATGGGAAAGACCCAGCCACTGCACTGCAAGAAGGCAGGAGGATGTGGACAACCTACAAGATAAAATGTGTATATTAATATCATAAAGAGCAAAACACTACCCATGAAATAAAAACAAAGTTATTACTAAGGGGAAGGTTGTTTATCTATTATCTATTATCACCAAGCCCCCTCTTCTTTCACATTTCCTACATCTTGCTGTTTTTACTCAGTCTGTCTTTGCTAACACTTCGCTTGATCAAATTATTTCACTCATTTCGGAGGTTTTATAGTCTTAAATTTCCCTTGATTATAAAATTTTAACAAAATGAGGCTTATGATTATACTGCTTGGTCAATTGTGATATAATTATAATTTTATTCATCTTGAGCCTCATTTTGACTACTTTGTATGTTACAAATCAATCAAGTTTTTGTACCTTCTTCATACTTGACAAACTGGTAGGCCCGGAGTGTCTGTGCTTCTGACAAAGTTGTCACATTTCCCAGTTCACTGACGAAGAACATTTTCACACCTGCAAAATTGATGATAGTATATTACATAGATAATGCATTATTTAATAATAATAATTAATAATAATAATTTGCTTATAAAGGGCTAATTCAAGTCTGTTCCAAGCGCTGAAAAATAACATAAAAATACAAATTATCAGACAAAAGT
Source organism: Metridium senile (assembly GCA_949775045.1). Taxonomy (NCBI): domain Eukaryota; kingdom Metazoa; phylum Cnidaria; class Anthozoa; order Actiniaria; family Metridiidae; genus Metridium; species Metridium senile. The sequence goes on along the minus strand of OX459096.1, from coordinate 50,042,232 downwards.
AAATTGTGGCCACCATGTTCGGCGCCGGAAGTTGTCTAATGACATTCTATTGAATTCTGCAGGCAGCAACACTTGCAGGGACACTAGAAAAGAAGTACGAAGGGAGGGGAGGGAGGGGTTGTTTGTACCTCTTTCCAAAACAAGCAGCTCATTTACATCTTCCCACATTCCACCTTGTGAGGCTGTAGCAAGAGTTGCATGATCCACTCCATTGGGAATAGAATCAGGCTTTTCTGGTGCATCCTTTATGTCAGTAGAATTTGTTTGTAAAGAAGCGATCCTCTCCTCGACTTGTTCCTTTGCTCTAATGAAATTATAATATCAAATAAACTATATATACTATGCCAATAATTCTATAAGGGCTGTTTGAGGGCAACCTATACACTGCTAAACAGCTAAAACTGTTTACTTCTTTGACATAGGATATCATTTAAAATGTCAGTACAGTATGATGATTTTAAAATTATATTTGACAAATCTGTCATTTTTTCATTTTTGACAGCTTATATAATAATATTTATTATGTAAATTGTTTACTTACAGTCTCATTTTCTCTTGCAATTTTTTTGCTCCATCATACTTGGACCCAGATCCATTACATGGCAGGCTGCTCCCTAAGATAAGGTTTCTCAGCCCTTTATGGTAGAGAAGGAATGCCTGCTTGATGTCACCTTTTTCGTCAACACAAAGAGCTTCATTGATAAACCTAAAATACAATTGATAGTTAAACCATCATTTATTTCACAATAGGCTTTTAACTTATAAGGAAATGCCAGAATCTAGCAGGGTAGCAAAAGGGTTTCACGTGACATGTGGTTTGACCCAGAAATGGAGTGTGATGTGTCATGAGGGAATTTATATTTCAACATGATGTGTGAAATATTGTGTGATCGTCCTTCTTGTCTGATATGTGAATCATGATTTATGCTGATTTAAAAATGAAACTATTTTGAAGCACAATCACCAATTTTCAATTAAATAAAACGTAGAAAATGAGATTATTCTACAGTTTTATTGTATTGTCTGTTTTGTATTGTGCCAGGAAGTCAGTATATGACAAAACATGGATAACCCATGTGTTACAGTACTGAAATGATGATAGAATTAACTATTCTCATGCTGTGTAGTATGAAGTGTGTTGTGTCTTTATGCCGTGAAATAAGAGCTAAGAACTGTACATGTTGAACAGACTACGCAGTGCTCCGTTTTCAACCAAATTATTAACATTTTTGTGTGTGAATTTGTGATTTGTGAATTTTGAATATTTTAGTTTGTGATAAGTGAATTTCAAAATGTCCTGTGATGTATGATCCAAATGCCCCCCCCCCCCCCCCTCCCCCTGATCTAGGTAAAAAAAATGGAGTAATCAGCTGAGTTATCATCTTTTTAAGTTTTACAACATAAAATATTTACAGTGCGACTACTCCAACCAAGGCCACCCAAACACATTTTTCACAAATTATTCAATCTCTATACAAGATAATCCTGATGTTTTTGGTTGACACTTTGATATTGTATTTCGACAGTAAAAGTTACTGAATCATAAACTTCCCGTAATTCTATTGTTTAGATACTTGGACGTGATTGGATGATTTGTGAAAAATTTGTCTGGGTGGCCTTGGTTCGAGTAGTCGCACTGTAAATGATTATTTTGTTTAAATTTAGAAAATATTTGATAAATTACTTCCTTGTAGCACGTATCGGACGATGAGGTTGGATGGGATTGATTTCTAATAAATTCTAATTAAAACTTCAACTGAATTGCTTCTACTGACAATTTACATGCAGTACGTCTTTTATACTGTATTGTTCTACGACTTCTGATAACTCTAATGCTTTGATCAATACACATGACATTTCTTAAAAACATTGTACACGATAGTATTATTATAACAACTGTACAATTCTAAAATGGAGCTGCCAGAGAAATGGCTGCAGAAATGTTATTTTACTTCAATGATTACGTTGCCACGAATACCGCACTAGAGCAACGCTATAGGCAATAAAAGCTAAAGCGTATTTTGACCTTATTAACTAGAATCTAAATCAGAATATCAAATATGACGTATTTTTTATATTAATTTAGCTTATTTTCATTTTCGTTATAAACAAATTCATGACAAAAGTTCTCTACTTACCGAAACGCCTCGTCATGATGTGACTTTATCTTAGATAGTGCACTATCGTCCATGTTCAAAATAGGACGAATTTTACAATGTTATAACTATGAACTTGTCATTACGAAATCATCTAATTTTAGAAGCATATCATCCGGCCGTACCGTCCGCCATCTTTGAACTTTGTACCCAGTCTTCCAGATAGAAGAGAAGTAAATGTTACCATAGGAAGCCCAGTTCTGTGGAGTTGAGGAAGATTTTTCTCATGGATTTGGGTTCATTCTCTTTTATCCGATTAAATATAAAAACAAGATATAATACAATAAAACATATATCGAATAGTTGGGCTGTCACATTCTCCCATAATTCCTAAATATCTTTTTTTTTAAATATTTGAGTGCCTAATCTAAATCTGAGCCTCTGGAAATAATCCTTAAAAGGATTATTTCCAGAGGCTCAGATTTAGATTAGGCACTCAAATATTTTTTAGATGAAGCCCACAAGAGCGATTCCTGCAGGGTTATATGGGGTGGGCCGTCTTTAACACAATCTACATAAAAGTAGCAAGTCATTTGGTACCAAATTAAATTAAAAAAATACAGAAAATATTGAGAGGGTACAGTGAGAACACTTGAACCGTGAACACTTTTTTCATGTTATACTTTTCTTAACCTTACAATTGCTTCAAGTTCAAATACACCAGAGTGAATTTATTTAAGCCATGAAATAGATATTAGACTAATACACCTTAGCAGTCTCTAATTCCATTGTTTTCTTTTGTGTCTATTTGACTACAGTAAAACCACACGTATAAGAACCTAAAATTTAAGAACCTGTCAGGCTGAAATTTGCATTTTTGTAAAAAAAGAGCCATGTGCAAAAGTTTTGACTTGTTTGTAAATAAAATAGGAAGAAAGGTGTTGTAATGTCACAGGGACAGTGGAGCCGATTGAAAAGTGGGGGGCCAAAGATAAGCATATTGCAAATAGCTCAGTTCATGTTTTTGTTGTAAAAAGTTTTGGAGTGCCTGTGTAATTGCTAATCTATTTGCTCATTGGATGTGGGTTAAAAAAAGTAACCAAAAAAATTCAAAGTGTTCACGTTTCCAGTGCCCTCACTGTAAAAGGCTTGGCTTTTCTGGTATTTCTAAAAAAGTTAGGAATGTTCTCTTAGGAGAGTTTATTGTCAAATTTTTATTCAGAATTCCCTCATTCCCCACCAGTCCACCAACAAAAAAGCAACAAACAAACAGCAAACACTATTCCTTAGAATTAAAGCGTTTATTGACACTATATTCATATCTCATCACAAGCTATGTTAGCCGTTGGTAATGGCACACAACATTCAAATATCATTACAGTAGTCAATATTTATATTCCCTTAGACAGCCTGAAAAGAGCTCTATGTTGAGGCTAAAGCAAAACGATTAGTTAATAAGTAATAGAGTGCAAACATATATACAAAATACTAAATAGTACAAAATAGTACCAATTAAGGAGGCTCGGGTCAGTATTTTTCGCGCTTACCCAGCGACGTTTGAAAGGCCGTAGTTCCCGCGTCAGAAAGTATTTTGACAAGATTTTTTAACACATGTCTACATATAGAATAAAGTTTTTAAAAAAGTTATTTTTAATAAAATCGATAATATTTTAGCCGACAAATGATAACGCCGCCGAATTTCTATGTAGCCTATTTTTGGGAAAAATCGACCTAAACTTTTAAAACCACATAGCCTACTTTAAAGCTGTTACCTAGGTCAACAATCTGGCAAAGTTTAAAAAAAATTCATCTCACCGATTTGGAATAAAAACGGGTCATTTTTTTTCCTAGCAAAAATTCATTGTTTTATAATATTTACCGATAACAACAGACTTTGAAGAGATAAATCAAAATCCTTCCAGCCAGGTATTAACAGGACAATTGTCTATATTGTCTGTGAATTTCAACTAATTTAGTCCACGGGATTTCTTTTGGGAAAGGATACAAATCGGCAAAAGTTTGTCAGTTTTTGTGCAAAACTTCTAATTTTTACTTCTGAGCACGCTAACGAAAAAATCTGAGATAACTTTTTTTTATTTTTTAGCTATCAAAAGTTCACCATATTTTCAAGTGCGCCTCTAAATTTTATAGTGATTGAAATATTTTGAGGCGGTCAAATAAAATTCTGAACGTGGGTATATTTGCCTTCGCTTTGCAGCGGCCGGTTTGTTTTTATTTTCGAGTTATACATGATTTGCATGCTTTTGCTTTTTTATACCCACGTTCAGAATTTTATTTGACCGCCTCAAAATATTTCAATCACTATAAAATTTAGAGGCGCACTTGAAAATATGGTGAACTTTTGATAGCTGAAAAATTAAAAAAAGTTATCTCAGATTTTTTCGTTAGCGTGCTCAGAAGTAAAAATTAGAAGTTTTGCACAAAAACTGACAAACTTTTGCCGATTTATATCCTTTCCCAAAAAACATCCCGTGGACTAAATTTGTTGAAATTCACAGACAATATAGACAAATGTCCTGTTAATACCTGGCTGGAAGGATTTTGATTTATCTCTTCAAAGTCCGTTGTTATCGGTAAATATTATAAAACAATGATTTTTTGCACTGAAACAAATTGTCCCGTTTTTATTCCAAATCGGTGAGATGAATTTTTTTTAAACTTTGCCAGATTGTTGACCTAGGTAACAGCTTTAAAGTAGGCTATGTGGTTTTAAAAGTTTAGGTCGATTTTTCCCAAAAATAGGCTACATAGAAATTCGGCGGCGTTATCATTTGTCGGCTAAAATATTATCGATTTTATTAAAAATAACTTTTTTAAAAACTTTATTCTATATGTAGACAAGTGTTAAAAAATCTTGTCAAAATACCCTCTGACGCGGGAACTTCGGCCTTTCAAACGTCGCTGGGTGAGCGCGAAAATTACCGACCCGAGCCTCCTTAAACAACAGGAAACAATTGAATTAGCATAAAATTGCACCAAATAGTATTACTGCCAGTACTTATGTTTCATGGACATATTGTTTGCATTCTGATTATCACTTAAAGATGTCTAGTAGTTTCACTTGAAACTCGCCACAGGTTGTCTGTGAGAAATACAAATATTGATAGACTTGGTTCACTCTATGTTTTAACACTATAATCATGTGACTTATTGCATTCCTCCTCCTTGAATTCGTATATCATCTATCTTTAGAATCATCTTGACTAGTTGGGTAGCCAGGCTGATCTGTTGCTTTTTACCAATAAGAGTTTCAATTACATGCTGTTTCTTCATGTCTAGAAATAACAAACATTAAGAAACATTGATAAATGTGTTAAATACAAATAGAGGTTGAATGGAAAAAGTAGAATGACGTTTTTAATTTCTCATTCTTCTAGCAAGACTCAGGTGTCGTACTAATTGTGTAGAATCAGACCCACACTAATTACTCCTACATCAAATATTTTAGCAGACAACAAGAACAGAATGAAATGGAAATATTTTAGTGTTTGCCCTGTGGCACATGGTACAGAAGGAATGAGATAGAATCATGCTGAATATGTACATGGTTCAACTAAAAATGTCTTTGAGTACAATATACACACAATCACATGACAGTAAATTCAAGGACTCCCCATTCTAATAGAGATGTGAACTGATTTTGTACATAAATGTACTAGTAGTTGATATAAACACTTCTTACCATTAATGCCCACATCCATACAGTCTACACCAAGTCTTGGGTTATTCTCAGCAACTTGTCTTGATTTGACCTCCGCTACTGTCTGGATTGGGTTTAGTCCAGAGTTCTCTGCAAGTGCCAATGGTATGTTATCCAGTGCATCAGCGAAGCTACGCATGGCATACTGTTCAATTGTGGAGATCTGTGATTGAGATCAGAATAAAATTGTTAAATATCTACTTTAAAAAGAAATGTTTTTAACAGTCATTAGATAATATTACACAATTATGATCTATAAACTCAGCTGAAGCACAATCTTTACCGAAAGAAATTACAGTTAGTAAATTAACTTTGGTGTGCAGAAATAAAAAAGAAGAAACAAACCACTGATGCACTGGTGTCTTTCCCTCACACAATATCCCTTTCCCAATTTTTTTCTTTTTGAAGTTTCAAGTCATTTCAGAGTTTCATAGCAATGTTAACTTAACTTACTTAATGGATTATTTCTCTATCTTTACTATATGACTTATCCAACATACACTGATTTCAAAAAGTATTGCCACATAATATCCCTTTCCCAATTTTATCCCAATTTTATCCCTTTGCCAATGACAGTCAATGCTCCAAAGCTACAAAAGATGTCACTCTTATTACCAGTTATCATTTTAGTCAAGGCATATTTTGGTTGTACATGGGTATGCACATACAGTGTACAGTTATTGTCATAGCAAGCTGTTACAGTACCCTGATATTCTACTCACCTTATCCGCTTCCTTTGCAACAGCTAATGAACAAGAAATCTCTGTTGCTCCTCCACCATATACAATCCTGTCATCTCGTACAAGGTTACGCACAACACACAGAGCATCATGGATACTACGTTTAGCTTCTTCAATTATCTGAAAATGGACACATCACATCACTACTTAGCTAATAACCAGAAAAAAAATAAGAATTACAACAAAAATAACTAATCAAATCCTTTAATCAAATTTATAAAATTATCTGTTTCTCTAAAGCAGACACCACATGAAATGTATGAATAATGTATTTGCCTTGCGTGCTTTGTAACATCCTAGAACTATATTCTATTGTTTTGGCCACTCCCATCAACATGACCTCCCTCCCACCCTCAGGTTATATTTAGCTTCTGCATTTTTAAATATTTCTCTCTAACTCAAAGGACTACAGGTAGGACTGGTGCAAATACAATACTGTACATGTCTTAAATTTTGTATATTATCCTAGGCTTGATGTTTGTCCTACCATTTTATTTCCTCCACGGATAAAGATAGTCACTGCTCTAGAGTTTTGACATTGCTCAATAACAAGCATTCTGTCTCTTGTGGTTCCGAAGCAAAGCTCCTTCACTTTGCCAGCTTTTCCTAACTTATCAGCAGTTAGTTCTGAGAATCTAGGAACAATACGACCTCCTGTTGCAATGGCGATAAGCTACAACAAAACAAATGCATTAGTTAGTTGCAAAAAGCAATTAGAAAAGGTCTCATTAAATATCTATCCTAGGATAGTGTATAATTCTTAATGTAATTAAGAACAAGTTCCCTATACACCAATGCTGACACAGTAATGATAGTGAAATAATGGCCTGATCAAAGGACCACAAAGAAAGACTACCACCTCAACATTGCTAATGGATGTGCTGATCAAAGGACCCCCAAGAAAGACTACCACCTCAACATTGCTAATGGATGTGCTGATCAAAGGACCCCAAAGAAAGACTACCACCTCAACATTGCTAATGGATGTGCTGATCAAAGGACCCCAAAGAAAGACTACCACCTCAACATTGCTAATGGATGTGCTGATCAAAGGACCCCAAAGAAAGACTACCACCTCAACATTGCTAATGGATGTGCTGATCAAAGGACCCCAAAGAAAGACTACCACCTCAACATTGCTAATGGATGTGCGTATCTATATTATGAGTATCTATATTCATGGAGTGCAAAACATATTTTGCTACATACTAATTTTGCCAACACATTTCTAAAAGATTATACATTTACATCTTTAGAAATGTGTACATGTAGTCAAATTACCTCTATCTCTGGTCCTCCGACCCATCTAACAGCAGGTAGGTGATTCTGTAACAAGAGATGATTAGCTTCATCATCAAATCCCCACTGGCAGATAGCCAGATTAGCACCAGTATCCTTTATCTGTTTCACCATCTCAGTAAACTTTTCTTTCTCATATTCTTGTAGCTTTTTGTAGTCTTCAACAGTAGTAACATCTAGTTTGTGTTTGGTCTTAGGCTTGGGTGGCTCAAATGCACATGTAAGGATGGCAATTCTAGCATCTTTGATTTCCTGAACAAGACAGTATATTTAAAAAAAACACAAAATACTATTGTGAATGTTTTTTTACCACATTAGAAATAAAAAAAACGAGCGAAATAGCAACCATGGTATGTATTCTTATTTACCATGGCTCTCGACCAATCAGAAAGCGAGAAAATTATCAAATGTGGTAAAATATTTAATGAACTTGTGGATGATATACATAATCAATTGTTAACTACTATCAAAAAGACACAAGCAATGTTGGAAGTGCACAATACATAACAAATGATATAAAATGTACACACTAATTCTTTTATGTCCTATCTTTTTCAAGACATCCAGTTTATTTGTCCTGGATATTCCACACCAAACGCTCACATAAAAGCCTCATTGTATTACTGCAGTTTGCATGATGTGTCCCACACTATTGAGAATTGATCAATAGGCTAACTACTGACAGGGAAAGCCAACAAGATGCTCATAGGCAGCCTATTCACCAATCAAGACTATATAGTCTAGTGGAATCTATAGTTTTACTATTAGTGGTAACATTTTAATAGTACCTTAGGCATCTGTGGATGGCTCATATCTTTATCAACTACAACACCTTTCACCAGCATGGTATCATCAAGTTTACCACCTTCCTTTCCTTCTACTTTGATGAGTTCAAAGTCAACATCCTTACGTTCCAAGTCTGCTACTGACAATACTGCATCAACAGCTATTTCAGCTAAAGGACGATGACACCGACTTACACTAAAAACACATAAGGACCATTAGAAATCAGCTACAATATTTGTATAGAAACATACTCAAACAATGCAAGCATGCATTTAACATGTATGATTATATTGCATTGTCTATTTTCGCAATATTTCTTACATCTTAGAGCCCAGTGTTGTCATTGCTGTTTGAATAAGAGGTTCTTTGTTTGTTTTATCCACTGGGAAACTATCACAAATCTTGTCCATATGATCTATTGCTATCTTGGCTGCGAGTTCATAGCCATCTGATATACGTATAGGATGTAAACCCCAGTCTAGTAATTGTTCAGCATGTTCTAGTAATGCTCCTGCAAGAACTAAAAAAAATAATAAAAACAACTTACAGTTAGTGAAATATTACCACCACCATCAAAGACAACTACAAAAAGTGAATCAATGCTTATTTGGTAAGGAAACTATGGTGATGAGACTGTCTATGTAACGTATATATATATCATACATTATTATACATTTTACTAACTACATTGAATCTGATTGGCTGAGAGCACACGGCTAAATCTGAATAGCATGTGAACTTGACAGTGATAATTGCATTATCTGTAGTTATCACTGTCAAGTTCCCAGGCTCTCTCCGTTCTCAGGGAGTTGATGTAAATTTGCTTGTTATTGTCTCTTTTACCTGATTATAATTGTACTTTTACTTTAAAAAATGTATAATAAAACAATTATTGAATTCGGTTTCCGCATGATATCGTAAATTATCAAGACCTCGAGTCAGTATTATCTGCCTCAGCCAGGAGGCTTTGTCAGATAACACAGACCTTGGTCTTGATAATTTACGATATCATACTCAACCTCATCCAATAATTGCTTAATATCACTCTATTGATAGCCATTTCAACATGAGTTATGTACATGTATGTACATAAATGCTTACAAAAATGGTGAGTAAAAGTTCTAGTTGTCTGTAGAATATGACCCTACCTACAACACCAGTAGTTCCATCACCAATCTCATCATCCTGGGATTTAGACAACTCAACCATTAATTTAGCAACTTCATGATCAACCTCCATTTTGCCCAAGATAGTAGCACCATCATTAGTTACTGTAACTTCCCCGTCAGGGCTGACCATCATCTTGTCCATGCCTAACAAATAAATATAAGTCAACATATAATAGTGCTGCTGTAATATTGAACAAACATACAATCATACAACAACAGTCATTAGTGACATTAAAAATGTTGAAGTTGCAGTTAGGTTTCATGTTCAAGTTATTATTAGAAGTTTCAAATATTTTGTGAGTGTGTATTTCACAAAAATAGTATTGGAGTATGTGCTTGTGCTAGTGTTCAGTTCTATCATGGAACTGGGGATTTATAAATCTATATTACTGAACATTTAGGATAAAAGTATGCGATGGGGTAGGCATGCTCCCAATTTTATGTACTATTTGTACACTGCTATTTGCAGACAGTGTTTATAATCACAGAGTAAAGGGGGTGTAAAGCTATAAACGACACTCCTTACTATTCTGATGATGGAAATATAAAAACTAAAAGTAGTTTTAGATGTAAAAAGAAAAAAATAATTAACATCGAGGATCGGTGGGTGTGTGTGAAACTTTCGAGTTGTAAAGACTTTAGTATCATTTTTACATAAAACACATTTTTGCACAAATTAAACACGGCAGAAATACGTCAAATAACATCATTTAACATAATATGTCCGATTTTTGAGGTATTTCACGTGTTGAATTGGTCTGATTTTGGGAGCTGTCAAACTTACCTTTCGGTCCTAGCGACGTCCGTAAGATATTTGCTACAGCACGAGCGGCTAAAATATGTGACTAAAACACAAGAAATAATGTTAAAATTGATAATAATTCTTCACACTGTCACATCTTGATCGGGATAAAACGTTTATCATCAACAGGACTTTATACCTTGTGAGCTTCAAGACCTGTCAACCGGCGTTCAGCTTCTTGTTCCTTGAGGATAATAAACGGTCTACCGAACTCATCGAAGGTAACCCCTTGAGGCATGGCTTTCATAGGCCCCATAGACATGATTGTAGATGTTTTTTACAAGATTCCTCGATTAATGAAGCCGATGATTTCGGATTTTTCCTTCAAATTTTTTTGAGGATGAAAAACGACGAGAAGCGATATACACCTTTGGTTACCAGTCCTTACAAAATTGCTCACCACAGGAAGCCCACCTAGAAATTATTGTATAAACAATTTTTTCAGGAAAACTGAAAAAAATTAAATTCGCTTGATATTTGTTATAAAATTAGTTTCATATCACATATTTAATTGAAAGACTTATCACTATTTATCAAGTCAGACGGTTGGTTTGACTTTTCAGTTTTCTTAAAAATTCATTAAATATAATTAATATAAACTAGCTGTTGCGAGGAAAAGGCAATCATTTATAAAGCGATTGATTTTTGCTTTTAAACTTCAAAGTAAGTAAATGGGAATGGAGATAAACACTGAAAAATGTAATTGAAAATAAATTTGTTATGAAATTTAATGAAAATTAAGTACATATAGGTATTAAATCAAAAATTACAGATTGATGAGTAACTTTAAAGTATATATAAATTAAAAAAAAAGAACGTGTTTGATTCAAAAATATTTATTGTTTAATTGAATGAATATAACTTAATGAATTAAGAAATAACAGGAAATAATCATGACAAATCATACAATACCTCCCTCTTAAAAAGCCACAGGAATCCCATCCGCACGCATTCAAACAAATGCACCACAGGAACCCCACCCGCGCGTTCAATATGTATCTCGCTCGGCGCGCGGTTAAAAATAACTTTCTTGTCATTAAAAAAAATCCTCAAAGAGAATAGTTGGTCTGCCTGTGGTCCATCGCAAAAATCTAGATTTCCTCTCTTAAAATGCCCAGCCCCTCACGGCCATGGTGGGAATAGTTTCGCTGCTCATTTCGCTCGCAGCAAATATGTCTATTAAATATGTTAAAAATCACATCACCTGTTCAGGTGGCAAAGCCGTGATCGTCTAGAGGTTAGGACATTGCGTTGTGGCCGCAATAACCCAGGTTCGAATCCTGGTCACGGCATAAATTTTTATTTTCACATTAGTTCCTTTTTATCGGGATACTCGATGTGACAGGACTTTCTAGTGGGGAGGGGTGGTGCACGAGTTGTTTTGAATTGAGATTCATTGGCATTGATTTTCCTTAAATTTCTCAAACATTTACATCAGGTTCAAAGATACTTCGATAAAGATTGGTTTGCTTCATCAATCATATATTGTTTAATGTTTAATAATTTGTGATAAAAAATATTGTTATAAAATATCCGGGTAAAAATTGTTTCAATACCCTAATTATATTTACAATGTAGTAGTATTTTTTAACATAAGAGTAATACAAAATATTAAAATGGTAAAAAAGGAAAGAAAAAAAGAAACAGCAGAGAAAGAAAAATTTTTAATTCCCATACCGGGAGTCGAACCCGGGCCGCCTGGGTGAAAGCCAGGAATCCTAACCGCTAGACCATATGGGAATTCATGTCAATGATATGTTTTAATTTTGACCTCCACCTTGAGAAAAAACTAAACATATTGGTTTTATACTGGACATATATTTCAAACATATTTTTACCTGTTTTGTATCACAATTTCAATGTACATTGTAGAAATATTTTTAGATAAAAATAAAAATAATCACGCTAAACTAATTAAGAAATTGTACACGTGCTTCTCGACATTTGGTAATTCAAATAGTTCATACCCCAGGGGAAGGGGGGACTCCATACAACAACAAAACAAATAAGGAAAGAAAAGAAAATAAAGGAAAAGAAAAGAACAGAAAAGAAAAGAAAAGAAAAGAAAAGAAAAGAAAAGAAAAGAAAAGAAAAGAAAAGAAAAGAAAAGAAAAGAAAAGAAAAGAAAAGAAAAGAAAAGAAAAGAAAAGAAAAGAAAAGAAAAGAAAAGAAAAGAAAAGAAAAGAAAAGAAAAGAAAGAAGAAGCGAAGTGAAGAGGAAATGAAAGAAAAAATACAAAGAAACTAAACGGCAACACCGTAAAACAGCAAGAACAACAACACTCAAGACAGTTTTCAGTGACGTGGTGGCACTTTTATATAATCATGTGACATTTGTCCAACAAAATATCACAGTTTTTAATATAATACAATATTTCATAAAATAAATAAACTTCTACCTTAGCTTTCCGAGACCATTTTGACAATTTACTATATTAATTATATAAAATAAAGACAAGAGATTGTCTTTATCAAGAAAATATTTTCATGCCTTCAAGTCTTTGATCTTACTATGAAAAAATCGTTCAACAATATTAGCACATTTGTAATATTCTGTGTCAGGGGAATTATATGTTCGACAGTTTTGAAAGATTCGTCTGATATCAGCAATAAAAAGCTTCTTGGTGCTGTAATAGCCATTCTTTAGTCGTTCAGTCATGGTCTTGAGATCTGAAGCCAAAAGAAAACAGAAAACAATCAAAGTCGAGCTTTGATACGAATTTAAAGGCACGAATTTAAACGGGAGATTTTAGATATGTTTTAAAGGCCAATTTTTTGTGATTTTTTTTTGTATAAAACAATTAAGTACAATAATTAAACTTGCGGCTAAAACGAAACGCATCGAAATAGCGGAATGTATATCGTTTTGGCAGTGAGGATATGAAACATAAACAGACATTATTATACTTATTGACTGAGTGGGGGGGGGGGGGGGGGGGGGGAGGCGTATACGGGAAAATATTTGGCTCGCGATCAGTCATGATGTAAGAGCCAAATATTTTCCCGTAGGGCCCGACCTAACTCAGTAAATACGTTTTTTTATCGTATGACCCACTCTTTTTAATTTAAAGGCCATTTTTGTTGTGATGTTTCGAGTAGCTGGTCCGTACGTGTTTGTATTTCTCGGATGAAGAGTAGTCGGCTACACGTTGTATCACGTTGTATTGGGCCTATAAGGGGAGGAAGCTTTCCTCATCCCCCTCTCCCTCCTTTAGGTCGCTGCTACACAAGCCAAATAGTATCTTACCCATGGGATATTTGATATGATCGTAGTAGTCAGGTGCCTCTGTTCGATCAACTGGTTTTTGGAATGGCCACGAACTTGCATGGTTCTAAGGATAAAACAATAACAGACAGTTAGATACTATTCACTCTTAGTTACGAATTATGTCTGATTAATTTAGTATGGGAGTTATCTGTGTTTTTTTTTTGTCTATATTCATGAATTGAAAGAGATCAGACAGAGACTGAAATACACTAGTCTACGTTGCAAGCGTTTTTAGAAATGAGGAAAGGGTAAACGTTGTTTTGGGAAAGTGTAACTAGAGATTATGCTTCGCCTCGTGGTTTTAAATCCTGATGAAACACTCCTGCTCGTTTATTAAACTATATACTTCAAATACACGTCACGGTTACGATTTCTTTTGTCAATTTCTCATGAATTATTAATGAAAGCATGAAGGGCCTAACAAATTTCTAAATAGAGTTTTACCTTGACTTGGGTTAGAATATTCTTAAGTTGTGTCTGTAACACCATTGGATCAGCTTCTCCGTTTGCACTGGAAATAAACAACACATTGGTTACTGGCACTTATTATCATTTACATGATTGAACTGGAAACGCATAGATAGCGAACAGCGTAGCTTCTAATTTTAGAGGTGGAATGGGAAAAGAGGCATAGCGAAAGGGATATCAGTATTAACAATTTTAAACCAGAGGGAACCCATCGACTAGTAAGCGAATTTGTCATCCAGTTGTAGACTTTAGTGTGTGTATCGGATTTAGAGTGATTCTATTAGATTAATGTGACTGAAATAAAAATAACGCGTAAAGAGACATAGTTCTATTGAGAACATGATATCTTCCCTTCACATTCCACTTCCATACTTTTCATTTCCTCTTCTCCGTAACCTAAGCGATGTAGAACAAAATGATTTGGGATAATTCAACGCACCTTTTCTTCATGGAACTTTTCCAGCCGGTTTCACCTAATCAAAGAAAGCAAAGATATATAGACAATGTCATTAACGTTGTCCACGTGAAGTAGAGATGAACACTACAACAAGTGAAACGTGATATTTTGTTTATTTGTTGTCAGCAGTTGAAGTTTCAATGCAAATGAACTCAAACAATAGGTTTTGCTCATTTTCATAAGCCGATAAGATAGACGTGTGAGATGTTTGAACTAGATATTATTCACTTGAATGTGTTTATTTTTGAAATCATATTGTATGTTCTATCTAATAAAGTATGTATACATACTAAGTCCAGGGACGCTTTCTACAGGTATTTGTCGTACTCCGTCCTTAAAACACGTCAGACCAGGATAAACACGACGTATCTGCTCTTGTTTCTTTGTCGTCAGCTTCTTGATAATCTTAGAAAAACACATTTATACTTTCAGTATTGGTGAAAGGTTAGAAATGGATACAATATAGGTGACAAAAATATCAAGAAATAAGTGATATATAATTTTGATGACAATGATGATGGTGATGACGTACGACATTTGTTATAATGATGATAACGGCGATGATGCCGCTGATGATGGTAATGATGATGATGATGATCATCTTCATCATTTTCATCATCATCATCATAGTAAATGTTAACTATGTCATCATCAATAACTGTTCCACGATGGTAATGAGCCTGCCTTTTGTATGATGATGATGATGATGATGATGATGCTGATGATGATGCTGATGATGATGATGTTGATGATGTTGATGATGAAGATGATGATGATGATGATGACGATGATGATGATGATTTTGTTGATGATGATGATGATGATGATGATGATGATGTTGATGATGCTACTGCTGCTGATGATGATGATGTTGCTGCTGCTGCTGCTGCTGCTGCTGATGATGATGATGATGATGATGATGATGATGATGTGGTGGTGGTGGTGGTGGTGAAAATGATGATGCGATGCGATGTAATTAAACCATCTAATACCTCTTTTTGTCTACGAATGATCGTGGAGAATTCTGTATACTGTATGGAGTCATTGACTTGGCACTGTAACAGAAATAATCTTAGTGAGATATTCAAACTGTAACAATGGATGTACTTGTGTTTTGTCTTACGTGCATTAGTGTTGCTCCTTCATAATCTTTGATGTATCCTATGTACGATGTTTTAGGAATCTTAATGTCTTTACTGAATCCCTTCAAATGAATAAGAACAGTTTCAATAAAATTATATACACATATGTAAAAGAAATTGAAGAAGTAAACGACAAACGTTTAAGCTAAAACATATTTAGTTAACTTATTAAAGACCCATGATCACGTGACAGCATGCACCACGCAAAAGATTTGAATTCCCTGGACCATGAAAATCGCACATTCAGAAATTTCAGTGATATCTTTTACGATGTGAGTGGGTACTAACGCTGTTGTTTTAAAATAAACAATGCATAGCATGCTGGTAAGAGATCATGGGTCTTTAACTTTGGAGAAAAAAAAGAGAACGACACATCAAACAAACTCCACATATATAATAATAATCCATGCCCAAGACGGGACTCGAACCTGGAACGCAGCGACGAGAGGCGCACTGCAACTGAACCACTACGCCACCAACAAAAAGCAGATAGAGTACTATCGACATTCATGAGACTTAGAGTGATTGCCATAGTTCCACCATTATATTTAGTGGAACATTTTATGGGTCTGGAACTGCCCAATAATACAAGCCCTGGGTGGGCATTGGTTTTGATGGGAATGTTTTTATACATTTACGATATTTTAGTATATCTAGGTGTCCCCTACTAGTTTTGTTTACTGCTAGAACGAGAGCCACGTAAATAAAGTAATTGATTGATTGATTGACACCTTTACTGCGCTGTCAGGTTCTATGGTATTTTGACTAGTAGGTCAATACGTCATAGTTACCTGTTTCTTAAAATAACCAATAGCATATTCGTCGGCATAGGTCATCAGATTGACAACACTATGTTTGATGTGGTAATCCTTCAAATGATTCATCAGATGAGTTCCATAACCCTGGAAACAAACAGAAATGATAAGAATTGTGTACCAACTACGATAGTTTCCCTTTAAAATAGCGGTTTTACACTACACGAAAAAGGGTATTGTAGGAAAGAAGAAAAAAAGAACACCCTCGTTCTCAGGGCTAACCTCTTTGCTTGTGGTGGGAAAAGT
This sequence comes from Metridium senile, assembly GCA_949775045.1. Lineage (NCBI taxonomy): Eukaryota > Metazoa > Cnidaria > Anthozoa > Actiniaria > Metridiidae > Metridium > Metridium senile. The sequence goes on along the minus strand of OX459096.1, from coordinate 50,025,224 downwards.
CCTGGGAACGAAGTTGAGAAACGAAGAAAGAGAAATATGAAAGAAATGAAAGGAAGAGAAAAAATAGAATGATAATGAAAGAGAAAGAGAAAACAACAAGAAAATTAAACGTGAAACGAAGAAGAGATGATGATCAGGAATGGGGTGATGGAACTGTTACAAAAAATAAGGAAAACCAGCAAATGGGAGTGGAAGGGAAAGGAAGTGGATGGGTTGCCAAAGAATAGAAGGAATAAAAAAACATGCTTTTATTATAAGTTTATTGACACCAACCTTGACTTGTTCATTTGATGTAATGGCACAGAAGACGATTTCAGTAAAATTTTGCGTTGGAAACATTCTAAAACAAATTCCTCCAATTGGTCGATTATCTTTGACTAAAGCAAGCGTCTTGTGTTTGCTAAGAAATAAAAAACAACGTATTGCTGATAAGGCTTAGACTGGTATCACGCTTCACGGAACACAAAAATGGCCATTTCACGTTTCACGAAAAATAAAAACCTTCAAACCACGTTTCTCGAAATAACCCTTTACCACCCTGTATGAAGAGTAACACGTATATATTACTTACGGATCAAATACCAGCCGACTTATATACTCTTTAGGCATTCTGGGTAATTGATATGAGAATACATTCTGTAGTCCAACAAGCCACATCAGGGTTTGTTTGGAAGGAGTTCTTCTCAGTGAATTCCCAACCACGTGAAACTCTATAACACCTCGTCGTTCTTCACAACGCGCATGCTCATCACGTGCACTGTGTGCGCTGGCGTACAATCCTCCCTGAATAGTAGTAACATAGAACAGTTAGATACAGTGAATGTGACACCGTTATCGTAGTGCTCATTATCGATATTTCACATCAATTTCATTGACATCAACAAGATGAAACTGTCATCTTCATCATTATTGTTATTATTACCATTGTCACTGTCATTGGCAGAATCATCATCATCATTATTGTCATGGTCACTGTCAATCATCATCATTATTATTGGCATGATCACTGTCAATCATCATTATTGTTATTGTCAATGGTATTGGCATAATCATCATCATTGTCATGATCACTGTCAATCATCATTATTGTTATTGTCAATGGTATTGGCATAATCATCATCATTATTATTGTCATGATCACTGTCAATCATCATTATTGTTATTGTCAATGGCATTGGCATAATCATCATCATTATTATTGTCATGATCACTGTCAATCATCATTATTGTTATTGTCAATGGTATTGGCATAATCATCATCATTATTATTGTCATGATCACTGTCAATCATCATTATTGTTATTGTCAATGGCATTGGCATAATCATCATCATTATTATTGTCATGATCACTGTCAATCATCATTATTGTTATTGTCAATGGTATTGGCATAATCATCATCATTATTATTGTCATGATCACTGTCAATCATCATTATTGTTATTGTCACTGTCATTGGCATAATCATCATCACCATTATTGTCATGATCACTGTCAATCATCATTATTGTTATTGTCAATGGCATTGGCATAATCATCATCATCATTATTGTCATAATCACTGTCAATCATCATTATTGTTATTGTCAATGGTATTGGCATAATCATCATCATCATTATTGTCATGATCACTGTCAATCATCATTATTGTTATTGTCAATGGCATTGGCAGAATCATCATCATTATTATTGTCATGATCACTGTCAATCATCATTATTGTTATTGTCAATGGCATTGGCAGAATCATCATCATCATTATTGTCATGGTCACTGTCAATCATCATTATTGTTATTGTCAATGGCATTGGCATAATCATCATCATCATTATTGTCATGATCACTGTCAATCATCATTATTGTTATTGTCAATGGTATTGGCAGAATCATCATTGTCATGTTCGCTGTCATCAGAATGGTTATTGTCAATGTCATCATCATCATCATCATCATCATCATCACTGTCACTATCATTATCTGTGTCATCTTTATAAGTACCTCAGGACCCAACATAGACGAAGGATCATTGACTGTTTCCGCATATTTCTTTAATACATCTAAGGGCATATCCCCTGAAACAATTAAAAATATATTTAATGAATTGCCACAAAAAATGCATCTATTTGGTCCTTTTTCAGTACATTCAGTTTTTTGTTAGTTTAAGTTATTCCTTTCCAACAGTGTATACATGTCACCAGATTGACAGTAGGCCCGTAGTATATCTAAGACCTGACTGTTTCAGGTTTGTTTCAATTGACAAAATAGAGTTTAAAAATTAGTGTTTGTGGTGTGTGTGTCTTTTTTTTTTTCAAGCATAAATGATGAGATGGGGGGTGGGGGTGACTTTCTTGTTTGCTGACCATAATCGCTTCAGTATTCAACAAAATTGATGACAAAAAATAATAAAATGTGAAGACTTGGCTTCTCAAAAGGGGGTGGGGAAAGTCACCCATATCACCTCCTTGAATCTGTGCCTGTGTTTACCTGCTAATCTTGGTTTCTTTGCAGAGTTGTCATCTCCATCATCATCATGTATTCGCTTCAGTCCACTTTTAGAGTCTGTCAGACAGAGTAAAAAAATAATAAGAGAACTGTCTGCTGTACAGCTTATCAATCAGTCAACAACAAAACAAACAATAAGTCAATCAATGTACTCTGTAACTGCAATAATTTAAATCTGTACTTTGTAGCCTGTCTTATTTGTATGTACTCATTGGTTTACATACATGTAGTTTGTTAACTATTAACAACAGTCAATCAGTAAATATTGTTCTGCTATCATTCTCATGCCCATAAGATGTACTCACAATCAAATTATTTACACTGTTTAATTACCTTCAGTACTGGAAGAGTTTGTGGATGACATACTTAAGATTGGTGATGAAGACGATGCTGATATCCCACTAAATAAAAAAATATAGAGTTTGAATCATAGGAATAAAGGAGGTGGGAGGTGACTGGAAGAGTTTGTGGATGATAAACTTAAGATTGGTGATGAAGATGATGCTGACATCCCACTAAATAAAACATTAAAGAGTCTGAATCATAGGACTAAAGGAGGGGGGAGGTGTGGGGGTGAAAACTACAAAACTGCTAATAATACCTAGTTGATACATCGGTCAGCGAGTTAAATGGTACCAATGGTGATAATGATCTGGATGTATTCAAAGATATAGACTGAGGAACAGCAAAGTCGTCATCCCAGATGGGTGATTTCTCACCATACACCTCTTCTTCAAGCATTGACAGAAATCTGAAATAAAAAAACATCTTTTAATCCTTGCTGTGTTTAATCCTTGCTGTGTTTAATCCTTACATTATAGGAGTCTATTGGAATGTGAAGGCAGTGTGTATGAAGGCATGTAAGCATCAATGACTTGGATAACTATTTAGGTTAGCAATTGGGATTATTACAGATAGCTTTAATATCTGTCATGGTGATATTAGGGTACAAAAGAAACATGAAACACATACCTTGGGAAATGGGTTAGTACAATAGTTCGTTTATCAGCTGGCATTTTATCCTTCTCAGCTCTGAACTTCTCAAGAAGCTGTCTTCTCATGACAGAAAACACTGATCTAAGCAGAGTTCTACCAAACACTGCAGTGGTGTCATGTTTAGGAAGACTGTCACAGAACACAGGGACATGACAATAACATAACCACCTTTGAAACAAAGAACATATATAAATAAGTCACACATCTACTTAGCCTACCATAATCAGTGGGCAACAAAAAATAGCACGAAAATAATCAGGCTTGACAGAGCACTATAAAGACAAATATACAAGAACTCTACAACATTGCAAGTGATCCAAAACGGAAAAGCTTTGGATTCAAGATCCTTGGAAGACAGAAAATTATTGGACTGTCTTTCAACTAGTAGCTCCAAAGTATGCACATTATACAGGAAAGGGTATAAATTCTAGCAATGTTATACAATACTTGTACGCCAGGTATCTGAACTGCTGTTGAAAACAAAACATTGATGGTGATGGTGATAAAGATACTTGTCTTGTATTATTCTTGTATATTGTATTATAAAATTCATGAATAATTAATGAGCAATTGACAAAAGAATTCACGTCCATGACGGAGGTTGTAAATCTCATACAGATTTCGTCCTGATTAGCATAAGTTTCAACTTGAATTTTCTTGGCCAGATTTACATTTATCTTGACAATTTTATTAAAATATGAAAGAACTAACGTTGGACTTTCATAAGTTCTATACAATATTCGCGTCCGATCTGTATCCGATATACAACGGCTCGTCTTCGACTCGCCGTTGTATATCGGATACAGATCGGCCGCTCATATTGTATATATTACTTATTCTTGTGGTTTGCCATCTTGTGTTGGACCATAGAAAAACCAAAGCCAACACTTTGTAAGACGTTTTGCTAATACATACATGTACAGTCACATAGACAATATTTTTATTTATTGTTTATATAATTTCCTTTTTTACAATTTATAATAAATATTAAAGCTTTTTATATATAAACTTCAGTGAAATATCAGGTGATCTCCCACGCGAAAAGGTGATATCTTAACAGTGTGAAAATAACATGTTATTACGTTACCATCAATTTGATGCATATCATGATAAAACATTTGCTATTTCGTTTGTCATGAGTTTATATAATAAACAGAACATTACATGGGCGCTTGAAGATATGGATTTTATCTTCGAGTGTTCAATTGATATCTCACAAATGAGTGCACCATATCTCTGCGCGGCAATGTAATATCCTCTATTTCTCAGTACAAGTAAGTGGTGGATAGCTAAACACTCTCTACCTTGTATAGTTCATTTTATAGGCAGCAATTTGTTCTCCTTGGGAGTGTTGCTTCTTTATTGAGACAGTTTCTAGTTTCCAATGATTTAAACAATGTAAAAACATCTTGGCCAAGTCATGCATTATTTGCCATTCTCGCTGAGGAAGATGACCAAACTTGTGTAACACAAAGTTTAAAACAGCCTAGGTAAAGAAGAAGGTATAATTATTCTTATTATAAAGAAATGTTAACTGTCTAATAGACATGTTTAACACTAGTATTTTGATTTTTTGTGTAGACGGCAGAAAATAAAAATTGCTAAGGGGGTATACTGTGAAATTTGAGGAATAATTAATGAGAATATTGAAAATTTATTTATTTAGCTTTTTCCGTCATACAAAGGCAGGGACACCACAACAGCTTGTAAACGCCAATTACTGTGGGCCCTGTAGTCTGCTGAGACCTGACTGTTGTGCCGGGAGACAATCCCCTACTCTTTTCAAAGAGCATAACAGGATCTTTTACGTCCACCTTATATAGGAATTAGAGTGAAGGCAGACAGGACCTCTGGCTTTACGTCCTTATCCAAGGAGACAAGGCACATAGAGAGTAAAGTGTCTTGCCCAGGGACACAACGTAAACAACCGGGCCTGGAATCGAGCCCAGACCATTAGGATCGGAATTTGGTCCCCTGATCACCAGACCATTACGCCTCTCTAACTCTCTAACAATTAGTTGCTACCATATTTATGTTAACTGATAAACAAAGAATAACCTGGATTTGCACCTGTATAACCTTTCACATTTTAGTTCAACAGTGATTATCATTAAGTAACTATAGTAGTAAATTTGAACCAAAAATATGCCAAGTGTTTCATTGTATACCTTAGCAATACTCGGAGTTTCAAATGGAGGTGTTCCAAGTGAACTTTCAACAGTTGGGGTTGACATCTGTAGAATGCACTTTCTTAACAGTTTGAATAAATAGAAGTATACTTGTTTTGTATCTGAATCTTCCTCTTTGTGAACACACATGAAGAGATTTTCAACATCTACAACCATGCATAGCAACCTATGGATAAACAATCAATATTGTATTTACAATAGACCAATATCAAGCTAGCAAATATGACATCATTTGTCACATCCATAAAAGATTGCAAAGTTTCATAAAAATTACTTTTAAACTATAATGAAGATATATTTTTTTGAAACTAAGTATTTTTGCAAAGAAATGTATGTTGCTGGGCATGCAGTGTCTAGCAAGCCTCGTTATCAGTCTACTAGACACATAATGTCATACATCTCTTTGCAAAAATTCCACAAATTTTTTTTGTTCAAAAAAATTGATAACTTTGTCAATTTAAGGGCAGTCAAATTACGAAATTCTGCAATTTTACTAATACTAAATTTGATAGTAAACTTAGTTTCTAAAAACAAATCTTATAATGTCATGCTAGAGTGATACAATTGTCTATGATCATGATAACAGTTGGTCTAGCTTATGTTTTTGTTGTTGTTTTTACTGTTTGTGATTTTCTTAGGACACCTGAATTAAGCATACACTGTAATAATAATTGTAACATGAACAGTGTACATCAGTTCTTACAGTACCGCCTGCGAGTAAAGTACCATCCGCTTGCGAGTATGAGTAATGAGTGCAAGCATCACTCGTGAGCCATGCATATGAGTGTACAAGTACAAGTAAGAGTTCTTGCAAGTGGATGGTACTTTACTCGCGGGTGGTACTGTAGGTTAATCAAGATTCAGATGACAAAAAACTCAGGACAGATTCAAAATTCCACAATACATTTTTGTTATTGATCATTATTGATTTTTGTTATTGATCTTTCTTTTAGCCAGTGAATACAATGAATGAAGGTAATAATGATGATGATACTGACATGGATGATCATGAAATAATGATGATGATGGTAGTTTTGGTGGTGGTGATAATGATGAAGATGATGAAATGATAATAATAGATCTACCTGTCCAGTTCTTTCTCTTTGATACTTTGTAGGTGTGAGATATGAGAACCTAAGGTGTGGTTACAACTGCGGCATGGATCAGTAAGACTAGCTAATGGTTGTGACAGGTCAAGTCTAGATGGTGTAGGAGGGGGGTTTGGGTTCTTCCATCCATTACACTTACAAGATTCTTCAGCCTGGAACAAAGCATGCATGGCGTTTAATATTGCTCTCTTTTCTTATTGCTTTTATATGCACAAAAAGTGCATGAAAATAACAATAATAATAATAATTGCTGCGAGCCCCAGCGAGCAGCGAAACTAATCCCGACCAAAGGCTCGATAGCTGAGACAATGTTTATGAACTCATTATACAACCCGCTGACAACAATCACCCTGCGCTCGACATCAGGAAGCCCAAGCAAATTAATTCGCCATCTTGGATTTGAAGCCGAATTTATTTGGATTTCTCGCACTTCTACATCGATTTACTCGTCCAATTCAGCGTTGGCTTTGGGTATATGGTTTGCTCAAGACAATATACAATTTCTAGCTGTTATTTTCTAACGTTTTTACGGAGTTTTTCTAAAACATGTCAATATCAGACCGTTTTTATACTCGAGTACTCGATCCTCGAATTCACAGAAAGCAGATTAATCAGCCATGTAGATAAGAACAACGACATGAAGCTGGACTATTCCAATATGCCATCAAAGCAAAGAAACAAGTAACTAATATAGTTATACGTTTTTTGATAACTATCAATATTTTCAAAACATATAAATTCATCTTTTTAATAGTTAATCTACATGTACAAATAGGCCTTCTCCGGTTCATAAGATCACCCAGAACGCCTTAAATCGCCTAACATCGCCTAAGAAATCGCCTTCGATCCACACAACTGCATGTAGGAAGCCAGGCTGATCAACCTAAATAATAAACCAATTAAATAACACTAAAAATTTGCAATATTTTGCACTTATATCAGTACTAAATATTATAACACAAAACAAAACAAACAGACCTCACTCTAAAACATCCAGTTTAAATGACTCGCAGCATCTCACTTTCTATTAGAAACAGCTAGTAATAATAATAGTCTGTGATATTATAATGAAAGTAACAAAATTGGTGATGATCCCTTTTTCTCCTCTCCCATCCGCTCTTTCCCTCCCCTTAGCAGGCTAATATTTTATGGAAACAGTACTTTTCTCTTTACATTTTCACTGAAAAACTGGCCACACAATCCCTACATAGAATAATTTTTCAATTGACTTCTTATAAAAGAAATTGTTGAAGTAAAAAAATATATATAAATAATAATATAAAAATAATATACAAAGACAGAAGGCATTAATATGGACATTTCAAACGATCCGAGTAAGCTTATTCAATTCTGCAATATAATCTGATAAATTATATATTCTTTGTTTTATCAAGACCACAGGGTTCCCGCCATAAAAAAGCGCCAAAAATGACGCCAACCAAAATAGATGGTCGATTCATTGTGTCGATCATACTCGATAAGAAACTATTGTCAACTAAAGAAAGAGATGTGTAAAAAAATTAAATTAAATATAAACAATGCACAAGGTTTGAATTTATTCAATGAATATTGATGTTTACAAGTACCTTGCAACTCGAGTAGACACCGAGCTTTTCAAGCTTTTTTCTTCTCGTATATGATTTTACTTGCTCCTTCTTTTGGGCGATTCTTTGGAGGTTAACCGGCCGGCTAAAATCAGAAGGAGTCATATGTGGTGGAACGGTTCTTTTTTGTGTTTCAGCGGCGCCATTATTCGATGTATTTGTTACATTTTTGGCGGCCATTTTGTTTTACAAAATAGGTCAGCGGTTTACAGCTTCAATATAAGCGCTCACTTCTTTTCCAGTCTCTTTGCCGGGAATATATTTCATTCTGTGCGGTGGTTCTTCTAATGATGTCGAGCAAAAAGTCTGTTCTTTTCGTTTGCCTTGGAAATATTTGCCGTTCTCCTACCTCAGAAGCCATTCTTAGGCACTTAGTCGAACAGAAAGGAGAAAGCGACTTGTGGACTATTGATAGTGCAGGCATAATAGATATGCATGCTGGAAATAGGTCCGATAAACGTGGTCTGGACATTCTAAAACGCCATGGAATTCCAAATGAACACCGCGCTAGACAAGTTAGACCAGAAGATTTCAAGAAGTTCCAGTTCATTTTGGCTTTTGATGAGAGTAATGTGGAGGACCTTGATGATTTCAAGCCATCTCATGCAACAGCCAAGGTAGAATTGTTTGGGAAATATGATCCTGAAGGCAAAACAATTATCAATGATCCGTATTATGGAGATAATCAAGACTTTGAGGTGATGTTTAAACACTGTTATCGTTGTTGCGAAGAGTTTTTACGGAAACATTAACATTATGCCATGAACAAAGCCATGAACAGTATCAATAAACATCAGTGAAAAATGTAGTGGGTTTTTTTTTTCATATTTAATACAACCACACTGCACTGAAAATTTCAATCCAGAGAGATTTACTGTAATAAAAATAGAAATCTCATTTGTACGTTCTCTTGTTCTCTTCTTAAATATTTCAACTGAGCAAGAGTCCTTAATCTCGATTGGTAAAGAGTTCCAGAGCTTCGGGGCACAGACAGAAAAAGCCCTTTCGCCAAAAGATGTTTTTGATAGTGGAACGGTGACCTTAGGTTACGTTGCTGCTTGTATGGAACTAGAAGACTAGATAAATAGTCCGGTGCTAAACAATTGTATATTATGGCAATTATATATGAAAACTGCAACTTCACCTCCCCCTCCCCTCTTACCTTCCTAACCCTACCATCCCTGACAGTACCTTCTAACAGACATCTCGAAAGATGGAAAGACTGCAGAGCAGCTCCTAGTTTTACATGCAAACTTCAGCAAATCCGGAGGGACTCTATCTCCTTTCCCTTGACTCGATCGTCTGGTCCCTATATCTCTATGTCCTCTATGATATTTCTGTCAAACCTTCAAAGTAAAAGTACTGACTGCATGTATGTTTTGCAATGTACAAGAGGAACGACTCGGCATATCATAAAGTAATGTAGCGCTTTGACTTTCACAAAAAAGTTCTTCAGAAAGAAAGGGTGTATCGCTAGTATAAGCTTTACTATTAGTAGTAATATCGAGTTGTTTTGCAGTTTAAAAACATGTACACTTTAACGTTTTGTCTCGGAAATAATGAAACTGTACGTACAGCTTCAAAAAGCCACGAAAAAAATTAAAAGGGTGCATGCATGTTATTTTGTTACTAAAAATGTAGCAAATTGTCCGAAATGCGAGGATTTGAAAAATCACTGATATCTTTTTGTATTTATTGTATTGCTGTGTTCTCTTCTATTGTGAGAGATCCTTCTGTGGAGGTCTTTTGAATGATATATGGTCAATTTGGTCATAACGCGAACTTGAAATTGGGGCCAATCATGTTAGGTCATTTCCCCGCCAAAAATTTAAAATTCAGAGGAAAGGAAAAACACGATTGTGAGAAACATATCCACGATGAACAACCTTTATAATTTTGTAAGACAAACTTCGTTGAAGAAGTTGTTATTGATATTCAAACCTACTACTAATCAAATAGTAATCGATTCAAACCAGTATATTATTCACAGGAAAACAATATATATGGCGTTTTATTTGAATAACATTTACTATAGCTATAAATTCTTAGCTTGCGTGCACCCCGACTTAGAACATTTTTGACGCTGAAATAAAAAAAAATCAATTAGATTCAAACTTTGTCCATTTTTCTCTCATTTTGTTTTCATCCCTGCATTGGCTTGTATGCCGCTTGCATGACTCTTATCACCAATGAATCATGACTGAGAGTGATTGAAATTCCGCCGAATTGTAAGTTCATGTAACCATGAAGATTCAAGTGATGCAAGCATTCTCTCCCGCCTAATTATGCATATTGAGTACTGACTTAGAGAGCCGATCATTTCAAACTAGTATATAAGCTAGTAGAAGCATTTTTCACTTCAAATCTACTAAAACATGGGTACTTATGCCGGCCATGTTATTCCCGGATCGTTCTTTATAGTTACTGGCTTATGGTGGTGGATTAATGTTTTAAGGATCTACAGTCAAATGTCTAAAGCACAAAGAAACGTTCCTGTTTCATTCAAGTCAACGACTTGGTTCCCCATTCCTATCAAATACCTTCGTAGCCATCCTATCGAACCAGCGATTAGGATGGTAGCTGGAATAGTTGGAATAGTTATAGAGCTAACTCACACTTCACACTTGATCAATGAAAAAGGACAATTTATTAATTTGAATAACTATGCCCATGCAGCTATGTATCTTATCTTCATCATTTGGTCAATGGTTGAAATGTTTATATTTTACAACGTAATCCAACTGCCAAACTGTTCCGAGCACGTGTTTGCAGCCATTGCGCTCGCCATTGAAGGAGTTCTCTTTTTATTTCATTTGGGTGGACGACCAAAGTTAGACCAACAACTTCATACTTTCCTCTATGTTACCATTTTCCTTTCTGCCATTGTACTGTTCCTCGAAGGATGGATGGAAAGTAGTTTGTTATTGTTGGTTTTACGAGTATTTCTTGTCTTGCTACAAGGTACATGGTTTATTCAAATTGCACATTGTCTATATGGAACGCAACCATGGGAAGATATCAAGCCCAATCAAGAGTTTGTGGCTATTGGTTTCTCTTGGCATATCATCGGTCTACTGATCTTCGTAGTTGTTGGATTTGTTGTTATGTCAATCAAATCCCGTGGCTGCAAATGCCGTAAGAACGCGAGTCGTCCAGGTTTTAAGGAAAGTGATTTTGAGATGCAGAATAAAGAAGATGATGAGAGAAGAGCCTTGATAGAGGGAGGTGTTCCGAGTACCATTGAAAACTTTGCTTAAATCAAAGAGGAACATGATGGGTTTCAATAAAAGCTCTCCTAAGTAATAAACCATTACTTTCAGTTTGTTTACTCAGGTATTTACATTTATCTATTTATACACAAACATATCACTAATTTCAAATGACAAGCTTTCATATTCGTTGAGGCACAAAAAGGTTTTGAAAAAAAAAAGGATATGATTATTTCATATGCAAATGTTCTGGTTACGATAAAATGGTATCTCGACGTTAATACTTGTTTACCAGTCCCAAGTTGTCTAAAAGAATAGCATTTTCAATATATAAATTCAGCCAAGCACTTACAATTTACAAACATGGTTTGAATGATTTGAATCAAGTTTTCCTTCAAAATGATGACATTATATTAGCGGCTCTTTGTGACGTCATCACACTTTAAAAAACAATATATAAAAATAAATATATATCAAGGCGCTGAAGATATTTTCAAACAAGGTTTTCTTTTGTCTTTGCAGTTATGTTTATTCCTGTTATTAGTTTGCTTCGACATCCGTTCGATTTTGTTGAATGGCAATGTTTAAACGCTTTTAAAATTGTTGAAACATGTTGAATCGATGTTGAAAGAGTTTAAAAGCGTTTAAACATTGCCACTCAACAAAATCGAACGGATGTTGAAGCAAATGTTGAAACCGTTTACCCGGGCCCTTATGTACGTGTGAACCGGACACGCACGCTTATATATAACCACTTATATTAACTCTGTCATCACGCAACCCCTTGTAAATGTAAAGGAAATACATAATATGTAAATATAAAAATTTATATAATAAAACATTTTAGGCTAAAACTAGAATAACTATTAAATTTAGTAATATTGTAGTAACTTTAATTAAAGTAATGATATGCACACGAACTGTAGCGAAAACAATAGGCATGACGAGTTATCTATTTACTACTTATACATGTATTTGTTTATTCATTTACTAACTTATTTAGTCATTGGTTCATTTAATTATGTATAACAATTGTTTGTTGTGAAAGACATATAGCATTTGACATTATTGTATATGCACATGCGAACAAAATAGCAATCAGATTTCAATCATGCTTCACAGAGAAATTTCATTTGAGCTAAGCAACATCAATGTAAATATTAGAAGGAAATAAGTTCTTCATCGTGGAATGTGAAATTAAAAGGATACTTAATCAATTGTCTCACGATTGAGGTCATTGGTAGAAATACCGCGACGTTTCGACTGCAATCTGCTAGTCTTCATCAGGCGATGGTGTAGACTGGATGATGGTTGTCATATCTTAAGGATATTCTTATCTGGTGCACCGCTAACAAACTTACATGCAACCCTAGTAAAACAGAGATTGTCCATCTATCATCTCGTTTCAAGCACCACGAGTTAATGTCTGGTATCTTTATTGATGACTCGATTATAACACCAGTTCCAGTTGCCCGAGACCTTGGCATCGCCTTAGACAGTCACCTCAAAATGAATACACATATTAACAACACCTGTAAAGCAGCATCCTTCGCAATCCGCAACATTGGCAGAATTCGAAACTATCTAAATCAAGAACACTGCGAAAAACTAGTGCATGCGTTTATAACCTCCCGACTTGATTCCTGCAACAGCATCTTATTTGGCCTCCCTGACACTGAAATTTCTAAACTACAGCGAATACAGAACACTGCAGCTAGACTTGTAAACAGATCCAAGAAATCAGAACATATTACTCCAATACTTCGAAAACTTCACTGGCTACCTATTAAATTAAGAATTAACTACAAGATCCTACTTATTACCTACAAGGCCCTGAATGGCATAGCTCCAGACTACATCTTCAACCTACTTAACTCCTTATAAACCAGCTCGCTCCTTAAGATCCTCTGGACAGAACTTACTGTTTACACCGAATTCAAACACTGCAACTTACGGGGACAGGGCTTTTTCAATCTCAGCCCCTAAACTTTGGAACACATTGCCCCAAAACATTAGAAACGCTGATAACATCAACTCATTTAAATCAAAACTAAAAACTTTTCTTTTTCAATAATTCTATTTTGGTTGTTTTTTTTTTTTTGTAAGAGCATTGAGCTTTGATAATGCTCCTAAAACATTGCATTATTATTATTATATACTTTTCGTCGGATTATCGGCGCTGTGATTGGCTGACGCGTGATGTCCCAGCATGCTTCTTGATAGTTGGCATCCACGCTTCCGGTAGATCGATGCCGCAATCCCTATGATGTTGTTAGGGTGTAGTCGGATCTGAATGGCTTCCTTGACTCTGCGTGTGTGCCAATGTACGTCTTGGTCATCCAAGGAAAAATCTCCCAGATGGAAAGAGAGAGTATTGCGAATCAGCATGCTTCCCGCCTGGAAAACTATCAACGAAATCACAGGCCGTAAACGCAGACCGTCCATCACCATCAAGGGCGTCTCTCAGGAAAGAAGGAAAGAGAACTGGTTGTCCCACTTCTATAATCTTCTTGGTAGCCCTTCAGAGCCATCCGACAATCAGCAACTCCCAAAAATCCAGATTGCGGAAGAGCTTGAGATCTCTACTGCACCTTTCACAATGGAAGAATTACATGTGGTAGTGAAGCAGACCAAAAGCAATAAATCTCCTGGCCTAGACAACATCCCCGCAGTAATCTGGAAAGACCTAATATTTCATGAGCTGCTCCTAAGCATCTGCAATCACACCTTCACGACCTTCACACCTCCCTCTAAATGGCTAGAATCGGGTATTATACCTGTCCCAAAGAAAGGAGATCTCACATATCCGTTCTACTACAGAGGCATCTCGCTCATTCCAATAGCAGCAAAGATGTATAACAAACTTATCCTCAATCGCCTCATTCCACCGGTAGATCCTATTCTTCGCATGAACCAGAATGGGTTTCGTAAAGGAAGATCTGCCATTGCGCAAATACTATCTCTGAGGAGGATAATCGAAGAAATGAACAGGTATAACAAGGAGGTTGTAATGTGCTTTGTTGACTTCAAGAAGGCTTTTGATTCGATCAATAGAGTACATTTTCGAGATCCTCCCACTATATGGAATCCCTCACCACATCATAAAAGCAATAAGAGCGCTATACACAAATACCAAAGCCTCCGTCATCACACCTGATGGAGAGACTGACTTCTTCGATATTGAAGCAGGAGTACTGCAAGGAGATACGTTAGCTCCTTTCCTATTTATAATTGTCCTGGATTATGTTCTGCGGATATCCCTTGACCAGCACAACGAAAAAGGGCAACAACTACATCCTAGGAGAAGCCGCAGACATCCTGCACAATTTCTCACAGATCTTGACTTTGCTGACGATCTAGCAATAGTGTCAGAACTGGTCAGTAATGCTGAATTCCTTCTTCACGCACTGGAAAAATCGGCCTCCCTTGTTGGACTCTACTGTAACGAACCGAAGACGAACTACATATCATCATCCTCAGATCCCTCATCATTAACTGCTTTGTCCGGGAAGAACATCAAGCGAGTCGACGACTTCAAGTACCTGGGCTCTTTTATAATGGACTCCTTTAAGGACTTTAAGATTCGCAAGGCACTAGCCTGGAAAGCCTATAACACCCTAGACAAAATATGGCACTCTGACCTGGACAGAAACCTGAAGATCAACCTATTCAGTTCGATCGTTGAACCCATCCTCCTATACGGTGCGGAAACATGGACCCTGACGCTCAAACAACAACAGAGATTTGATTGAGCTTACAACAACCTCCTACGTCGGGTTCAAAATATCCATTGGACTGCCCATGCCACCCTGGAGGAAATCTATGGAAACCTGCCACCTGTCTCAGTGAAACTAAAAGCGAGAAGAGTCATTTTTGCTGGGCACTGCTCCCGAGCCGATGAAGAGGCCGTATCTCGCCTTCTCCTCTGGAGCCCAGAGCACTGCCCTGTCAGATCAAGAAAAATAACCTTCCCCCACGTCATTTCCAGAGACACTGGCCGAATCGGGGTCCAAGACCTGAGGGCAATAATGGCTGACAGGGCGGTGTGGAAGTCTGTTGTGGGAGGACTCTCGGCCGAGGCCGAAGGATGATGACGTCTTGGTCGATGTATTTGACGTCTTTCCAGCTCAGGTTGTGTCCGGTCTTGTGCGCATGTTCAGCTACGGCTGAGGTCTCGGTACGGGCCAGTCTTACATCTCTTTGGTGTTCTTTCAGTCTTTCATTCACGGAGGGTCCTGAAGGGGGGTATCCAATCCCAATTCCCAATCAATTTTTTATCAAAATCCCAATTACCACAGGAAGCCCAAACATTAACCACAGGAAGCCCAAACATTAACCACAGGAAGCCCAAATTGAATACTAATCACAGGAAGCCCAAGATAGTTCGATTTTCTCTTCTAGTCTACTAAAACGACGTAAAATGTTGCAAATTACTCAATTTAAAACATTATTTTAGCATCTAAAGAGAAAACGAATGGACAAGAAATAGTCAAATCCTATGGACAAATCCCAATCCCAATGAACAAATCCCAATCCCAATGGGCAAATCCCAATTCCCAGCCTCGAAAAAAGGCAAATCCCAATTCCCAATTTACCCCTTCAGGACCCTCTTCACGGGTCTTCCGGTTTCTCCGATGTAAACTTTGTCGCATTCATCGCATGGAATCCTGTAGACTACGCTGTCTTTCCTTTCAAATGGTATTGGGTCTTTCGGTCTTACCAAGTGTTTGCCTAGAGTCGTATCAGATCTAAAGACTGTGCGAATGCCATGAAGTTGAAGGCAACGGCTTAGACTCTGAGATACTCCATCTACGAAAGGTAGTACAGCTAAGGATCTGTGAGTCTGACCGGACACAACCTGAGCTGGAAAGACGTCAAATACATCGACCAAAACGTACATTGGCACACACGCAGAGTCAAGGAAGCCATTCAGATCCGACTACACCCTAACAACATCAATAGGGATTGCAGCATCGATCTCAGTACCGGAAGCGTGGATGTCAACAATCAAGAAGCATGCTGGGACATCACGCGTCAGCCAATCACAGCGCCGATAATCCGACGAAAAGTATATATAAGACAACCATCATCCAGTCTACACCATCGCCTGATGAAGACTAGCAGATTGCAGTCGAAACGTCGCGGTATTTCTACCAATGACCTCAATCGTGAGACAATTGATTAAGTATCCTTTTAATGTAAATATTGTTCTTTCCTTTGCCACGAGGGTGTTCTGCTTCTCTGGTTTCCATCCTCATTAAAAGCTAACATGTAAGCAAAGTTGTGTACTAAAATTTTGAGAAGGACACTAGTGTCTGCGTGGCAGCTAGAAGATTAAGGCATTTATTCCAAGTGTTTTCTTTATATTAGTTCAAACACTGACACAGTGCATTCATAATTTATCATTTATTATTATTATTATTTTTTTTTTGCCATCTTGAATATCTAATTACATCTTTATATATTAAAACATACAATTATATTGTTATGTCTTAGAACTTGACTGATCCTGCTCACAAAACAACACTTTGTCAAGATTCATGTCATTTTCAGTAACTGGAATAGAATCAGATATTTGACTGCTGAAACCCAGACCTGCAATAGAAAATAATGTACATCATTAATGTGTGAAAAAAACCCAGTGGTTTTCAAAATAACATGATCACTGATGTTCAAGCCCACATAAAAAGGTGGTTTAAACTGCTGTCAATCAAAGCTAATCAGTTGTTACCTTTGTTGATGGATGGCAGTTAAAAAAACTCCCTTTGCAAGAGATAGGGTATTTCTTGAGTGACGTGCTTCGAGTTATGCGCTTTTTGGGGTTATGCGCTCGGACATACCCATTTTGCTGAGGCCACACCCATTTTGACATATGCGCGTAACTCAAACTTGAAACAATGAAACAATATTTTCAAGTAACGCGCTCTTGTTGTAACTCGAACTTGAAACAGCAAAACAATATTGGTGAGGTATAATAAAGCATAATTTATGTCCCTTGCAATATAATATTGTAGTACATACTGCTATCTAACGTAAAGAACACAATTATTAGGGATGTGTCTTATGAGTAATATTACACAGTGTGTTTAAATAACTGAGAATATATCAACTTTATTTCTATTTGCCAATTAATTGTTAGACTACTGTGCCTTCTCAGATAAAGATGTTCAACTGGAAGTACACTGTCCCCACACTACATCACTAATCAACCTGCGTTTTAGGTTATGGGTGGGTGGACGTGTTTGGTGGTAGTGAGTAATGAACCTGGAGGTGGAGGGGCGTACAACTGGGCAAGTGAACTTACCGACAAGATAAGGCTTTTTATGGCAGAGTTCAATGCACTTCATTATGTATTTATCATAGTATCCCTGAATAGAAACACACAAAGTTATATACTTTATTAAAGAAACAATCCACATCACTTCTTATCATAGTATCCCTGAATAGAAACAACAAAGTTATATACTCTATTAAAGAAACAATCCACATCACTTCTTATCATAGTATCCCTGAATAGAAACAACAAAGTTATATACTCTATTAAAGAAACAATCCACATTACTTCTTATCATAGTATCCCTGAATAGAAACAACAAAGTTATACTCTATTAAAGAATCAATCTACATTGCTTCTTATCATAGTATCCCTGAATAGAAACAACAAAGTTATATACTCTATTAAAGAAACAATCCACATCACTTCTTATCATAGTATCCCTGAATAGAAACAACAAAGTTATACTCTATTAAAGAATCAATCTACATTGCTTCTTATCATAGTATCCCTGAATTGAAACAACAAAGTTATATACTCTATTAAAGAAACAATCCACATCACTTCTTATCATAGTATCCCTGAATAGAAACAACAAAGTTATACTCTATTAAAGAAACAATCTACATTGCTTCTTATCATAGTATCCCTGAATAGAAACAACAAAGTTATACTCTATTAAAGAAACAATAAACCACATCACTTTTTATTTGATGAAGTCAGTGCCATTATGTATTTAGTTTTTTAAAAATTCAATTTCATCATGCCATTTTATAAGCAAAATTACCTTTCCTCTTCCAAGCCTTGCCCCATCCTTAAAAGAATTCATAAAAAATTCAATACAATCTAATTAATTATGGTTGACAGTTATTATATTGATACTTAGTAGCCTCGGTGTTCAGCTATCGCCATCTTGGCTGTACACAGGATATTATCTTTGATATCAACATTAGCAATAAGTAACATTGATGAGTATTATTAATAATAATGATGATCTAATGATGATGCATAGTAATGATGATGGTGATAATGAAAATGATATTGATGATGAAGACAACGATTTTGATGGTGATCAAGAAAGAATGATGACAATCATGCGATAATGATGTGGTTGATGACCATATTCTGTGATGATGATGATGATGATGATAAATATAATGATGACAGATATGATGATGATAATTACGATACCTTGGTAAATCCAAGACCAGGGACAACAATGAGATCCAGACCTCCAGTTAACAATGCTTCCTCTCTTACATCATCATCATCTAAATGCATCAATAAATCAAAACACTCTAAAATAACAGCAAACAAACTTTATTTTGACACTTACAGCATAAGGGCCAATTGTCAATCATATTAATGTCACTTATCCTATTATTACAAAGAGCATTTTCATTGTTGCCAACCAACAACAATAATAATAGAAAAATACAACAACACAGATTGACACATGTTTTCTCACTGTCCAGCAATAGACACAAAGCAGCTAATCATAATGGAAACACCTGGCAAACCTCACTTTGACTTAATAAAACAAAAGTTTGTACCATGAGTGAGAACAAGGCTTGCCAGACATAATTTGTTTATGATTAGCTGCTTCTTAAGAGTGTCTATGACAGCACAAGTATTCTCAATGTACATATAATAGAGAAACTTGCAGATGAGACTTACAAAAGTACCGTGAATGAGAATGAGGCTTGCCAAACATTTGTATATGATTATAGCTGCTTCGCATGAGTGTCTACGACAGCACAAGTATTCTCAGTACATTAGAGAAACTGGCAGATGAGACTTACAAAAGTACCGTGAGTGAGAATGAGGCTTGCCAAACATTTGTATATGATTATAGCTGCTTCGCAAGAGTGTCTACGACAGCACAAGTATTCTCAGTACATTAGAGAAACTTGCAGATGAGACTTTAGAAAACTAACCTGCTGGTTGATGGATGTTCCATGGTGTCAGTGGCAGTGATTGTATCTCACTATATGAATCAAGCAGCAACATATCCATAGTGGACCCAACATATCTTGGAATGTAGCATTTCCTTTGAAGTAAAATAAAGTCCAAAATATGCACTTATGTTAAAATCAGTGAACAGCAATTGGTTAGAGTTATTCTATACTGATATTCTGATACCGATATTCGATACCTCCGAAATGGTTGTTCATTAAACCGATAATCTCCAGGAGTACAATTGACCGTTTCGGAGGTATTGAATATCAAATGAAGGCTGGACAATCTGGCATATCTATTATCACTGTCCACAGTAGTGATGTTTACCTAGTATGGATTTGGGCAGATGAAGAACAATAGAATCAAGGCTTGTTTCATACCCTGGTATCACCTTTTAAAGAATTATATACCTTTGGTGGCCATTAAAGAAATTACCGATTAATTCCGAGTGACAAATGATTGCTTTTAATCCCGGGGGGAACCCTTACAAAATGTATAGGGGTGCTTGACGGACCTTTTAGGGTCGAAAATAAGACCCTTAGGTACCTTTTAGGGTCTCGAACTGGCACCGTACCTTTTAGGGTCAGTTTTCGAACATAAGATTATACATATTGAAAAAAATTTTAATGTGGTTGTACCTTTTAGGGTCTGAAATCACTATCTGAGTTAATTTATGCGTACCTTTTAGCATCATTTTCAAAACTGTCCGTCAAGCACCCCTATCCATTTTCTAAGGGAGTCCCCCCCTGGCTTTTAATACTAGATAGACCAATATCAAGAGATTGAAATAGAAGCTACACATATTACAAAAGGTCAAATTATGGAATAACAAAGCCAACTTATACATGGCCACTGATAACTATAAATACATGGAGATTACAAGCAAATACAAACTGAATGAATGAATGATACTCTGGTGCCCGTGTGCTGGGACCCGTAAGAGAAGTCATAAAAAAAAAACACCAAACATAGCCAAAACTATTCACCTCCCCTTTGGGTGATCATTAATTAAATGTATAATCATTATTAGAATACAATAAGAAATATTCAAGAAACAAATTAAATTAATATAAAGCCCACACTCACTCACAAAATATCTAGACAAGTCATACCTTTTTGAATTAAAGATGCCCTGAAAGAAATAAAAAAATGTACATTAACAAATCGGTTAAAAAGTTCTATTAAATTTATGCAACTAATATCAAAAAATGGTGACCAATTAAATTTATAAAAATACATTAATATATATATATATATATATGTATTAATAATTTAATAATAATTTATTACTAATCATAAGGTGCAAATTAACAGATTATTAACTAGATTGAAAATTTAGATAATAATAATAATAATAATAATAATAATAATAATAATAATAATAATAATAATAATAATAATGTCTTTATTAACTAGTAAAAATACATACTAATTATTTACAATAAATATATCTGTCTAGATAACATACTAATTATTTACAATCAATATTATGTGATAAAAAATTATATACAAATTATACTATTTAGCAAATAAATTATATCTAAAATATAGCCTATTTATAAAGGATGCTTTGAAACGCTCCGTATTAACTCTAGGTAGGAGCTAGACTGCTATTATTTCTAAGTCTTAGAGAGGACTCCTTGACTTTAGGTAAAAAACTGTGTAGAGGATGGCTAACATTACAAGCTTTATGAAAAATAGAACGGTCTGATTTATCTAATAAATTAAAAATATCTATAAAATATGAAATGTACTTTTGCTTGTAACAACGGCTTAGAAAATTTTGTACTGTAGTTAGCTCAGATAAAAAACAAGACATCATTTTAGCTTGCGGGAACATCAGACAGACTTATAAATGTTCAGTAACAGCTAAAGTGATATGTCTTTCCTTTGATCAATTCTATAGAATGATCTATAAATTATTTAAAATCTATCTAATGCTCTACATATAATTAATGTATCGAGTATAGATATTACATCTAGATATATATCAGCTATAAACCATATACTTAAGGAATATAAAACAATGCACGTATCTAATATCTATATATACTGAGATATAGACATGCTGGGCTCTAGCTGTAGAGCAAGTTTAAGAGAGAAGTCATATAAAAGAAACAGGTTTCTTTGACTTCTCGAGTGCTCGACAGTGCCCAGTGTTTTTATCACAGCATATATAGAGTTGACACAAACATACATTCTATATTGCTTTTATAAAATACTTGCGTCTCTGGGACGTCCTCTGCATTTAAACATGGTAGCCAGCCAATTAGAGGGTATCTAGTATCTCACAAATTTTATTTATACAATATATTCAATATTTGTTATCTATACCTTTAAAATCATATCAGTATTGACTTCTGATGGCATGCTCATATAAACTGATATTCTTTTGCTTGCTTTATATTCTTCACTTGCAAGAAGCTGAAATATATTAATCAATTAGATAAAGTTATAATTAACATTCAATGCATAGTATGATCACAAATTGTAACACTGATCGAGTGCGTAAGCCATTATAAATGAAATGCAGCAGTTCAAACTTCAAACAGATCTTAAAGTTTTTTTTGGTTTAGATACAACTAATTCTTACCTTCTCACATATTATTTGTGATTCTTTTGCTTTGGCTTCATCGCTCATTTGTGACAGACGTTTCTTCATCTCACGTCGAAGAAGCTTTTTAGCCTCAAAAATCGTTGCCTGAGACATTTGAAGTGCAACCAACTCAAATGTGTCTCGACGACATATTGAATTGCAAAAGGCGAAATATGTCAGGCGTTACTCTTGTCAAAACAGAAAGCCCAACAACAATTTATTTACTTTCAAACTTAAAATCTGCTTGGAATTTTGCCCTTATGCTTTTGAAAGAAAGAAATAATGATAAAGCTATAAAAGCAATTGCCAAAATATAGTGGAAAATATATTACCTAAATGGGAATTTTTTGAAAGAAAATAAAAATGCATTCTAGTGCTTAGTCTCTTACGTCTTCACGGTCAAAGGATGAGGGAATCTTTGAATTAACGTGCGATATTGTAGAAGTTCGAACATAATTTGGCTTTGCTTAAGAATGGACTATAAATTCGTTATTTCTTGGTCAGCGACTCTTTCTCAAATTGGCCTTTTGTTGACCGGAACGTGAGTATTCATTTAAAATCGCTTATATCTGTTTATTAAGAATATTATAGTAAGAATTGCCTATGATTACGTGTCAGAAATATGAACAATCTATAATATATTAACGTGTAAACCTACTATCATTAAATTGTAAATGAACTATCCTCGATTTTAAACCCGTCAAGACAAGGGTTTGCGAAATCTTTAGAACTGCTTCAATTACATTTTAATAGCGCGTTGATACGGTACTGGGAGGACTAAATAACCGGCGTAGTGGTCATTTGACGCTCATTGACAAGAAAGATTTCCCAAACGCGTAATTATTTTTACCCACATTATATATTTTCCATGTATTTTGAATCCAACAGATCATGTGTAACCTTTATTTATGCTCTCTTTTATTTGGTGTACAAAATATTGCAAGAGCGTTGTCCTGATACCGGGGAGGGGAGGGGGGGGGGGGGGGGGGGGAAGGGGGAGGAGACCCATAAAAGAATTCTGACCGGTGGCCTCCTCTCTGTTACTGAAAAAATAAAATCCCCCCCATCCCCAGTGAGTCTGATGGTCGACCGAACATAGATTACCATATTCTTCTATTTGTAAATTGTAAAGAAAGTTGTGTTCCTATAATTTGTAAAAGTGCACTGTTTTTTATTTTTTTTTATTTTGATATTTTGCTCAAACCCCCCCTCCCCTCCAAGGTTAAAAATGAACGGCCTCTTAAAAGACAAAAGAAGATAACACTAGTTCTTATTTTATCCATTATATTTCAACTCCACTCCTTGCCTAGGGATCACTCAAGCACTAATGACCTTTTTCATGTGACAACATTCTTACAATCACCGGTATATGTATATAGTAGTTTTTTTTCATGAATACTGATTGTCTTTTATTAATTTTCAGTCAAATATGTTTAAAAATAATCAAAAATGGAAGTACAGGACATATAGCACTATTCCCTTTTATAGCATGTTGTTCAAGGTAGGTGCATATTTTCATTGATATTTTGTGATTGATATAACACTGAATCCAGAAATGGCAACCAATAACTATTGTTCCTGACTAGCTATATATAGCTTCTATCATAGTATGTTAAAGTATGAACACAATCAAGTACCCTGTGAGCAGAGTCTCCTTTGCCTTCCTTCTCTCTCACGGGGAAGGCAAAAGAGACTCTGCTCGCAGGGTACTCCTGCCAAGGGCATTTGATATTTTTCTCATGTATCCATATATTCATTTGTTTGTTTATAGCGGTATATTATGGACCAAGTATGGAATGCTTAAAAACGACTTTCCTATAGCGTTTGTTAGTGCCGCAGCAATGGTTTCACAAAGTGTATATATATTTATTTATTATGTTAATACAAGAGATAAGGTAAGAAAATCATCATTATAATATTAAATATACCTATTTCTTAAAATGTCAGAATGAATTGTGAATTATAAAACATGCAGCTAATAACATTGCATGTTTTACCAAAAGTAATTGTGATTATAGACGGATTTCAAAACAAGGTTTCATAACAAAACAAGCTTATATAATGCCTTAATAAATGAGGCTGGCATATATTGTGGTTTTGAATATTTTTAAATTACTGATATTATTGCTTTGCTGATTTACTATTGTTGTAATTCAAAGTTGTGGTTAATTGTATTTTTTTTAGTTTAATTGTTGAAAATGATTGTGTATATTTTCTTACAGAGACATACAGGAATGAAGATTTTATGGTCATTTTTAGCAGTAACATTAGTATTATCATATGTCAAGTATTATGCATCTGACAATGATACAGCATTATTACATCTTGGATTAATATGCAGTGGATTCTCTGTTGCAGTATATGGTTCCCCACTTGTGTCCTTGGTAAGGTGTTATTTCTTGTTAATTAATCTCCCTAAGACTATAAGATCTTTGAGATCAGTTATCTCCTTCTCCAAGGAGATAAAAAAATACTTACTCTCACTCCAACTCAATCAACTTAAGATGTAATTTACATAATCAAATTTTAATATATCTTAAATTTGTAAAATATTTTGATAGTTATCTGCTTCCTTCCCTTTCATTATTCACCCAAACATAAAGTTGAACCTCATTACTAAAGACTAACTCGATCACTTTATGTGATCAGTTTATTTAGTTTTTAGGCACTACCTCATTAAAACTATCTTTATACTTTAGCCTATTTAACTTAATTTTTTATACTACTAATTATGTAAACATCATGTAAAATGTGTGAAATAAAATTGATTGATTGATTGATATTATTTGACCTTCTTATTGCCTGCTTGCCTGCTTGCCTGCTTGCCTGCTTGCCTGCTTGCCTGCTTGCCTGCTTGCCTGCTTGCCTGCTTGCCTGCTTGCCTGCTTGCCTGCTTGCCTGCTTGCCTGCTTGCCTGCTTCCCTGCTTGCCTGCTTGCCTGCTTGCCTGCTTGCCTGCTTGCCTGCTTGCCTGCTTGCTAGTTTCTTGAGCATTTGAATTCAGAAATAAATCAGTTATAGTCAGCAAAGCAATGTAAGTTTAAGGATGGAAAAATCAACAAACTAATTAACAAACAGTAATGAAGATCTGTGGTAACATATCAAAACAACTAAACATTTTTGATTCAGAGACAAAAAATTATAATTTAAATATACATCCTACACCGAATCAAAATATGGCGACCAATTTAAATAACTATTGTTATTGACTCACTAGCCTCTCATTCATGTGAAAACTCCATTGTATTCCATCATGAGCTTGAGGCTAGTCAGTCAAGAGCAATAGGTTGCCATATTTCAATTCGGTCTATAATAAACATGTTTTTTTTTACAGGCCCAAGTAGTAAAAAAGAAAAGTACAGAATATCTAACGTTTTCTTTGTGTCTTGCTAATTTTATTGTATCTTTACAATGGTGTGTGTATGGCTTTATAGTACAGGATCATTTTATTGCGGTAAGATAAGTGAACTATTATTATTATCCATTTGCTCATTCATTCATGTACAAATCAGACTATTCATTCACTAATCCAATCATGCATTTATTTGTCCAACCATTTATTCATTTATTAATCCATACATTCACTTACTCATCCATTCATTTATCCATTCATTCATTTATCCATTCCCTCACTCTCTCATCCATTCAGCCATTTATCTATCCAATACATTCATTTATTCAGTCACTTTTCTATCCATCCATCCCTTCATCTATATGTCCATTCATTCAACCATTCATATATTTCCATCCATCCATTGATCTAATTAGCTAATCATTCATTCATTTAACCATCCATCCATCCATTCATTTATCTATCCATCCATCCATTGATCTAATAAGCTATTCATTCATTTATTTAACCATTCATCCATCCATCCATTTATTGATCTATACATACATCCATTGATCTAATTAGCAATTCATTCATTCCTTTAACCATTCATCCATCCGCTCATTCATTTATCTATCCATCCATCCATTGATCTAATAAGCTATCCATTCATTCATTTAACCATCCATCCATCCGTTCATTCATTTATCTATACATACATCCATTGATCTAATTAGCTATTCATTCATTCCTTTAACCATTCATCCATCCATCCATTTATTGATCTATACATACATCCATTGATGTAATTAGCTATTCATTCATTCATTTAACCATCCATCCATCCGTTCATTCATTTATCTATACATACATCCATTGATCTAATTAGCTATTCATTCATTCCTTTAACCATTCATTCATCCATTCATTCATGTATCTATCCATCCATCCATTGATCTAATTATTAATTTATTTAACCATTCATTCATCTATTTATCCATCCATCCATCCATTGATCTAATTAGCTATTCATTCATTCATTTAACCATTCATTCATCCATTCATTCATGTATCTATCCATCCATCCATTGATCTAATTATTAATTTATTTAACCATTCATTCATCTATTTATCCATCCATCCATCCATTGATCTAATTAGCTATTCATTCATTCATTTAACCATTCATTCATCCATTCAACCATTTATCTATCCAATCCATGCATTTATTTATTCAGTCACTTTTCTATCCATCCATCCCTTCATCTATATATCCATTCATTGATTTATCTATTCTTTCATCCATCCATCCATCCATCTATCCATTCAACCATTTATCTATCCATGCATTTATTTATTCAGTCACTTTCCTATCCATCCATCCCTTCATGTATGTGTCCATTCATTGTTCAAGTTTAAGTTATTATGAATTAACTATAAATTAACTATAAATGAGCATTAATTTTTCTTTTTTTTTCAGTTACCCAATGGACTTGGAGTGTTATTAAGTGTTATTCAACTATCTCTGTTTATATTCTATCCATCAGCCCCACAAAAGACAATTGAATACACACCAGGCTCAAAGCCTGCAAAACTAGAAATATAAATGATTCAGTATTAATAGAAATAGAAATAACTGTATTAATATATACGCATTTTTATCTTTGGAGCAAGGGAGCACGGCAGAATGTTGTTTGTGCTTTGAATATATTCCATCTTTTAAATATTTTCGTCAATTGACTGACCAGTAGAAATGCGGGCACAAGTATTATTGCCAAGCGAGTCCCGAGAGTGGTAAGTCCTTGCGAGCCCTGGACTCGCTTGCAGAGGCAGGCGTGCCCCCATTTTTCACTTGCTAGCGGATAGTCCCATTAATTTATCAAAAGCCATTGATGATGTAATTTAAAACTTTCAAAAGATCAAATATATGCAACCAA
The DNA here is from genome assembly GCA_949775045.1 of Metridium senile. Classification (NCBI taxonomy): domain Eukaryota; kingdom Metazoa; phylum Cnidaria; class Anthozoa; order Actiniaria; family Metridiidae; genus Metridium; species Metridium senile. Next base: position 49,997,522 of record OX459096.1, on the reverse strand, counting down.
AACAACAGTCTGCCGTGCTCCCTTGTTTGGAGTTATAAAAACAATATGACAATTTTAATTGTCACATTCAAGAATGGTTGCATTAATTGGTTGCAACTATATCAAAAAGGTTTTCATAGTAATTTAATGGTCAGTAGGTAATTTAAAAAAATACAATTTCTTACATCTATAGCTATCTATTGTGATATTATGATGGTATTTATATCTATACATCAACCTTTTGTGAAGTTAAATTTGTAAAAAATATGCTTGAAAATGAACCATATAATATATTTTTAGAAGAAGTTATAATAATTGAATTATTGGTTGTCAAAATTTGAAAGAATATATTAAATAAATTGATGATTAAAGAATTAAAGAATTGAATAGAATTATTAAGGGAGAAAAGAAAAACTGCTGTAAAATGAGGAGAAATCTGCATGAAAATAAGGAAGGGAGCATGTTTGAATGTTGTATAAATTCCTCTTCCCTTAATTTCTTGGAAAAGAAAATTAAAATTAATTATTAGATGCTGGCCTGTATAAGCACTGCTGAAAATAAATTGACAAACACACACTATATTATGTGAAGTTTCATTGAAATGTAACACTCTTTCTCTGATCGCAGCCACATTGTTTTTGCAACACCCATTTTAAGTGTATCATTTTTTTAAGTCAGCAGCTCTCCTTTTTAATTTTGGCTTTGGCAGAACTGAATAGGGAGAAAAACAAGAAAGAATAGCTTAAATAAGAGGGGAAGATTGGCCTACCTACAAAACTCGATTTTCTATTAAATTCTATCAAGTTCTAGGATTTGTCTTGAGTTTGATAAAGAGGGTCCTGAAGAGGTAAAATAGGTTGGGATTGCATGGATGCACTGGGCCATGGGACTGGGATTTACAAAATAATAAAAGAACAATAGAAAATGGGAATTATGGGGTTGAAAACTTGAGCAAAACTGATGGGATTATGTGATTTTTGACTGGGATTTGGTCCAAATATAAACTGGGAAATGGGATTCGGACCCCCTCTTCATGCAGGACCCTCGATAAAGGATGGTGAAGCATGATAAAATCCCCATAAATGTGGGTTTTTTTTGGTTTTCATCAGTAAGTGTTGGTAGAGCATTGAATTAACATGCTCAAGGTCAGGCTTTGAGGTGTAACATCTGTTATGAAAAAAAAATAAGGCCGATGCATATCTCTTACACGATGGAATTAAACAATTATATTTGATAAACTGTTTTGTAGGATATTTCTCGGGATACCTGTTGTTTGGTACAGTCCCTGGCGGCCGTAGAAAGGAACGCCTTGAGGATCTTACTCAGCCAAATGTGCTAAAATTCAAGATTTTGGATTGACGAGAGTTTTTGCCATTTCTCTCGTTCTTGCAGAGCAATTTATCGAATAAGAAGTTAACCTGTTTAAAGATCATATATTTCCCAACGTTATTACTATAAAATATGTCTAATTCTAAAAGACTGGATCTCTCGATTCTCGATCATTTGACGCAACTTCAAAATGCCATTTCTGGGGAAAAAGCAGAGACCTTAGAGGGTAAGTGTTTCTCCTGTTAACCATTTTTATCGCTGTTAACTAGCAGAAATCTTTGATGTAAACTAACTTGATTATTTAAGGTGGCTCGACTGAGTATTTTTGAAGGGCCACCGTCGCTGTTTGATCGCAAAGTACGTCGCGCGTAGAAAAATAATTTCAAATTATTTTGCATGGCGAGTTCAGGCATAGACTGAAGTTTGTTCTAATGTTTCAAATATTGCAATCGGAATTAGCAATATTTTTTTATGATAGAAAAGTAGTTTTGACAAATACGACAATTTTAGGCGAAATAGAGTTTTCTATAAAACCGCATTGATTGTTTCACAAACTTCAGATCAAGGTCTTCGTCGTTGCTGAAAATAAAAGATTTAAGACTTATATGGAGGCATTTTTGAATAAAACGCTTTTAAACATTTACACAACAAATAAATTAAATTAATCAAGCATCCATTTCGCTTGATCAAAAACATCCCTACAAAAGCTCAGAAAAAGTTGCTTTTGGTCTCATTTGGTCAACAATTGTCTTAGTTATCCGTCTGGCGAACATGAACGAAATCACTTCAGGCTATTAGGACATACATGATTTTTCGTTTGGTGAGATATAACTGCGCTTTTTCTTCTTTTGTCTAATATTGCACACATTTTTACAAAATATTTCAAAAGTTAAAATTTCCTTGATGAATTTTTTTCTTACCGCAGCATTGGCTTTTTGAAATAGTTACTCATCGATCTCTGCAGTTTTATGACCATTGATAGATTGGAAGATATCGAAAATAATTTTCAAAATAGGTAAACTTTTCGACCGCTTACTCAAGGCTCGAATTGTTTTGGTTGTCCGAGATCGCTATTGTCTATATTTTGTACTCAAGTTGTGAATTCCGATATGCATTGTCACCTCACAAACAACACTTGACTACCGTTCGTTTATAGCCGAGCAGCTCCGAATGTGATCGTTTGAATATGATATTATAATGATAAAGGACGGTAACGCAATTCCAGCTGATATGCTGTACTTCGAATCATTGCGCCCTGTGATTTTTCGCTTTTTATCAAGTTTAGTTAGAGGCATGTTATTCGAAGTACTGCATATCAGCTGGAATTGCGTTACAAGCACCCATCGTAACCGTCCTTTGTCAATATAATCTAATATTCAAACGATCACATTCGGAGCTGCTCGGCTAACGAACAGTAGTCAAGTGTTGTTTGTGAGGTGACAATGCATATCGGAATTCACAACTTGAGTAAAAAAATATAGACAATAGCGATCTCGGACAACCAAAACAATGCGAGCCTTGAGTAAGCGGTCGAAATGTTTACCTATTTTGAAAATTATTTTCGATATCTTCCAATCTATCAATGGTCATAAAACTGCAGGGCTCGATGAGTAACTATTTCAAAAAGCCAATGCTGCGGTAAGAAAAAAATTCATCAAGGAAATCTTAAGTTTTGAAATATTTTGTAAAAATGTGTGCAATATTAGACAAAAGAAGAAAAAGCGCAGTTATATCTCACCAAACAAAAAATCATGTATGTCCTAATAGCCTGAAGTGATTTCGTTCATGTTCGCAAGACGGATAACTAAGACATTTGTTGACCAAATGAGACCAAAAGCAACTTTTTCTAAGCTTTTGTAGGGATGTTTTTGATCAAGTGAAATGGATGCTTGATTAATTTAATTTATTTGTTGTGTAAATGTTTAAAAGCGTTTTATTCAAAAATGCCTCCATATAAATCTTTTATTTCCAGCAACGACGAAGACCTTGATCTGACGTTTGTGAAACAATCAATGCGGTTTTATAGAAAACTCTATTTCGCCTAAAATTGTCGTATTTGTCAAAACTACTTTTCTATCATAAAAAATTATTGCTAGTTCCGATTGCAATATTTGAAACATTAGAACAAACTTCAGTCTATGCCTGAACTCGCCATGCAAAATAATTTGAAATTATTTTTCTACGCGCGACGTACTTTGCGATCAAACAGCGACGGTGGCCCTTCAAAAATACTCAGTCGAGCCACCTTAAGTGTGTATTTTATCATCTTTCGTCTCCATAATAAGGTGGTTTGTAATCAAAACAATGCCTTTAATTTTGTGACTTTGTTTAGCTACATGTACAGTCTGATTTATACAGAATTATCCATTTTGAAAGTGTTTATACAATATATTTACTAAAAGAATAGCTATAACTTTCATAGCTATAGCTTTAACTCTGGAACAGGGTCTATAAAATCGTAATCACTTTCAGAAAAAGGATATCTATAATAGACCTTTTTGACAAGGTTATTGCAGACATCTTACCTGGGGTGCAAAATTCCTGGGGCGAGCACAATTTTATAAGTAAACAGGTAAAGATTCTAAAACATTTCAGCAACAAGTTTAGAATTATAATCTAAAATTCCTTGTGTGTTGAGTTCTATTTCATGTTATTATGTGGTTAAAATTTCAGAAAGTTTCTTTAGATCATTTACGAACAATCACTGTCTCGATTTCTCGCTTGTGACCTTTACGACAAAGCGGCCATATTATGTAACTGTTTGTAAAGAAACAAGGGAGAAATACGAATTTGTGTAACTCGATATGATGGTTAGAAATCATAGTCAGATTTCAGTCATGTTATGATCGATAGATATAAAACCTCACTACCACGGAAATTTCAACCTCTTGCAGTTAATGCTCACAAATTTAGAACAATTAATTTAAAATCTTTTAATTCTTCCCTGTTTTCTTATGAAATAATTGCGCTTGTTTGCACCCCCCGGCAAGATGGCGGCAATAACCTTAAAAAAGTATATTTTACAAAGCATGTTAGCATGCCATGTCAAGTAAGAAATTATGTGAAAGTATGTGTATAACATCATTTATGTCAAATGCTGGCTGGCTGTCATACATACACTATCAGGCTGTTGCATCATCTCTGGAACAGGGTAGTGATTTTAGATTTAGGTCAATCAATTTCCTCTCAAACAGGTTTAGTGTTGAAGGGCAACATAGACACTAAATGAATGACAGCATAAACACACACACATGATATGGATTGGTTAAATTGAAAAGATCATTTAAAATTCAAATAAATACATTATATTCAAACTATAATACAAACATTCTATATTTCTGCAATAACCTAAACAATAACTGAATAATTGAATCTATTTTAAAACAAATTTGTCTCAAATGACCTTTCAAATGATTGAGGCATAGTTAGTACAGGCTAGCTTTTGACAAGGTGAATCAATCAGTTATTTAATAGGTGCATCTACAGCAAAAGAATCCATCTCAAGAATTATTAAAAATTCTTAATAATCTGTTAATTGTTTTACTTATGTAGTTGCCATCCAGTGTTTGGAGCAAGTTTTCAATGTAGAAAGTTATGATGATAATCAAAAAGAATCACTGAAAGTTGATAAAACATTGCAAGAAATATTTGACACCTATGTCAAAGAGCACATACCAGAGGAGGTTTGTATATGTTTGTTTGTTTAAAGAGTAAAATAACATACTGTTGCTGATGAACAAATCTGTTATACTAATGCCCATATTTCTGGCTAAACTGATAATAATATAATAATAATAATAATATGCCTCATTTATATAGCGTTATATCTCTCGAATAGCTCATAGCACTTTACAATCTACTAGTGTGTATATGGAGGACTTATCGGACTGCTGAAAACCAGCAGTTTACAATCATGAGTGTTGTTAGTGAATGCCTCCGAGGCCAGATCACCGTTGTACCGGGAGACAATCCTCTACTCTTTGCGAACATAGCACAATGGGATCTTTAACGTCCACCTTATATAGGATTAAAGTGAAAGCAGATGGGACCTCCGGTTTTACGTCCTTATCCGAGAAGACAAGGCACATAGAGAGTAAAGTGTCTTGTCCAAGGACACAACGCAATCGCCTGGGACAGGAATCGAAATATTAATAGATAGAAATATTAATTGTTTTTCACAGAAAAGTGAAAAGCATACAGTATTGGAACCTACAGCTAAAGACAGAGAAAGAGCAGAGGAGCTCAAAGGAGAGGGTACGTTTAATCACATTTTTATTCATTGATTTCACTTTATTTATAATTGAATAATATTTATTGTATATTTTAGTCTAGAATCTGATCGGGCAACTACATCTCTTCCATTATAAAACATGATGTGTCAATAATTGAACATTAGAAAGATTAGTACAGACATTGTATGATCAGGATTACCTTCTACATGTTTCAAATGTTTCTTGTTTCAGGAAATCAGCTTATGAAAGGAGAGAAATACCAAGAAGCAATCAACTGTTATACACAAGCTATAGAATTGGATAACACAAACCCTGTATACCCTTGTAACAGGTAAAACTTTCATTTGACTAGCTTAAAACACCAACTATCATTGTCAATAACAACATAAGGGGACACGTTGTTTGTTTGATACCAGTCCTATTATCCCATGGATAGCTTCATTCATGCGCAGTCGATCATATACTAGCATGTTAGACTGCACAGTATTAAGTAACTGTGTTCGTTCCCAAAGCATCATGGGGGACTATACGCGACATGACAGATAGATAGATAGATAGATAGATAGATAGTCTAAAAGGTAAACCTAGAGTCTGGCCCTCTAGCCCGACTAATAAATATTATTATTATTCATCCATCACCACAGGGCGCCCAGCTTTTTGTCGTTTCTTTTCATTTTTCTTTCTCTTATTTATGCTAATAATACGCTATATTATGTTTTCATCGGGATTCCTGTGGAAGGAGACAGTTCTGACCTATCGTTTAACATGATGATGTAATTAACCGTAACTCAATAGTAGGATAAACTCTTATCTGTAACACACTCTCTAGTAACAGTCAATAATTGAGAAGGGCCGAAACTACTGCTAGATTATCGTAACAGCACCACCGCTACTTGCCCTGACCAGCTATTTTCAGCCACTCTCTATTCGTGACACAATCCATCTAACAATGCAAAGTAAACCGTACAAGTAAAAACTTGAATAACAAAATCCACGATCATAAATCAGTAGTTGTTACTCGTCTAAGAATAAAAATTATTTAACGGCTTAGTTAAGTTTCGTAAGCTCCTCAGTCAGGGCAACTAGCGGTGAACATGTAACTAAAACTAGACTTTTAAATATTGCTGCATAGCATCGTATTATTTCAGATTTCCTCAAATTTTAACATCCTAACATAAAGTATGTTTATTACACAAACGTTTGGAGGCTTTATAACAATGAAACAATGCTTAAAACATTTTATATATGAGTTTTAATTGAGGCATCTAGCAGTGTTTCAGCCCTTCTATACATTAACGGTTACTAGCGAGTGCGTTACAGATAAGAGTTAATCCTCCTATCGAGTTACTGTTAATTACATCAATACTGTCTCATACCACAGGAATCCCGATGAAAACATAATATAGCGTATTATTAGCGTAAATAAAGAGAGAGAAAAATGAAAAGAAACGTCAAAAAGCCAGGCTCCCTGTGCCATCACATGGTTTAAGCCAAGAGCTTAGATGTTTAAGTACATTTCATCAATAAATAAAAACAAATGAATAACTTTTACTAATACATTTTCTTCTAATCTCTTTTGTATTAAAGGGCAGCGGCATACAGTAAGCTAAATGAACACCAGAAGGCTGTTGATGATTGTCAAAGAGCCCTCAAGCTAGACCCAAATTACAGTAAAGCTTATGGACGAATGGGGTATGTCACAAGTCATGTGATGTATTAAAATAATTTAAAGTCTTTTTTTACAGCAATTTTATAGAATTTGCTTGTTATTTAATTTTCTATTCATAATAATAACAATTAACAAAAAGTAGACCTTATTACGTCCTTTTGGGAGATAATTATCTTCAAAATATTTTTATTGAGAAAAACAGAAGAGTGTTGAACAAGTACCTTGATGAATTGTGTATTGTCAGCGAAAAAAGAGCAAGCTAAATACAGTCTATCAATTTGATAGAAAAATACAAGATTTTTGAACTGTTTGAATACGTATCTACATCTCACTCTGTGGTTTATTGAACTCAGCAAAATGACCTCCTACCAACATATGTGGCTTCATAGCTCAGTTGGTAGAGCATTGCACTGGTACTGCAAAGGTCATGGGTTCAAATCCCGTTGAAGTCCCGATTTTTTTTTTCGGGCTTCTATAATTGCAATTGCATAAATTGCTTTTTTCTCCGCGACAATCATAATCATACACACATGTTTGAATACTAATCAAAATGTTTTACTCTATCTTTATAAACAGTCTGTCGTATCAGAAAATGAACGACCTTCCCCAAGCTCAAGACAGCTACAAAAGGGTAAGAAAGAAACACTGTGATATATCAATCTTTGCTGGAAAGGAATTCATAAGCTTTAAATATTACTTTTATTGCTTCTTGCACTGCTTGCTTGACATTTTCTTCAATGAATGGCTAGTTATACTATATTTATGTCGAACACAGGCTATTGAACTAGAACCAAATAATGATTTCTACAAGAACAACCTGAAGGTCATTGAAGAAGCCATGGGACAAAGACAAGGGGCACAACCAAATCTTGGGCAAGGTAAAACAAGAAACAATAATATTATTTTAATAATAACTAGACGCCCTGTTGGCGACTTACTGGGCTACCTGGATTGCTCAGATTTCCTAATTGATCTGATAGTTTTTTCAGTCTGAGTTTCAATTATTAATTAATTTCTCGGATTAGCTTGAGACCATTTCAAACGAATTAATACGTATTTGTTGCTGTTGTTTTATTTGTATTATTTTTTTATTCTTCCTCTTTTTCCCAATGGTTGGTCCGTTGATCCTCTGGTCCTTGATCCACTGTTTACCTTTACGGGGAGTCTCGTTGACAGTGAGTTCAAAAACGACGCCAGAAAAAGAAAGATAGAATTTGGGTTATATTTGAGGCGCTTTGGGCTGTTGGGAGTAGTTTTCAGACAGGCCGATTTGAGCTCAGTCTTTATTTGTTGTTGTCGCGAGCTCGAGGTTTAAGATAGCCTGCGTTACATCCAGTTTATTCCCCGTAATAACTGTCTGCGAAATAACGAACATATTCGTGTTCTGAGCCCCCAGCGAATAGCAGGGAAATATATAATAGATGCTGATTGGCTGTTGACCTTAGTAGTAGGGATTGGTATGTTCTGGCGCATTTTTGCCGTGATTACCAAAAGCTGGATTTCGTGACTGGATAAGTTGTGTGACACCACGGCAGGATCTACCAGAAGGATAATACCCCTGTCAATCAAATTTTAGGTTAAAAACGTCTTAGGTATCCGACCCTAGGTATTCAATGCTAGGTTGAAAACATCCTAGGTATCCGATGCTAGGTATTCGATGCTAGGTATCCAATGCTAGGTTAAAGATTTTATTCCTATGCTAATAAACAATCCTTGGATTTGCGTGACTCCTAAACATGACGTAAGTAGACGGGTATTTCCCTGTTACTAATGTACATGTTTGAACTTGCCCAAGGATGGGGGATTTCCCGATGACATCACCGAGGCAAGCCTAGACATGACTAATGGTTGGGGATTACCCTATGACTAATGGCTGGGGATTACCCTATTTATTAATAAAAAAATTAATACTTAAGGCTTAAAGAGATAATTATATAATATATTATTATGAATAAAAAAATACAATTTAAAAAGTTTGATACAACAATTCTTCCAGAGGAATTAAAAATATCAACTATGACACTAACCGGGAAATTTGATACAGTTTTCAATTTGGAAAACATTGCTAAGTATCTAAAACTTTGTAAAAATGGGATTGTTGGAGTTAAACATACTGTTATTAATAGAACTATTATTAAACCAAAAAAGAATATTAAAACTAAGAAAAACAAGATAAGTAATAAAGGCCAAGTTTCATTCTTTAACCAAGCTAGTGTTATAGTGCAGGTATCAGAAGATAAAAATATTAATATTAAACTTTTTAGGAATGGAGCGATTCAAATGACTGGTTGTCGTCAAATTAAGGATTGTTACAAAGCTATTAATATTTTATGTCGAGAGTTACTAAAGGTAAGAGCTGTTTATAATCCAAAAACAAAAAAAATAACAGATATGTCATTTATAAGCAATGCAAGTAAATTAACTGTTGATCAAATATATAATTTTAATATTGTAATGATTAATAGTAATTTTAATCTTAATTTTTTAGTGGATAGAAATCAACTATACCAGGTTTTATTAGATGAAAATGCCAACTGTTTTTATGATCCAGTTATACATGCATCAGTAGATATTAAATATAATTACAAGGGTAAAAAGGATATATCAATTTTTGTTTTTGAACGTGGTTGTGTTATGATTACAGGTGCCAATAACTGTAAACAAATTCGTGTAGCTTATAATTACATTATTGATATTATATATAATAACTATAGTAAAATTAAGAATGTTGATAATGAAATTAAAAACAATATTCTAAATTATTTTAAAAAAACATAGTAAAAATAAATAAGGCTTAAAGGTTTATCACTTTATAATATTATAATGTCAGAGAATAACATAAATAATGGGAAGTTTTATAATATTCATCCTGTGTATAACTTATACGCAAGTAGTAAAGATGGTTATATCATCCAAATAATAAGACAAAATCAAATGAAAGGTGTAATTCATCATAGTGGTTATTTAATGGTAACTATCAGGAAACATGGTGAAAGTAATAGAAAAAATTATTATGCCCACAGATTTATTTGGGAGTGTTTTAACGGTTTGATAACAGACGGTAAAGTAATTGATCATATCAACAATATAAAAGATGATAATAGATTAGTTAATTTACAAGTAGTAACACAAAAACAGAATTGTAAAAAGTCTGCTACGGGTAGGGATTACTCATTTGCTTCTAAGAACCACCAGAATAAAAAATGTGTAAAAGCTACTAATATTGATACAAATGAAGAAACATTTTATAATAGTATGTATTCTATTAACCAGCATTTAGGTGTTAATCCTGGGATTGTTAAGATGGTGTGTGAGGGGCTAAATAATTGTAAATCAGGTATATCAAAGGTAGATAATTGTAGGTATAAATTCAGTTATATACAAAAGGAAGACTTACCGGAAAATTATAAAAAGTCTGCTAACAAACGTCCAAATAAGAAGAAAAAAGCATTTGATAAAGAGACGGAATAATTATTATCCTGACCCTTTTTGAGTGATAACAAGAACGTACTATACAACTAATACTTTCTTGTGTTCAATATGCTACAATATTATCTAGTGTTTTCTTTTTTAAGCCATAGTATAATATGGGTGATTTTGGTTGTTATTAATCAATAACGTAATAAAACGGGACTTTCCCTTTGTGGGTCGGCACAATCTACCGAAACATGTACCAAGCTAAACCAGCTACACCAACTGTTATCACCGCTAAATTAGTTTCATGTGTTTTAGATGATGGTTTGGGTTTGATATTTGGTTTATTAAAATTATTGGTTTTACCAGAATTATCAGTATTGTTTGTTTTTTGTTTATCATTATTTGACTGATGTGGTAGTTTTGTTTTTGAACCTCCATGATCGGGTAAGCCTGATGATTTTATTTCGTTGTTTATATTATTAACACCAAAAATCATATTACTTGTTGCCTTCAAAAGCTTGTTGTTGTAACCAATGACTGAATTAGTATTAATCACTAACCAGGGCTTAACGCCAAATCGAGTCTAACTTTAGCTTGTTGGATAGCAAACTGGTATCTCTGGATGCTTTTAGATATGTCTCTCTCAATCGTGGAGCTTTCGAATAGTTTCAAAAACTCATCTTGAGTCTCTAAAGCAGAGCCACTATCTCCTATGATCGATGATCGAGTATTTACTTGAGAGCCTAGAACGCAATAAACAAAGGCTTCGATAGATTGGTTTAAGCGAGAAAGCCCAGCTCTTGTCAGTCCTTTTCCTTCCTCAGGTATAAACCAATTGTACTGTGTTCTATCCTTATGTGTACTTTGATAATATCCTGTGTATTTATCATTATTCGGGCTTACATAATGGAATGAAAAGAGATCATTATCCGTTGAACTACCAAAAAATCTAAAGTCTGGGTTTTTTATTCCAAATTCGTTACAGATCTTTAAAAAACCTCCCTTATTATATCTAGTTCCATTCCACACGAAAGCACTATCCCAAGGAAGCGGTACGCTTAATTCACTGAGTATTCTTCTGATGGTGAAAAGAACATGGAATCTAAAAATACAACCAATTTGTGTATCTCCCTCTATCAGAAAATACGGTATACCACATCCTGCGGTTGCACACCAAACAGCAAAATTAAGCTGTTGTGACCAATATTTCATATTAGGTTCAGTTGCCCAAACCTGATATTCGGAAACATTGTCAAAGGATTGTGGAGTTAATTGAAAAATATCATTTATTTTTGCTACGAAAGAATGTTCAGGGGTAACGAATATTTTTAATAGTAGTTTCTCAATATGATTTTTTGATTTATTATTTACATTTATACAAGGAAATTCATATTTTTTATTTGTTAATAGCAGGCTCTTCGGAAAACGCGAACCCAGAAAGTCACGTATATCTTCAGGTTTATATGTGTGTCCATTCCAGCTTGGAAATTCGTATAATGTTTTAATCAGATTGCCATTATTATCAAATGGATCATAATTATCACCATTGAATAAGAATTTTACATTACCACCCTCATTAGAAAATCTGTTTTTATTGTATTTTGGATATTTGTTGATGAAATCATTCCACTTCATATTGTATTATATTAATATAATATGAAATTAACTTTTATATATTTAATACATTTCTTTGTTATATCTAATCTTTGTTATATCTAATCTTATAAATATAACCACCATATGGTTCTCTATTAAATGATAAGGTTAGTTCTTTGGATTTACTAGTTGTCCCACAATCTCTTTTTTCACTTCCTCTCTCATTTTCTCTATATCCACCAGATCGTTTTTTAAAAACTCATTGTTTCTTTTAAATCTTATATCACTTTTCAATGTTTCATATTTTTGAAGCTCAGACATGATTAATGTGAACTCTTTTTCATCAATTTGATTATCATGCAATGCTTTAGAAACAAGGTCGCTAATAGTGTTCTCCTTTGATTTGATTAGTTGAATGGTTTTCTCATGCTTTGATATCTTTTTAGTAAGACGTTTTGTCGCAATAGCACAACCAGCTGAAACCAGTCCTAGAGCACCCCCAACGGCGCTCAGAGGTATTCCAACAACAACACCAGGCCCTGTAAGGCTTGTCCCTATCCCTGATGCTGTTAGTAAACCACCTAGAGTTCCAGTTGTAATAGCTGATGTATGGAAGAACGATCTTACTCTAACATACTTCTTTCTTACATGTTCATAATGCTTAAGCTCAGCGCCTAGTTGAGTTATAACCATATTAACCTTATGAAGTCGGAAATTATCACCTGATGGTTGAGGAATCTCAGGATAAAGCGTGTCATAATCTGTCATTATATATAATATAACAACTATTTTATTTTTTATATGATTTCTAATACGAGATGCATTGGATATAAACCATCCTTTATTAATTTATTATTTGTATCTGTTACCCAAAACCTAATACTATTGATATAGTCATGACTAACAGGTATGTACAACCGCTCTGGATTGTAACTTATTGTATCACTAAAACTTTTTGTGTTGATATACGTCAACGCTTGAGAATATTTATTATTCTGCATAACCTGCATTGAATTGATAATGCTACAATGTATATATATAGCACTTGGGGTTTTAGATATTTTTATTTCATTTCTCGATTTTGCTTTGAGATTAGTGTTAAGATTTAATAGCTTTGCTAATGAATCATTTAACATAATATCTGTGCTCGGGATAAAATAGTTTCTCTCTATGATAACAGGTTTTTCACCAATAAATAACACTTTATCAATTATACTCTTTACTTGAGTAACATTAGAGTAATTACCTTTCAGAATTCTTAAGAGGCTGTCGGCCTAAGAGCGGATAAGGCAAAAATCGAACCATCGCCGATTTCCATGATTTTTTCAGTGAACAACAACTATCATATGCCATCAACAAATATCACTTTGATTTGGATGAATTCGATTTTTTTGGTACTTTACGAGACGATTTTCGGCGACCCCTCGAAACTCGCTAATTGAGCGTTATTGACGCGGCAATAAAGCAGTACGTATAGGTGTTCACCGAAATTTTATTATTCAATGAAATAAACTGAAATTTGTACACATGCAAATATCATCCTTGGGCTGTATTCTAAACGTTAAATGGCTGAGTTGTGTTACATTTCGACTGAGATATGATTTTTTTTAAATGTATACCAAATTGTCAAAATACGCTTAGCGGTAAAATGCCTTCAGGTAAAAGCGATTTTCTCGAAAGTGGGACCTAACTTTAAGATAAGTCTGTTATATTTCAAAAGTACTAGGACCAGTCTACAAACTTATAAAATAAAATTTGTGGGCACTCTTAATAAACTAGCCGAACGATGACTTCAAAGTTCACTCAATTTTGCTAAATTCAGGAAAACCCATTAATAAATCTTATTTGTCGGTGTGACGGTATAAGGCCAAATTTTGAGCCGCATATCTTTGAATGAGTATAAACAGTCCTTCAAAAGTAATTTTGATAGTTAAGTAAGCATTTAGGACATTTTTAGGTTTTTAGAATGATTTTAGAGGCCGTAATCTACTGATCAATTTCATGTCTGCAATATGCAAATTAGATACAAATGTTTACATCAAAGATCACGCGATCTTAAGATTAAAACTTATTTTATTCAAATCATTAAAATATTAAAATATTATACAATATTATAAAAAGTTTTATCGATGCTTTTTTCAGATATCTTAACAATTTTGCTCACACTTTCTAATAGTGATAGAGTGTATATCATCCATTAGTCGCTGCATGTACATGTTACGTTTACCGTTCACAGTCTTGATTTTTTTTCTTGATCAAAAGAACTTGAGTGTTTTCTTTTTAACAGCAGAGAAAAATATGCAAGACAGATTTGTTATTTAAAAAGTTTTCTGGCTTCGCTTTATTAGTTAATGGCACTTGTTTGTTTCAATTACACGTAATTGGCGACAACTAGCGCCAGACTGGTTGTAGTTGTGTTGTAAGTCAGACGTCCCGTTCAATACTTTTACCAATGGCTTTTTCGAATTCTCCGCCCAGTTGTTCTTTCCATGAAACTTTAAAGACCGAATGTGGTTCAAGTAGAAGGAGTAGCACACATTTGTTGATATCTGACTGCGAAAAAATATAAGACGCGGGTGGAAAAATATAAAAAAGAAACCAAAAAAAAAGAATAAAACACCAGTTAGGGAGAAAAAAAATAGAACAAAATCTTGTTCCAAGCCACACCCAACAACTTCAGGATTCTTGATTAAAGAACCATAATATAAAAGTATATATTAAAGTAAAACAAGGCAGAAACGAAAAAAAAATTAAGATATGTGAAACAAAGAAAGAAAGAGAGAAAGATAGAAAAACATAAAGAGAGATAGAAAGAAAGAGAGATAGAAAGACAGACAGAAAGAGAGACAAAAAGACAGATACAAAGACAGAAAGAGAGATAGAAAGAGAGACAGAAAGAGAGACAGAAATAACAAAAAGAAGGGGAATAAAAAGATGGAACGTGGATAAAGAAGGAAATAAATAAAAAAGAGATCAGTGAAAGGAAAAAAGATAGCAGAAAGGAAGAAAAGATAGGCGGGTGGAAATAATCAAGTCAGTTATTGTCAAAAGGATGAACGTGGTATCGCGTTATACTCAAATTTCCCACTTATACGAAAAGGACTCTATACTCAAAGTACATAACAATATGTTCGTGAAATATTACTAATACTAAATTTTATTGTATAGATAATAATTTTTTTTTTATCGGAAACTAAAACACTCGTATTTTCCATGTTTTCACTAGTGAAATGGAAATTTTATGTACCAAATGTCCCGGTGTACCCACACGCCCTAAAAAATTTACTGTCAGTTTCTTGTCGCTTGATCCTGCAATAAAAGGCGGCTCCTCGAATTTAGAGGTAAAACACAAAAGAATTTAGAGGTAAAAAACAAAGAATATTACTATTTTTGAATTGAAATGAAATTGAAATTAAGCTGAAGCTTATATGTTTTTATTTTAGGCTGCGTTCATTATGTATGGCAGAGGGGAAGGCAGGTGAAAATTTTAAATGCAAACAAATCAAAAAAAATTCCAATCCTCCCTCACAATTCTCAAAAAAATTAACAATCCCCCCTCTCAAGAATAAAAATTTATCCACTCCCTCCTTGTTATCCCCCTACTTTTCTGACATTCCCCTTTCTTGTAATTTTTTTCCAGATCCCCCTAAATTTCACCTGCCCCCCCCCCCCCCTTCCCCCCTCTGCCATACATAATGAACGCAGCCTTAGTTTGCCTCAGTTTGTCTATGCAATCAAAAAGCTTTGGTTTGCCTCAGTTTGTCCATACAATCAAAGAGCCTTGATTTGCCTCAGTTTGTCCTTCCATCAAAAACGTTGGTTTGCCTCAGTTTGTCCATACAATTAAAATGCCTTGGTTTGCATCAGTTTGTCCATACAATCAAAAAGCCTTGGTTTGCCTCAGTTTGTCCATACAATCAAAAAGAACATCACACGGTGGCTTGAAGATACACATTTAATTTTATTGTGTTAAAAACAACATAGTACTCGCTTGCTGTGCTCGCTCGTAAAATATTATTTTTTATCACTCGAAAATAAAATTCATATCTAAGCGCCACCGTTTAATATACTCATGTACTATTTCATATTAATTTTTTTCTTATATATTTTTCAATTAGCAATATTTTGGACAATTTAGTAATGTGTTTCACAGTTATATTGCAAGCGCGTGACAGGCGCGTAATACTTCAGCTGCAGATTGCGACCGATCCTCTTTCACTAGCAGGCAACAAAACACCCCCGGGGGGGAGGGGGGGGGGGGGTACTCCCTTTGTCCAAGTGGTAGGAGTGATCGGCGGAGGTTTTGAAAATGACTCCTAAAAGGTACGCACAGATACAAATAAATCAGAGTAAAAATGACCATTAAAACTGATTTTTGAGCCAAAACTCTAAAAGGACCCTAAAAGATACGCACTGGAAATATTTTAACCCTAAAAGGTACGCCGATCACCCCTACCACTTGGACAAAGGGAGTACCCCCCCCCCCCCCCCCCCCGGGCAAAACACCGTAAAAATTTCTTACATATACATCGTTAGAACTTTAAAAGTATTGTATAACAATTTAGTAGTTTAATAGTTTGAATAAAATAAGTTTTCATCTAAAATTAGGATTGTGTGATCTTTGATGTAAACATTCGTATCTAATTTGCATATATTGCAGACATGAAATTGATCAGTAGATTGCGGCCTCTAAAATCATTCTAAAAACCTAAAAATGTCCTAAATGCTTACTTAACTATCAAAATTACTTTTGAAGGACTGTTTATACTCATTCAAAGATATGTGGCTCAAAATTTGGCCTTAAACCGTCACACCGACAAATAAGATTTATTATGGATTTTCCTGAATTTAGCAAAATTCAGTGAACTTTGAAGTCATCGTTCGGCTAGTTTATTAAGAGTGCCCACAAATTTTATTTTATAAGTTTGTAGACTGGTCCTAGTACTTTTGAAATATAACAGACTTATCTTAAAGTTAGGTCCCACTTTCGAGAAAATCGCTTTTACCTGAAGGCATTTTACCGCTAAGCGTATTTTGACAATTTGGTATACATTTTAAAAAATTCATATCTCAGTCGAAATGTAACACAACTCAGCCATTTAACGTTTAGAATACAGCCCAAGGATGATATTTGCATGTGTACAAATTTCAGTTTATTTCATTGAATAATAAAATTTCGATGAACACCTATACGTACTGCTTTATTGCCGCGTCAATAACGCTCAATTAGCGAGTTTCGAGGGGTCGCCGAAAATCGTCTCGTAAAGTACCAAAAAAATCGAATTCATCCAAATCAAAGTGATATTTGTTGATGGCATATGATAGTTGTTGTTCACTGAAAAAATCATGGAAATCGGCGATGGTCCGATTTTTGCCTTATCCGCTCTTAGGCCGACAGCCTCTTAATAGTACATTACCTTTTAAATCTGAGATGGTTCCTTCACTACTAAGATTCATCATCTTATTTACGAAATTACAAGATATTAGTGATATCTGCTTACTTTTTTGAATCGGGGCATCAAACCAAATAGTGTTATCAGCTACTGTTTTATCAATGTGTAGTATTGTCATTCTATATATTATATATTCATCTTTTCTTTTTATATCTTTCTACAACATACAAAACGACTGCAACAATTAATAACCATGCATTCTTAGCAAGGAATCCTACAACCTGCCCAGCAGTTCTAAATATGAAAGAAGCTATTGCACCAACCATACCTGGAAGTATCTGACCAAGCTTTTTGCCTATGGCTTTTAAACCATTACCCACACCTGTCGCAACAGATGTAAGACCTGCTTTTAAACTATTGATGATAACACCTATAATAGTACCAACCGCTAAAGCTATTCCTGTAACAGTAAGACCATACTTTTTAATTATCTCTTTGATTCTTTCTCGTAATGGCATCCTCTCATTTATACGTTCAATCTCATCCTCATTTTGATCTATATCTCGTAGTGTTTCTCTTTCTTCATTTTCTACTTTTTGAGTACGATCCACTACATCACCATCATGTACCTTTAATTGTTTTAACCTTTCTTCTATCTGTTCATTTGTTACCTTGATGAGAGATTCTTCATTTTCGAGCACTTGTATCCTCTCGGGTATTGTTTGGCTGTTGTGTTTTATATTTTGTAGTTGGGTTATGATTTCTTCCTTGTTATTTACCTGTCCCCTACTAACTTGATCAGTCATTTGATCAACTATATTATTTAATTCTACAATATTTTCAATATTTTCTTTTTGTAATTTTTCCTTTTCCATTTTTACTTTATTGAGTTGTTCCATACCTTTCTTTACCGCTTCTTCAGCTTCTTGGCGTCGATCGAAATTTGAAGGACCTAAGTCTTCTTTTATTTGATTAGTTAAAGTTGAAACCGCGCCTTTATAACTTTCTGTGTAAAAATCACCACTTTTTGTATTTATTCTTCGGAATTTTGAATCATTTGGACCCTTTACGTTCATAATACCATTGTCATCATAGAGATCATAACCATTTTCTCGCGTAATAATATTTTTTTCAAACCAAACATCAAGTTTTTCCTTTGCATATTTGTATCTCATAATGTGTTCATTCGACCATCCAAGTTTTCTTTTTAAAGCCCTAGGAATTTGTCTTTCATCAGATCCTAGTACCTTCCATTTTTTGTTTAAAGGATCATACATTTCTATTTGACTTCCCCTATTTAATCTAAAAGATTTTAGAACATTTTTATAATCAGGTTCATTATATTCTGGATATAAGTGTAGAATTTCATTAGTTAGAAGAGTAGCATATTTTTTATCAGTTTCTATATCCTCTTTTTTATCAGTTTCTATATCCTCCATATTCGCTAACTCCATATATTCTGGTAGTTTTTGGTGGGGATTAAATCGATGGAATTTATTTCTAAATGCTTCAAAAGCGTATTTAATTCCTTTCCCAAATTGTGTGAATTTTTCAAACAAACTTGTACCTGTTGGATCTTTGAAATAGCTCTCCTCGTAATCAGTATAATGTTCTTCAATCTCTTGATTAATATCAGCTTTACCCTCTTCTGTTAAAGGATCAAAATCAAATCCACCTTCTGCCATTTATTATACTATTTACAATAAATATTTTTTTATACCGGGTCTTATGTAATCCAGTAAAATATCAGGTATAAAAATAAATAAATTAGGAGCGAACCCCGCCTTTACTGCGGCAACCTTTTTATTCATTCATATATTATTCCTGCTTATTTTATGGTATAAAACCCGGTATAAACTAATAAACAAAATTACAAAATTTTACTAGCAACATAACCAACACCTAACATACCACCACCAACATACAACAATTCATAATTCTTTTGGGTTGTTGAAGGTTTATAATAGTTACTAAACTTTGGCTCTTCATTCATATTAAAATTATTTTCAGGATGTGCTTTTTTATACAGAGTAAATGCTATATCAGTATTATTTAGATTTTTATCAGCATTCTCCTTATTAGCATATTGCTGTGAAAGCCAATCTTGATAAGCCTGTCTCTTTTTTTGGTAATCACCCATTTGTTTTTGATATTCTTCAATAGCTTTGTCATGCCTTATTTTTTCTTCATCAACATGCTTACTATCAAGGTACTTACCAAGATACATAGATCCTGTAAAAGCAGTTGCGTTTAATACTGCACCTGCTACCATCATAACTACTGCTGATGCCATTTATATATTAATATAATATATTTACTTTTATATGATTACATATTTTTAGGAATGATCTTTTGATCTTCAAGATATTGCTTAGCATACATAGTTGCAGTCAATACAAGGACCCATTTTCCATAGTTAGTAAGAGATGATGATGGGTCATTGAGGAATGATTCTTTCAAAACCTTCTTACCAACATAACCAACACCAGCGGAAATTCCAATGATTACGACTGATTCCATAGCGGTTTTAACTATTTTGTTTTCAGTTGTTGTACTTGACATTTATATATATATTATATACATTTAATTTTTTATATGTATTTTTACTCCATACCTATTTTTCTCGGTATTTTTGATGGTTGTGATGCTGGTTTTGTTATTTGTTGTGGTACTTGCTTTTTTATGGGTTTTTCTAAAACTTCACTCTCTATATTAGATTTAGGTGTGGGAGTTTGATTATTGCTCTTCCTCCATCTAAAATATAAATCTGTAGCTGTTAGAGTGATACCAACTAATGATAAGGCAGTCGTAAGACTTATTTCAGGTATCCATTTAGAATCATTATTTTCCTCTTCATCTATATCATTATCTTTTTGAAGAGCTTTTTTAGCTTTTTTATGGTACTCTGCTAAACGTCGACCCGCTGCTACCTTCTTTGGATTCTTAACACGTTCGATTTTTTCTTCTGGTTCCTTAGTTATTTGATCAACTTGTTGATTATCTTCTGACATATAATATATAAATATATTATATATTTATATATTTTCATAACTATTTGTATTTCTACCCAAGAGAAATTGTGTCTGCTTAAGAGTCTGCTCAAGAGTGCTCAAGAGTCTGCTCAAGAGAAATTGTGTCTGCTTAAGAGTCTGCTCAAGAGTGCTCAAGAGTCTGCTCAAGAGAAATTATGTCTGCTTAAGAGTCTGCTCAAGAGTGTTCAACAGTTTTCAAGAGATTTGTCAACTGTATCCTTAATATATTCATCAAAGTCATTAATTTCTTTTTCATTAGATTCTTTATTAACTATGTTTTTAAAATCTACATGTTTAACAATTTGAAGTAAACCACTAGCTAATGCCACGAATCGTCCACCTTTTAAAACAACATAACCAGCTGCATTAGATAGCTCTTGTCTAATCATTGGATTTTCTTTTAGATCAGAACATAGTGAATCCTTATCATCAATAGGTAAAATATAACTTGCTAACTCAGTTGCAGCCTCGATGGATGTGTCAACTAATGATCCTGTGACTTGATTACCCATAATGACTTGGTATCGGTTATGGTATTTTTCAACGTCTTTTGGTGGTAATCTCTTAACATCTCCTAAACTCATTTTCTGACCTGTATATGACTCTATTGTGCCAAGGACTGCTAAAATAGATAATTGTTCCCGTTTCTCTTCTATATCGGCAGTATTATCATCTTTCTTAACTGTTGATTTTCTCTTTCTAATTGGTTTCTTTTCTTCTACTATCGGCTCTTCAGGTATTGTTTCTAATTTATTATCAGCATATTGATCAAGTATGGAACTCATATATATATATTATATTAATATTATATTTATTATTTTAAACCATTTGGAATCTCCACACATATATGAAATGGATGACATAGACAAAAACAAATCCTTGCATACTTTTCTGATTTTAGTATTTTCATATATTGTTTTCTTTGCTCAGTGTCTAACTCTCCACCATATTCATCAAATAATGTCTGATTTGATATTCTATTCGGTGTGAAAAAACTAATTATACAACCTATATTATCCCTAAACGGTTTCGCAATGGATGTCAGATGTTGTGTTAACACCCAAACTGATATACCACCATGTCGTGCTGAAAAAGCTAGGTTAATAAATTGATTTGACCGTTTTTTAACCTCACTACTGGATGCTACATCATCTAAAATGACAAGTGTTTTATACCCACTAAAAACCATTTCAATATCTAGTAATATCTGGTTAAGATCATCAATCTCACTACTATCAGGTTGGATAACAATAAATCGTGGATCATTATTAGCAAAACCTTGGTATGTTTTATTTTTTGAGTATGTAGGACAAACCAAAATTATATACTCAAATATTTTTTTATATGAACCTCTTAGGGTATCAACTAAAAATTGTGTTTTACCACAGTTAGTAGGTCCGACAATTATACAATTATATGGTACTTGATATTTTAACTCTTCCATATATTTATATTATAATGTTAATTTTTTAATACGTTATCGATTTCAAATCAGAATTTTCAACTTCAAAAACAGCATCACCCACAACATATGTGAAGCATGTAATATTATTTGTTGTGGCTGTTCTGGTAATAGTGAGACTCACACCGTCTTTCGTGCTATTCAGAATACCCGCACCATGTAAAATATTATCATAAAATGTTCGTAGATCTATCCATACGGCGTATTTATCAGTATAGAAATTCTTCTGTGTGATATTATCACTCAAACCATATCGTTTGATAACACTATCCCATATATCTGTAGGTAACATACCTTGGCTATATATTTTGTTTGGCTTTCCTTTAATATTTATCTTAATTTTTGTTATATTAGGATTTACAAACTTCTCACTATCCCTAGTACCATCTGTAAAAGTCTCTACAAACAACATTAAAATGCCAGATAGACTACGTCTAGGGGCGTTCACTTGCTCATTAATCAATGTTGTATCCTTAATTATATCAAAATGTTTGTAAAGATGTATATGTTCATAATAAAATCCTTTTCCTATTTGATAAGTAATAGCTGCATCTTGATAAAGAGATTTACTTTGAATTGTTTCATATTCTAGTTCTATATCACTAAGCTTATATTCATAATTTTTAGAAGTATCAGTTGTAACACTTATATCTTTGCTTTTTGGAAATTTAATTTGAAAAATAAGATCATTATTCAGAGCTCCCATATTGAAAACACCATGATTATCTAAAAGTTCGTGGGATAATGGTATTCTATACCTTTTACCATAAATTCTGCTAAGAGTAACTTCTCTACTATCATTAGTCACCTTGTCACCAGCTCCTGCTCTTAATTTCCTCATATTAGAACTAGAAATACCCTCACGAAGCATATTTTCACGTTCTTTAGCAGATTTAAATAGATCACTATAGGTCATATACATATCATAACGATCAAGATCTTGAATAGTTTCACCACCATAAGAAATTTTCATACTTTCAACAAGATTACGCCCGAGATTGTTAATAACTGTATTGTTCACATGCCCCATATTGAGTGTCAGATTAAACACCAAAGCAATACTTTTAGGAACATATACATCATCATCATCTAGTTTTGGTATATTAACACTCAATGTTTCACCAGGTGATGCACTACTCGGATTAAATGTTACTCGATGTAGTGTTCTTTCTGCTTTCAAAGCAAATGGTTTCCTTGATTCATAGTTAACGTCGAGAAAATGTGATATCGATTGACTCATTATATATACTGTATATAAAATATTATTGTTTTATATAATTTATATATGAATAACAGAAAATTATCAAACCATTATTATAACCCACAAGGTTATTGGAAAGGTTATGAGGCTATCAATAAACTAGCAGAGACTACTAACATTGATAAACCCATTGTCAAAGAATGGTTGGAAAAACAAGCATTATGGCAGATATACTTACCAACCCCGAAATACATACCTAGATGGCATTGGAATGTTGAAAAAGTTAACCAGATACATCAAGCAGACTTATTATTTCTACCTCATGATACAGTAAAACGAAAGACTTATAAATATGCTCTTGTGGTTGTTGACATTGCAAGTAGATACGTAGATGCTGAGTCTTTGACGTCTAAGTATTCAGCAGAGGTATCCAGAGGGTTTGAAAAGATATATTCCAGACGTTTGAAATGGCCTGAAACAATTATCATAGACCCTGGTACTGAATTCATGGGTGATGTCACAAAGATAATGAAAAATAAATCTGTTAAAATACAAAGATCAGAAGCTAATAATCATAGAGCCCAAGCATTAGTCGAGCGCGCTAATCGAACCATTGCTGAGAAACTATTTAGCTATCAGTATGCAAAAGAAATGAAAATGGAAAATAATGAAAGATCTCGTGAATGGGTTGAAAGACTGTCAGCTGTTATACGAAGTATAAACAGTGGTGTAAAAAGAATAACTGAAAAATCTCCTATTGAAGGAATAACAATGAAAGAGGTAAATGAAAATCATGTGAATTATAAAAGACCTGTTGGATTAGATGAAGACCGTCTTCCTCCAGGTGTAAAAGTTAGATATTTGTATCAAGCTGGTGAGTTGGAAGGTGGTAATAAAAGAGCTACAGATCCTATATGGTCATTAGGAATATATGACATTACAAGAGCTGTTGTATCAGTTAATCAACCTGTGTTATATTACCTCTCTGATGGTGCACCGAAAAGAAATTTCGTCAGAGAAGAACTACAAGTTGTACCTGAAGATACTGAGCTGCCACCTGATAACGTTTTAAAATAATTTGCTTGACTTACTGGGTTTATAAACTTTTTGTAAAGCTATTCTATCATAATTATCAATTGCATTCTCATAACGCATTATATATCCATATCTTTCATGGTCATATAGTCATTCATCAATGTTTTTATAACCATAGCATCTGTATGGATACCATCTGTGTTTATAACACGTTTGTCATCATCTCTTGATAAAGCTACTTTATTAACCGTTTCTGTATATATTTGATGCTTATGACTTCTAATAACGTTCATTTTTCTCAATGTTTGTTGCCCTTCGAATAAACAATTTTTATAATCTTCGAATGTTATATCCTTTTTAACAACCGATTTCTTAACACCTTTACATCGTTTTCCAACTTTTTCATCATCTGTTTTATATGCGTATAGTTTTGCTCTAAGACCTATAAATTCTGTTATCTCTATACCTGCAGTTTCATCCTTCATCATTCCAATAACTTTCTTATTCACTCTCTGTTTTACCCCTAAATGGTCTTCTGGGTAATTGCTCGTATCAAACTTTGCCTCAATATCTTTCTCAATATCTTTATAAAAATCTTTTGTTTCTATCTCATACATAAGACTGTCGGTATCTGTGAGAAGTAAATTTGCTTTCTTTCCATACTTTGGTTTGATATAATTATAGTGAAAGTCATACATTAGATTCTTTGAAAGATCTAAGATTGACATCCCAACGTATATAGGCTTATTAAATATTAATTCTGTTTTACCCATATGAATGGCTGCTAGATTTTCTGAAAATATCGTGCGTTTCTTATAATTAGGTCGATTGATTAATTTTGCTGTTTGTGATTCATCTGTTACTAATCTAATGTCTTGTCTGTTACGTATGTTTTCCATAGTCTTACCAAATACACTGTTGTTCATAAGTTTGAAAAAGTCTTTTTCGAAATCATTTTTTGCCTTCGTACGAAGTTCTGTATTAAGACCAATATATTTTTCCAACCATTTAGACTCCTGAAATGTTATCCCTCTATGAATTTTCGTTATTTTCATTCCTAGTTTTTCATATAATTGCAGAGTCTTATGATGAACCACATATTTAGTCTTATTTTCTAGGTTAGGTATTAATTTTTCAACTTTATTAACCATTATTCTCTCAGGTGCAAGAGGATATTCATTATGAAGATTATGCAATTCAACGGGATACTCTAAATCAACCTCTAAGATACATGGATGCTTTTTCCAATGTTTGAGTTCACTATTTTTCATCCATCTAAATCCATGAGTTGGTAGTTTCTCGGACATAGCCCAGCCGTATAAATTATTAGCATCTAGATATTTGATGTATACTGATCTTTGCTTCTTATCAAATGATTTCATATATCTGTTATTAGCTTTTGCATACCGTTTGCTAATCATGCTAATTCCACCACGGATACCTTTTTCTATCATAAGTAGCATATCAGAATCTGTTAGTAGTTCTAAATTAACCCCTGTCATTTTCAACATAGCATCCCAAGATAATCCCGGAGCTGTATAATACCAACATGGATCTAATTTATAATTTCCCATACATACATCTCTGAATGTCTCAAACACATCAGCTAAAAGGATGACGTCACTCTTAAGATACAAATTATGATAATCACGCATTGACTTAATTTTGAATGTTTTCCATACTTCCTGTGCATGTTTGTAGGCATCATCTGAAATATCACAACTATTCAACTTACTATAAAATTCATCTTTTGTAGGTAGAGATGTTTCATTTAATTTATCTGGTGAGCTGACATAATCATATGGATAAACACCTTTTCTAAGCAATAGGTTAAGTTTTTTACCTTTGTAGAACATATTCATATTCCTACATTGATCCTTCTCTAGATTACCAACTAGTGAATCCAACGAAGAAGCCATAAATTTGAAACTGTCAACGAATCTTATCTCTCGTTTCACATTACATATTTTACCTTTCTTGTTTTCAAATGTATCTACTACTATCTCCTTTTTGAAACTGATATATTTCTCCTCATTGTTTGGGATACAATCTATTTTACCTTGTGTAACACCTAGATTTTTGATAAATAAATGCGCATCATATCCTGCTAAATTATGAAATATCACCGGTATATGCTTCGGTATCTTGTAATTCAAATTACAGTCGTTATGTGCTGCCCCTCGATATTTACCAATAAGATGGTCATGATCTAATACTTTATCACCATTTAACTCCTCCTCACAGATATGACAGTGGGTAGCCTTATTATAGTTTTTGTTATCCTTGTCAGTCATTCTTACCTTCTTGTTGTAATGATATTTTGTATATATACTTCTAACTGTCTTTTCTATTGATTCCACAAAGTTTTGTCCTATATCCTCATCCTCTGACTTAGCAGTATATCTGAATATTTTTGGTTCATATAGATTATCATCATAGCATTTTACCATATAACAATAACCAGAGGGTTTATGCTTTTGATACTGTTGAGTATATGATTTTTCATCATCTGGTTGACTCGTATCTATACTCTCAGTGAAGCATTCAAAGTCTGCATATATTACAAAGGGTACTCGCATAGAGTGGTTATAGTTTTTAAATGATAGTGTTGTACCTTGTTTTGGTAACGTTATTTTAACCGCATCATGATTCTTACAATATTCCGAATGTTTACTGAGGGTCTTTTCTGTTTTAAACGAGTTAAGACATCTTTCACAATAATACCTCTTTTCCGTATGTTTTGTAATCTGTGAGGTTAATAGTCTACTAATATTTTTTATCCAACAATAGTGGTTCGTCTTATCATTCGAGATCATGAGTAGATTAATCGTTTGTTCCCTGCTTTTATTTTCACTTATTCTAACCGGATATACTTGATCATTTACATATCCGTATACGTTTATTCCATATTCTGGATTATTCATTTCAAATTTACCTATTTCATCCACTCGTACGGGAAACTCGATATTCTCCCAGTTGAATTTTTCAGCGTTTGATTTCACAGCTTTTGAAATCCTTTCTAAATCTCTCTTTGCTGGATAAATAGCTGTTGTAACTGCCCACTTGAAACATTGATTATCCTCGTTTTCTGGGTTAACAATAGCTTTTTTCAACTTGAGCTTCTGTGGGAGTTCAATCCAAGATTTTGCCGCTATAGGCTGGTACTTATCTATATGAAGATCCAAGTTTACCACCCTACTAAATATCCAGCCTGACCCGCTATCTTGGAAATTACTAACCTTTTCTAATATACTTTCAGTCAACATTTTGTAAACATCATCCATATCCGTTGCTTGTGTAATTATCATTATATTACTATGGAAATACCAAAACGTATACTCCACTTCTTTGTTAGGCTGCTTTTTGTAAAATTCACACTCTAGTAGCAACTTCATTTTGATTGGCTTTTGTTGTTTGTTAACTGTCTCTATGATATTGTTCTTATTCTTTTGGAGGAAGACTTTAGGATCCATCTTAACCTCTCCTTTTATTCTATACGATGTTAGAAAACCCTTCATTGCTGACTCTTTCTTTTGTACAGCCTCTGGCTTCTTGGGTCTGTTATAAATATCGTTTACTGTTTTCTTCAATGCTTCCACACGTTCATTTACTGACTTCTTAACTTCTGGTGGAATATAAGATAGAATCCAGTCTGCGAATTCATTTAATTTCTTTTGTATAGTATCCGTGGTAGATATAACCTGGTTTTGGTTTACATCCTTCGTCGATACTTTTGTCGGTTTCATAATAGGTACGTTGATCTCAGGCACTGCCTGATCCATAATATTATTGGTTGCCATACTATTACTGGTATAACGTGAGCGCGATTTACGTGTTTTTGTTTCGACCATTATTAATAATATATTAAAGAGTTATTCCTTTAAGTCATTTTCATATACCATTTAAAGAGTTAGTGGGAATTTCCCATCCTTAGGCAAGTTTAAACATATCCATTAGTAACAGGGAATTTCCCCGTCTGATTACGTCATGTTTAGGAGTCACGCAAATCCAAGGATTGTTTATTAGCATAGGAATAAAATCTTTAACCTAGCATTGGATACCTAGCATTGAATACCTAGCATCGGATACCTAGGATGTTTTCAACCTAACATTGAATACCTAGGGTCGGATACCTAAGACGTTTTTAACCTAAAATTTGATTGACAGGGGTATTATCCTTCTGGTAGATCCTGCCGTGGTGTCACACAACTTATCCAGTCACGAAATCCAGCTTTTGGTAATCACGGCAAAAATGCGCCAGAACATACCAATCCCTACTACTACCTTTCAAATTCTAACGAGTCCTCCCATTGGTTCGATTACTCACCTCAGTCTTTCCCGTTTACAAATCTAACATGGCGTCGAAAGGAAAAGAATGTTTATGTGTGGAATGAATGTTTCCATGTGACTTACCAAAGCCTGTAGGTAAATTGACAAACACATCTCCTTTCTCAATTTAAGAACGTTTTTACAGGTTTTTTCTGTTCTGGCAATAAACTGTCAACTTCAAACACATTTGATGCAACGCGGAAACATTCATTCCACACGCTTTCACTATAAACATTCTTCACATTCGACGCCATGTTAGATTTGTAAACGGGAAAGACTGAAGCGAGTAATCGAACCAATGGGAGGACTCGTTAGAATTTGAAAGGTCAACAGCCAATCAGCATCTATTATATATTTTCCTGCTATTCGCTGGGGGTCTCAGAACACGAATATGTTTGTTATTTCGCAGACGGTTAAAACGGGGAATAAACCGGATGTAACGCAGGCTAGGTTTAAGACTGGTAGAGTAATAATATAAATAAGAAAAAGAAAAATAAGATGGGCAGTTAATAAGGCAATTTGTGTGATTTGTTTCTATGTACCGGGATCCCTGTGTCACAAAGTGTTGACATTTCAATTCTAACCCTGAATTGTTTCATTCTAGGAATGCCAAATATGGGGAATATGGATTTTGCTTCACTATTGTCAAATCCTGCAGTAATGAACATGGTAAATATAAACAATTAATTGAATAATAAGTAAAATAGTTGATTGCGGTTTTCTGCTTTCTGCGAACTCAGACATTCCCACGGCTTGCTGTGAAATGCAATTTTTAGCTGCTGTCAATCAAGATTAATAAGTCGGTACCTTTTAAATCCTTGATTGATGGCAGCAAAATAGGTATTTCACTGTAAGTCTGAGTTTGCAGAAAGTCGAAAACAGCAGTATAAGTAAAATTGAACATTCAAGTTTGTTAACATGTCTTTGTTTTTCAGGCTCAGAGTTTTATGTCAAGTCCTCATATGCAGCAAATGTAAGTATGGTTTTAATTACCACAAGATACAATAATTGCATCTGGACACCCTTGGTGATTTGTTTTTTAATTTATTCATTTCTGTCATTGTTTATTTTATATTTCCTTGGCAACACTTTTTCCATTGGGTATTACTCTTTGTGAGTACTATATAGAGCTGTTCTCATTTACCTGTGAAATCAAGTGTATAAGTAAATATGGCTTTAAATATAATATTAGATAATGGCTTTCAAATAAATGCGAATGTGAAATAAAGTTAATTGCATTGTATTGTATTGGTATGTGTTCTCTAACTCTGATGAATGTCGAAATGTCAATAGATTTTCATTTTTTATGGTCACTCCTACAGTTCTGTATGAAGCCTGAATAGTGCTATCCGCCAGATAAATCCCTATCCAACGGATAACACCTATACAAATTCTATACACTGGATAACTATTATCCAGTGGATAACTCTATCCAGGCTTCATACAACTGGCCCCTGAGGTATTACTCTCATTTACATACAGGGTATCAAGTATGATGACAGGTGGTGCAATGAGTGGCATGGGTGGAATGGGGGCTACAGGCCCAGATGGTGCTACTGGTGGGGGACCTGGAGCTGTACCTGGAGCTGCACCTGGAGCTGCTCCTGGACCAGGGGGACCAGCAGGGATGAGTCATCTCTTTCAAGCGTAAGTGCACTATATATAATAGTGTTTGATAATTTGATTATATAATTATATTATATTATGAAAATTGTCCATAACACAAATGAATGATATTGTGCTTAAAAAGTCCATCTAAATTTTCATTTCACTCACTTAACTAAAAAATTGTTTACTCATTTAAATTAAGTATAACTGATAACTCCTCTTTCCATGTTGAAGTAAAATATGTCTTTCCTTTTCTCGACTGTACCTGTTATCTCTGCTTGCAGAACACTATTTTGTTTCTTTCATTTTATCTGATAATTTTCTACATTGAGTAGAGGCTTATAGCCAACGACCCCACTTGATAATGGCATAGATGTTTACTTACTTTTAACTGACTTGCAGAGCACAAAGATTTGGTGAACAGCTTCAAGAAACCAATCCAGAGCTAATGCATGACCTACGAGCACAAGCACAGGAAACCTTCCACAGAACTCCTGATAATAACCCTTTCTCTGGTGATTACAATCAACCTCCTGAAAAGAAAGGTAACTTGCCCGAACTTGTGATATACACAGTTACAACAATTCTTCTCAATATCATGTAAATTTAAATAGTTTTTTTGCTTGCTATTTGGTTTGTTAGTTCAAGTTGTTCGTTGGCTCGCTCGCTCACTCATTCGTTTGTTTGTTTGCTTTTTTGCTTGTATGTTGATTGTTTGCTCGTTACTTACTTACTTACAATAATTATTAAAAAAGGCAATTACATAGTTCTAATTTTCTGTTTCTCTTTCAGATGATGATCCAAAAGAATAATGAATTCTGAAACTGTTTTTAATGAAACAAAATATTTATAAAAGAAAAAAATCATTATTCAGGAACTCTATTATAGTTTCAAGTTTTGAAATGATTATTGTTATTCGCTTAGCTGCTTACACTAAAAAATAATAATTCAAAATACTATTAGACCAGACTATAAAGTGAAGAAAATACATACAGTTAAATATAACTATATCATCAATAAAATCATTTGAAATGATTATTTTCAACCCAATTGTGTGTTTTTCATATTTGAAAAATCCGTGCATAGACCAAAATGGCTAACGTATTGCTATTAACGTTTTAACCCAATTCCAATCTTTTGGGAATAAGATTCTTTGTCTTATGTATTGCAATGGCATGTGGAAACGTTTTGGAACAAAAGTTTTTATTTCCAGATGTTTTGAGTTGAGTCGAAACGTACATAACGCGTTTTGGTCTACTATTCTTGGTCGTAAATAGTTTTATGTACGTATAGAGCGCAAAGACCACATGTCCATGAAATAAAATCAAATGGAATTGAGGTAGTATGGCTTGTCCTCGTCTTTTATTTTCAAAAACACCCCTGAAAGATACCGGTCCTTTAAAAGGGCTTGGCACGGACATAAAACGGATTGAAAAATTTGCTACAATCTTGACAAAATCAACACGGTGTTGGTACGATTACATTTTGGACACGTTTAGGGGTGTTCTATCATTCTATCCCCGTCTCCCGATGCAATGTTGCTATATTCAACGAAGGAATAAATGTTTTTGAGATGATTCATGCGATTGTAAAGGTTCCTTTCCACCTGTAGCAACATTGTCAAGGGGGAGAGGGGTATTTGAAAAAAAAAAAAACAGCTAGCTAAAGATCGAAAATAGTGCACGTTTGTGAAAGATGTATGCCAAAAGCGATTGGCTATTCCTTTTCAAAATCGGAAAGATACAGATACAGATATTTTTATTTAGCATCATTTTTTTACATTACAATTTATACATGTATAGATATTAAAACTTGTTTGTAGATGCAGGCTATCTACAATAACCTTTGCAGGTTAGCCTAGGTAGACAGCTTATATATATAATAAATTGCAGAAAGAACGAAGCAGACTATAAAGATGCCAAATAAAATAAAGTAAAGTAGAAATAAAAGAATAATTACATAGAAGAAAAAATTTTACAAAAAATCAATCAAGGTAAATGGATATTTATAATTTGGTTAGACTATTAACAATAACATACAGTAAATCGATAGAGAAAATATACACATACATATGCATATACATAAATATGCATACATACGCAAACGCACCATAATCATATGTTCATGGGACTTAGCGCACCACGCGAACAAGCAAATTAATCAATCAGAATAAAGGTCAAGAAAATGATCTTTTAGTTTTTGTCTAAAGTTTTCCTTACTTAAGCATTTTAAGCTTTCCATCTAACTTATTCCATAATTTACAGCCCGAGAACTTGATATTAAATTTTCCGTAGTTGGTCCTAGGTGTAGGTAGAGTATAGGTAGATCTTGATGCCAATCTAGTGTTGTAAGAATGTCTTTCACTGACAGGTTTGAAAAAAGAGTCAAACGGTTTTGGTAGATTTTTTGAAAAATAATCATACATAAAAAGAGCGGTTTGAAATTCAACAAGGTCATCCATTTTCAATATTTTTAATCTAATAAAAATTGGGTTCGTGTGAGCTTTGAAGTCTGCAAAAGTCATGAGACGCACACACTTTTTTTGCAGAATGAAGAGTGGATTGATAGTACTTTTATAAGTGTTTCCCCAGACCACGACAGCATATGTCAAATAGGGGTAAACCATTGAATAATATAAATTCTTAAGGATGTGAGGATTTACATAATGGCGAGCTTTTGATATCATGCCAATACTACGCTTAATTTTACTAGATATGTATAGTACATGGGGTTTCCAGCTCAGATGATTATCCATCATAATGCCAAGGTATTTAATTTCAGATGAGTGTTTTAATAGTGTTTCATTTATGTGTATTTGAATGTTATGAGTAATTTTCTTTTGATGTGGACGAAATAGTTCATATAACTTGACTTATCTACATTTAACGAAAGTTTATTAGAGCACAACCAGTTAAATATATGTGATAATTGCTCATTCAAAGTTGACACTAATAATTCTAGGTTCTTGTTTGAATAAAACAAATTGGAATCATCAGCAAATAAATTAAAAGTTAAGGTTGAAGATCTATGAAAATCATTTATGTACAATAGGAATAGTAATGGGCCGAGTACAGAGCCTTGGGGTACTCCGCATGTAATTGGGGAAATGGAAGATTTGATTTTTCCTATCTCGACAAATTGTTTTCTATTGCACAAGTAAGATTCAAGCTATGATCCAGCTATACCCTTAATTCCATAGTATGTGAGTTTTTTGATTAGTATATCATGATCTACAAAGTCAAAGGCTTTACTTAGATCGAGGAATATTCGCCACATGAGTAGAGATTATTATCAATAGCATTTTGTATTTGATCAGTTATAGATAGAATAGCATGTAGGGTGGAATGTTTTCCACGGAAACCAAATTGCTTATTGAACAATATGCTATCTCGTTTAAATAGCCATTTAGTCGTTTACACATTAGTTTTTCAAGAAGTTGACTGAAAATTGAGAGTAAAGATATTGGACGATAGTTACTTACAGTAAGCTTAGATCCGTTTTTGAATATTGGTGTTACTTTAGCAATTTTAAAACTATCTGGAAACTTACCCTGAGAAAAAGATAGATTGAAGATATGAAGTAATGGTTTTGATATCATGTTCTTAATCATTTTCAAAATTGGGACTGGGATACTATTTGGTCCCGTAGCCTTTTTTGGATTCAGCTTGGATTCATCAATTTCCTTTTCAATTTCACTCAATAATATTGGTTCTAATCGAAACATATTTTGTGTTTTTGGTAGCATGTAATCATAAGGGGATGTATTTGAAATAGGAACTGATTCAGCTAGATTTTTACCAACATTTACAAAATAATTGTTGAAAGTATTCGCAATGGATATACTATCACATAGTTCTTTATTGTTTTCTGTCAGAAGTTTTGACGGAATATTACAATTTCCGTTTTTAAATCCAATTATTTCTTTCAGACCTTTCCAAGTATTTTTTATGTTTGTTTTATTAGATTCAAAATATTTGTTATAATAATTTTTTTTGCTTTGTTTAATTAGATGGTTTAGTTTATTTCTGTAGAATTTAAATTGATTATAATAATATGGAGAGTGCTTCTTTATGTATTTTTTATACAGCCTATTTTTAATATTAATTGACGTTCTTAATCCCTTAGAAATCCATGGCTTACTAGATTGTTTTATCTGTTTTGTACTTAATTCTTTAATAGGAATATGTTTATCAATAATATTTGATAATTTGTTATGAAAAGTTTCAAAAGATTGAGATGGATCGTTACAGCTTAGGGTTGGAGACCAGTCGATTTCTTGAATTTCATGGAGAAATTCATCTTTGTTAAAATTTGAATAATCTCTTTTAGTTACTTTGAATTGTTTGGGGAGAGCCGAAAAATTATTTATTATCAAGAAATTCAACAAATGTCGAAATTTAATTTTAAAAAAATTACGAAATCGATGATCTTATCCCCAAGTGATACGACAAGCATACCCGATAATTTACCTCTACTCAGTAGCACATGTGTTTCCAAAGATGAGAATATTTTTACGAGGAAAACTATCAGCGAGTTTTCAATGTGGATGAAACGGCTACTTCTTATTTTGTGAGTGGCATACAAACCTAAATTAAAGTTTAAATAAAAACAGAATGAATGCAAATAAATTTTGTTAAAAGCCGGTTTCAGAAATGCACCACGGTGTCTACTATTATATCCAATATGTCGATATGGCCTGGTCGAGCAAAGCTATCGGAATAGTCCCCTACAGTTCCTTGCGCCATCTTGAACGTTAACTGGGCCTTTGCATCGAGGCGAGACGAACGTTGAGCTTGCAATAATAATAGAGACACGTGAATAATTGTCGCGCAAGGTTTTGAATGGTCTATCATCAAACCACTGCAAGCTCAACGTTAATTCGTCTCGCTTCGATGCAAAGGCCCGGCTACTTTTCGGGTGATTAACTAGAAAGCTTGAGCTACTTTAATTGCCCTACACTTTCACTCAATAACTGTTTACAAAGATTGTAACTATAATCTGTTTACTTAATTATATTATCTCTTGTAACATTATATTGTATATGTAGTGTAAATAAACTGAAATTGATTGAATTCTAAGATGGCGCATGGAACTGCTACTGCAGATTTTATATATTTATTTATTATTTATTTAACAATTCGCCAAGGCAGGTAAGATTACAAAAGAACATGACGTCCCCTACTAGGTAAAATTACCCTATCCTATGCCCTAAGAGTAATAAAAGACCCAACCCACTTACACGCACCCCCGTGCTACAAAAGAGCGACAAAAGAAGAATTTAAATACCAACCCAGTTTCTGGAGCAATTTGTTGTGGCAGACAGAATCAAAAGCTTTGGCAAAATCCAGTAGTATCAGATCAGTCTCTAAACCAGCATCCAGGAGTTTTCCAATTTCATCATACACTAGAAGGAGTTGGCTCACGCATGATTTGCCTTTCAAGAATCCATGCTGAAAGTCATACAGTTGGCTTTTGATGAAGTCAGTCAGTGCAGAGGCTACTATGTGTTCCTGGACCTTTGATATAACAGGTAGTAATGAGATCGGACGATAGTTGCACACATCGTTACGCTTGCCTTTTTTGTGAATAGGAGTGAGATTAGCGTACTTCCATATATATTGGCTGAGATAAAAGCCATGACTTAATCCAAAGTTGATAAATGCAGTCAAAGAAGGGGCTAATGCATCAGCACGCTCTTTCAAGAAGATGAGTTACAGCCAAAGCCAGGCCAAGCATTCCTCAATGAATTGCAATAGGAAAGAAATAGAAGAAGAGATCTAGAAAGGATGGTTAGATTTCCGAGAGACGTTCCATAGTTACCCAAGGTTGCACAGATAAGGAGAGCAGCTAGCCGAGTGAATTACTGTGCCGTACCGTAGTCACTTACAAAAACTTTTGATTAATTTTTGACATTATTTTGACATTTTTTCATCTCAATCGGACCAATTACAGACATCAAAGTTTCTAAAGTCTCCGCCTCTCGATATAAACTCCGCCTCTCGATATAAACGTGTATCTGATTGGTCCGATTGAGATAAATGTCAAAATAATGTCAAAAATTCATCAAACGTTTTTGTAAGTGATTACGGCACGGCGAGTCGCACAGTAACTTCGGAGTAAGTATAAAAGAGAGAAACGACGAAAAACAACACGGATATAGTTTGGATATATATTAATTTTATACTATTATATCAGTCATTTGCATTATTACAACCATGCCACGTTTATAAATAAGACCACATTACATTATCATTATATATTCCTGCTACTAAACCACGACGCCTAACTTCAGAAAAATATAATTTGCTTCAAATAAATATACCGATGAGCTTCTTTAGAGCGTGTCCTTAACTTTAGTTACATATATTATCATAGTTATTTAATCTTTAACCAATTTCAATGTTATGATCATTTACTGCCCAAATAATTTGATGAATAATGGTGATTGTGATTGTGATTGTACATGTGATTGTGATTAATTGTGATTGTGATTGTGATTGTGATTGTGATATTGTGATTGTGATTGTGATTGTGACTGTGATTGTGACTGTGATTGTGATTGTGGTTGTGATTGTGATTGTGATTATGATGATGACTGTGATTGTGATTGTGATTGTGATTGTGATTGTGATTGTGATTGTGATTGTGGTTGTGATTGTGATTGTGATTGTGATTATGATGATGACTGTGATTGTGATTGTGATTGTGATTGTGATTGTGATTGTGATTGTGATTGTGATTGTGATTGTGGTTGTGATTGTGATTGTGATTATGATGATGACTGTGATTGTGATTGTGATTGTGATTGTGATTGTGATTGTGATTGTGATTGTGATTATGATTATGATGATGACTGTGATTGTGACTGTGATTGTGATTGTGATTGTGATTGTGATTGTGCTTGTGATAGCAGGGTCGTGACGAAGGATGTTTTCTCGTGATTGATCCCGATTTTATACACAAACGTTTGATCCCTGATCCCAAAAGTTCGCATAGTTTGATCTCTAATCTCACAAAAAAGTTCTGATCCCTGAATTTATTCAAACTTTCCTGATCCCTCTTCTGCGATCCCTGATTCCAGCTGATTCGGACTATGTGATCCCCGATCCCAGGCTTATAATCGATCCCCGATCCCAGGCATGTGATCCCTGATCCCACATCCTTCGTCACGACCCTGTTATAGTGATTGTAATTGTGATTCTAATGATGATGATTATTATCATGATGGCGTTATCCCGGGGACGTAGTTATATTATTATTATTCATGCATTGTTATGATGACATTTATATATAGGTTTTGGATCTTCAATACTCCGATCAAACTCCTCTTTGTATTCCTCCATGTCAACGGGCTGATCTTGAATGACCTTGACGCACATTGGTTGGTTTTCCAGATCAATATAGACAGATCCACTGATATTAGCACCAGGCATGTCACTGTAAACTCCATGGAAGTATTGGTGTTTATACTTGTAGCCACGTCTTTGCCAGTCACCCCATAGTTTGTCCAGGAAGCCGTGGTGAAACCAAAACTCAGGTGCATTAGCAGATTCTTCAAACGACATGACACCACCGATTGAATTGTGGAAGTCATCGTGCATGTATTCTCGTACGATTTTCTCAAATTTAACAAACTTTTCATAAGGAAATTGAAAGAGATTCTTAGCTTTTTTGATATCGGGTAATCTCTTAGAGAAGCACGTGTTGAATTCCCTTGAAAGACAAAACTGATCTTTCCCTTTTAAGATAAAACAAACAGACCAGTTGTCTTTCGAGAATGGTCCTGTGCGAACACAATTCTTCGTCCCTAGACCATTTCCGCCAAGACCATGAGGACCCGGATGCCAAACATCCCGAATGTGAGAGGCCCTCCACAATGCCCCTTTGCTTACAGCTCGGGTCCAGTCCCAATACGGTACAGTAACTCGACAGTCAATTTGACGGAGAAAGTTTTCAAATTTCAAGATATACCAACGATGCCAAGGGAAGAAGTATTTTATCTGATGGACCTCTTTGAACCATCTTGGATGATAACTTGTCAGTTCATCGTAGATTCGTTTATATGGTTGAACAGTGGACACAGTTTTGAGTGCGTCGATGTACAAACGACGTTCTTTTAAAGTCATAGATTGGAAATCTTTCCTTACACGGGAACAGTCTACCATTCGGCCTTTAGAGCAACGGCAGCGGCGATCACACTCATCATACACAATGCCTTTCTTGCAGGATCTGTCCAGACCTTATAGATAAAAAAATATCAATATAACGCAACTACGAATCCAGCTAAAACTCAACCCTTTGAATCCAACATTCATCCCTTAGAGTTCAGAGCCCATCCCTTGGAATTATGGAACACCCAGTCCTTAGAGTCCAGAGCCCGGCATCCCTTGGAATTATAGAACACCCAGTCCTTAGAGTCCAGAGCCCAGCCCTTGGAATTATGGAACACCCAGTCCTTAGAGTCCAGAGCCCAGCATCCCTTGGAATTATGGAACACCCAGTCCTTAGAGTCCAGAGCCCATCCCTTGGAATTATGGAACACCCAGTCCTTAGAGTCCAGCTAGAGCTCTCTTGGTTCTGATTGCTTTGGAAATAGAGCAAAAGAAACCATGACTGCTTAGGGACGGACCATTAGATTTTTGAGGGGGGGGGGAGGGGTATTTTTTTTGATCCCACTATAAGTATGTGCACGAATTTTTTTTTTCAACTGGCACGACCTTTTTTTTCAGAATATTTGCTGTGCTCGAATTTTTTTTCCTCTTTAAGGCTGTGCTCGCATTTTTTTTTGGTATTTGCCCACCCCCCCCCCCCCCCCCCCCCCCCTCAAAAATCTAATGGTCCGTCCCTTATAAGTACTCATCTACAAACCTTTATCTTTAATCAATTCTGATACGTCCCCCAAAGCCTTGTAGTCTTTAACACGTAGAGTGTATAGTTTAAAAGGCTTCCTTGTCATCTTACGGTCTCTTTTGTCGTTTTCGCCGATGGATAACGCGTAGATATCAGCTCCTTTATGATGAAGTTGTTCTGCAGCTAACGCAAGATGGTAACCATCTCTATCTTTATTTACAGCTGCTACTATAAATACCAATCGTTTCACATGTTGGTATTTTTTCCTAAAAACACCTTTCCTTGTCATATCGAGAGCACGTCGTAAGGAGCAATAAGATCCTCGAAGATACCTGAACAAATGAATAAGAAAAAATAATAAAAACTGTTATATCAAATTAAGATATATAGATCGAAGACTGATCAAAAGGAAGGCATCTTTTCAAGTTTCGATATGGCTAATACAACCGTAAATTTTTCAACAAACGCTAATACCGAAATGCTACCAAATCCAATGGTTTTTAAAACAGCTTTAAAACATCAATGTACGCGTGACTGAAATCATAGCAAGTTCAATTTGGCATACCTGATATTTTTCATAGCCTTGAGTGTACATTCCCTATTGACAAATTTATCAAAACTAAACACCAATAAAGGATTGGATGAACAAAGAATGACACTGACTCTGGTTGTGGACGGTGATATACTAAACTCGCTCACAAAACGCAGGGCAAATTTCCGTAAGGATAGGAAGTTCCGTTGACCACCAACTGCTGACGAGCTATCAAGTATTAATGTAAGATCGATGCGAGGTGGCAGCGAAGAGCCTAAAACAGAACATCATCAGTAAATCAATGATAAAACAATAGTTTCAGAAGATTCACTGCTAATGGTAACGCGCTTTACTCTTCTGCACTGGTCAAAAAGCAAATCTGAAAACCCAATGAGTGTAGGGTTTCTAAACAAGGAAATAGGCAAATTCAATAGTCAAAATTCACTGTTTTCAAAACTCGAGGACTGCATTGAGTGCAATGTAATACCTTTCTTGATCTTTGCAAAGCTGAGGATGCCGTCAGATAAGGATTTCGCAACAGCATTAACTTGGGAGAGTTGAGATGATGATCTTCGTTCAACATCATCGATGTCTTCATCTAAATAGGCTTAGAAAAAGAACATCGGGTTTTTAACTCAAATGTAAAACTATCCTTCAAAGGGGAGTTACAATCAGCAATCAGACAATTCCCCAAAAAAAAATCCTGCAGAGGAATATTGTGAGAAAAAAAAAATCCTGCAGGGAATCAAGACCCCCCAAAAAGGCTTGAACCCAAGAAAAAAAAATCCTGCAGACATTTCTTTCCGAAAAAAAATCCTGCACAGATTTTTTTCTGCCCCCTCCCCCCCCCCCCCCCCCCCCCCCCCCCTCCAGGTTTTACTAATGGTCCGTCCCTAATGAGTTTTTGCACAGCGTTGTCAAAATAGTAAACATGCAACTCGAAATTCAAATAATCCAATTTGAAAATTGTGTTTTTATTCTACATTCCTTCGTAATTTACGTACATTTTTATTTTTCATAGGTGAAACGAGAAAAGCAAAAACCAGCTGTAATTGATTTTTTAAATTATTTTATAGAAATAAAAGTGTTTATATCAGAATGTTTGTACT
This sequence comes from Metridium senile, assembly GCA_949775045.1. Taxonomy (NCBI): domain Eukaryota; kingdom Metazoa; phylum Cnidaria; class Anthozoa; order Actiniaria; family Metridiidae; genus Metridium; species Metridium senile. Next base: position 49,956,749 of record OX459096.1, on the reverse strand, counting down.
TCCTGCGCGAACCTCCTCTTTATAAAAGCTCGCAGCAATTCACTTATACCCAAGGAAACGACTATATATTATTTTATAAATTAATAAACTAGCTTTCCAGTGTTTGATGATAGGATTTCAACCCGAGCTAGTCAAATTCGTGCTTAATGTCATGTACCATGCAGAGTAACTCGTTCGTTAAGGTAGGCGTTTGTTGCCATGTCAATCTGGAAGTCATTTTCTGCCGTTGTTAATGAAATGTTTTCATCCTCATATTATAAAAGTCTCCGACTGGTCTGTGTTCATCAGCTACTAGTTTTTATGTGTTTTGTTTTATATAAAAGAGCTAAAAATACAAAATTACATCGTGGACTTTCTGTAATGAATTCAATTTTTTATTAGAAAAGAAAAGAAAACCTTCGTTTTTAGAATTTTTTGTCCGTTTTTTCTTTGTTTCTTATACTTTCTAATGAGACCTCGCCTGACTTGCTATGCGGTCTTCCCGTTACTGAGCACAAACAACTTTTCTTTTTAACAAACTTCTTTAGGGCGGAACTGATTGAGCTCACATCTTGTAAGTCGTCACGAAGTGAAATTTGAAAGATTAGTCAAAATAGCTATGGAAAATTTTAAAATGATTTCTATTCTAATCAAAGATATCTTGAACCTAAACTTGCCGACTTATGAGTTTGAATTTGTACTTTATCATTCATCGGGTCATGTTGGCGCCAGTTCGAAATAGCAATTGGTTTAAATTAACTGTTCAAATGATTTTAATTGAAAACAAATGAAAGAAAAGAACTGCTACAGAAGGGAAGTAAAAGACACCTTTAGTTAATAAATTCTAGCTAGTAAAAGGTTTTGACATTTTAACTGAAACGTTCAGGACAAGTTTTTTTTACTTTAATTGAACTTGAATTTAATATATATTATTTATTTATATAAAACTACTAGTTTTTTCAACTGTATCTATCCGTAAAATCACACTGAGCATATCAAATTCATGGCGTATAATTTACAGCTGTAATAGTTCATGTTTTTCTTCATAGGCAGACAATTTTTATGCACATGTTCTAGTATTCATGTAAGCATAATCCCTTAGTTATGCTCGCTTGAAAGTTATTGCATCAAATAAACGTATATTTAAGTGTAAATGTCTATTTACTCTAAGCTAGCCCATCGACAATAAGTTTCCTTACCTTGTGCATTACTTGGTCGACGACCACTTAAGGTGTACATCAGTACACAGAGAACTAGTGTTTTCATCATCTAGATAACTACTTTCAAGTTCTAAAAACTTATTATTGAGTATTGGGCAACCATGCATCACCACAGAGTTACTAGCGTTAACTGGCTCAACAAAAATTTTACAATGAAATTTATGACGACAAGATTTATTGTAATTTACCAGACGTTTCGACACAACCTGGTGTCATTAGCAAGAGTGTTTATAGATGTAAAGATTGAAGTATAAACACAGGCAGCCCAAATACTCATTACCTGTCAACGTTAGTTGGTTTCCCTTAGGATTTACATGCAGGGCAGTGCGAAACAAAAAACCGGGGGCACCCAGAAATATTTTAGAAATCGCTAATTGTTCGTTGAACAACTCACAAACAACTATATCACCGCACGTAGTTTGACTGACCTATAATACATGATAATCATTTTGTAGTTATAGCTGTATAACGTTTGAATAACGGGTTTTTTTACGTTTCGTAATATCTGCTCTCCAACTATAACCTGAAGAGAAGAGAAGCCACAGAAACGTCGGGTAAAACAATCAATTTTGTCGTCATAAATTTCATTATAAAATGCAAATTCCTTATATAAATCGCATCAATTTTGCATGCTGACTTGTGATACGACGAGTATGAGAAAGATAAAGTGACTCTTAACAATTGTCGTTTTTTTACCATAGTGATGAACTGCTCACGAATTTAATTTTACCATGGCAACCCCAACAATTATTAAGTTATTTTACTATCTTTATTAGTTATCAGTAAATACGAAAAAAAAAGCATAATGCTTTCTAAAGCTAAAAAAAACAAATTTTTGTCTGGTATACATAATTATTTTATCGCATTGTTTTAAAACTATAACTGCACTTATCTTAAAAAGGTTGGCTATTTTTGAAAAGTATATATTTGTCATGTGACCGTGATATTTATATATATTGTGGCTAAAAAAAAAACCAGATCTCTTTTGAGAATATTCTAGAATTTTGCTCTCCTTTTATACGTTACTAGCTTGCAGCAATTCGACCGATTAACTAGTACCTACTACGGATGCGTAACAAAAATGTGTGAATGTAAATGTCACGCATGCATATATTGATAAGTATATTTCAAAACCATATAGTATTTCATGATCACACGATATTTCTTGTGTTAAAATAGCAGATCAAATTAAAATTAAAGCGTAGACGTCGAGTTGGTGCGTGAGTATAAAAACGTAGGAGGGAGCCATGTCGTAGAGTGATTTACAAGTAATAAGTAAGATCTTGAACTTGTTACGGTGAGCTAAAGAAAACAAACGGAGTTTCATTAGAATGGGAGTAATGTGGTCATATTTATGAGAGTATTTGTAATTTGTCGATCGAGCCGTCGCATTTTGTACTGATAGAATTTGACTAGTGACATGAGATAGTTAGGAAGACCAAACAGGAGATAGCTATTATGATCTATCTTGGAAGCCGCCAAAAGCACGGATCAATGTTTCAGTACTTCTAAGGGGTGGACCATTAGAAGTTGGGGGAGGGGGGGTGGCAATTCCCAAAATAAAAAACGTGCAAGGCCAATGTGCCCCAAAAAAAAATCCTACACAGAGCAAAGTTAAAAAAAAAAACAACGTGCAGAACCTTGAGGGGTAGCGAATGCTAAAATTTTAAAATCCGAGCCTGAGATTCTTGAAATATAGACTCCGAGACATCAAAAACACGAAAATTCGAGACTTTGAGACATCAAAAACACTGAAAAATTCGAGACTTTGAGGCATCAAAAACACGAAAAATTCGAGACTTTGAGGCATCAAAAACACGAAAATCCGAAACTTCACGGAAATCCGAGACTTTGAGACATCAAAAACACGAAAATTACTTACGCTCTTTGTATCAGTATACAAAATATACCAAGACATAGACTTGCCCCAAGTCGACCTCGGTGTGTTTTCCTGACAAAAAGTGAACAAATCGCCCGAAAGTTAACTGAGCGTAGTCGCGAAGTACCTGCGCGTTGCACCGGACTAATAAATAAAACGGAAAAACGGACTTTTCAAAAGTTTAACCAAAACACAAACAGTTGTTTTTGCTTTGAATTTCAGAGAACAAAGTTCTGTAAAAAAAAAAAACGTGCAAGACCTCTTTGGTCGAAAAAAAAATCTTGCACAACTCGTGCGGCAAAAAAAAATAACCTACACAAAAATATTGCCACCCCCCCTCCCCCAACTTCTAATGGTCCACCCCTAAAAGACGGTTATCGCTCCTTGCGCTAACGACGCAAATATTGATTTTCTGAGTCTATTGTACAGAGTTTTTTGTTAGAAAACTGCTGATAGGGACGCTGTCCAATCAGAACCATCGGGAATTGATTTACACAAAGTAGTTTATGTCATGAATGTATGACCTACTGACCCATTTATCCAAATAACTAAATATTATGCGGCTCTCTTGATTTAGATATATAGTCAATTCAAAAAACATTGTCGTCAGTAGGCTTCGACTCTACGCGACTAGACCGAAAGGTAGCATGGGTAGAAATCACCTAAGCGGATAAAAGCACATAGTATCTAATGCAATAGATATAATATCACGCTCACTCAATCAAATAATGATTAAATGATTGAGTGAGCGTGATATTGCATTAAATACTGTGTGTATTTATCCGCTTAGGTGATTTCTACCCATGCTACCTTTCGGTCTAGACGCGTATACTTGAAGCATTGGCTGACACAAATCATATAACCGCGGATCAGACCCATGCACATAGTATGTGGGTCTGATCCGCGGTTATATGATTTGTGTATGTGTATGAGTATGATCGTCGCGGAGTAATAAGCAATTTATGTAATTGCAATTATAGAAGCCCGAAAATTCATACACAAATCTCTTTATTTCATTACATGCAGTCAAACTAAGCTAGCTTGCGGATTTACAATCCACGAGTTAAAAACCGTGATGTGTTATATTGATGTACATCTCCTTTAAGCTCAAAGTTTTCCAAAATTCGTCACAGATATTATCAAAACACATTCATTAAAGAGAGGTAAATTTTATTGAAATATTTAATAATAATAATAATAAAATATTTCTGTTGAAATTACAATTCACCATACATTCCCTCACTCTACGCGCGTGGCTGGGCTACCTGTTTATTAAAAAATGGAAACTAGCGAGTAAACTAGTATAGGCTGCGTCGGTGTAATAATAATACACTTTATTTAATGAGGGGAAAAAAAAGGCTGATTAACTTGTGGTGTTTGATATAAATGATAGGTAATACAATGAAATTTGTAATACCGTAAAAAATAATGACTTATAACTTTACTGACGTTTCGAGCTTTAGCCCTTAGTCGGAGTAAAAGAGTTAGACTGTCTTACAAAATTATATTACCTATTGTTTATTTAAAACACTCATAGTACATATTCAACAATTAATATTTGATAAATTCGAAAATAAATATTGGCGGGGTTCGCACTATACGAAGCTTTGTTTACACAATCTTTGAAAACAAAAATAGTTTGTCTAACAGTTCCAATTTTTCGCAATTTTTCACGAGGGCGCATTAGGGCCGACAAATATATAGCCTGCTGGCAGACTCGTTTTTTTGCGCTCAAAAATCGCCAAAAAAGAGTCTAACAAATATATATTTTCTGCTGAAGTACTAGTACGTTTGCTAAAGTGCAGATCAAGTTCCATTTATGTCATTCATTCCAAGCAAAGTCAGTTGTTTGGGTGAAGTGATCTCGTGTACAGCAGATAAATTCTAAGGACAATATTGATTTGTTTGCTTTGTCTGCTTTGAGGCAAGACTTCTTATTAATCCATTAAATTTTGACGAACCAATTATTGGCAGAAGCAGGGTCGCACTGATTTTACGTTAAGTGATGAAATAATTGCAACTTATATAAACATTATTTCTCCTTGTGCGATACCCACTATTAAATTTTGAGAAAATGAAATCCGTTAGATTTCCGGAAGTCCTATGTACGGAATTAATTATACCGGAAGTGCAACAGGGCTTACCCATGATGCTTTAGAAAACGCCAAAGAGGATGATGGGTAGTAATTTTTTTCACCAAGTCATTCCAAGATGGCTGCCGGTGCCGATGTGATGCAGTTTCCTATTCAAAAAAGTAGTTTGAAACAAGAAGGAATAACCCGAGTGATCCAAGGAGTGAAGCAAGATAAGGTATAACAATTAGGAATACTTTTCTCGGTCGGTGGCGCAGTTATTCAGAAGTTTGTGTCATTTATATTCGTGACGACACAATCGTATCGCTTGAATGAAAAGAAACAAATTGTCCCAAATACGCCTGTACTTTGTAAAGATTAATGCCTATACACTGACAAAATCAATAACCTAAATACGTCCACGTTATTTTCAGTCATTTACTTTAGAATATAAAGGAGAATTGGTTCTAACTTCCAGACTGTTACTCATAACTTTCTAGTTGACAACGTACGATGGCCATAATGATAGAAGATTGTGTAAAGTGTCATTTCCATCACAACTTACATGTGCTTTCCCGGCGTTTTCTTTTTAAAAAGTCAAATTCATACTTATTAGCCTTTCTAATAACATTGGTTGTCATACTGTACTCAAACTTGTGTGTAAAAGTACTTCGTAAAAAATTGTTTTCTTAAATCACTGTACAGATAAAATGTATAAGTCAACTTTTGAAAATCTTATACTGTCTCTAAGAAACTTATAAAAACTTTAGGGGAAGAGATTCAAATATAATAATTGATGCAGTAATTTCTTAAATATGTGTTTTTCTTAAAAAATGCTACTATATCATGTTCAGTGATTCAAATCTTTCCAAGCCAGACAATGTTCATGTGGTCTATATGTTTTTCTCCCTTTCATTTAATGTGCAATTTAAACATGTTCATACACAGTGCTACCTAGAAATAAAGTGTAATGAATATTATGAATATCATTTGCCGGGGTTTCTATAGCTTTTCTACAAATACCTAACTATCTCAAAGTGAGAGTGATTCAACTGATTTGTATTGCTCCATCTCTTTTGTTCACAGATGGAAATAGTTGAAGAGAGACAACATGAAGGGATCCAACAGTATTATATTACAAAGATTGAAGAACTTCAGGTAGATTTATATTTGTACATAAAACTCTGAAATAGTGTGATTATGCATGGTTTCAGATTGTAAGTGCAAAATTGCACATTTGTACTCTACAGATACATAAGAAAAATATCATATGCCCTTGACAGGAATAGCTGTTGTTACAGTTATATGCAAATGATTTCAAACAATGGATTCAAATCGAGGCTTTCGGGCAAACCTATTGTTTTTGCCCAAAAGCCTCAACTTCAACCCATTGTTCAAAATCATTTGCATATAACTGTAATAACAGCTATTGAACCCCAGTAATTGAACCCCCAGTAATTGAACCCCCAGTAGTACATTTGTACTCTATATACCTGAATCTCTATATCATACTATCAAGTGTGTTTTTTTTTTACATATTAATACTTTGTGGCCAATGGATTGCTATTAAAAGCAAACTACTACAAGCTATGTTACAAAGATAACTAATATATATTACTCTGTAGCTTGTTGTTTCAGAAAAGATAAAAAACTTGAGGCGATTAGAGGCTCAAAGAAATGAACTCAATGCAAAAGGTACAGCCTAAGTTTTCTAACAACATATAATAAGCATTCATTTGTTCTGTTCAGTTAAGCAAGTTACAATGGCATGAAGAAAGTTAATAAACAAGCATGAGCCATAGGGGAGTGCTGGCAAGCATGATAAATAATTATTGATTTTGGAAAATATTGGTTCAGCAAGGTTTCACATATATGAACAAAGTAATCTAATCCGCACTGTAATTTGACGTACGTTAAAATGAAATGAAATTCATTTTACAATCTAGTGCGACCACTAGTTGGAACTGTCAAAAACATGAAATCCGAAATTTTAAACAAAACTTTGCTCAGTGCGACCTGGCCCTTTGTCATCGGAAGGGACCTCTCACTCTCTGCCAATCATGATACATTTAACCATGAATCACATTACAGTTACAATATACATTGTACATGTGATAAAGATGAATTGTAACAAGTATTGTGGGGTTGTGTGAGGTGTTTTACATGTAGTTTTTGTTGGATATACCTCTACATTTTATAATAAATTTTGGTGTTTTGAAAAGCTTTGATTTGATAAAAAAAACTACTAGGCGACAGCTTGATATGTTGGTTTCCTTACAGTTCGAATGTTAAGAGAAGAACTTCAACTTCTACAAGAACAAGGGTCATATGTAGGTGAAGTAGTAAAACCAATGGATAAAAAGAAGGTCTTGGTCAAGGCAAGTGTCTGTTTTCTTTATCTACACACTGTATCATAACGTAACTTACTAACCTATGTACAGTTGTACTGTACATGTATATTAAAGTTTACAAATATAATCAGCATATTTTTCCTGATTTTGAACCCAAAAGTAGGCAATATTACACAAAGTAAATTCTAATTTGAAAGCTGACAGGTTATGAATTGCTACATGTTAGTCATAAGTGTTGTCATTTAATTAATCATCAATCAATCTTGATCAATGAAATAAGTACCTCACTATAAAGTTTTGAGCTCATACATTTACCTTGATCTTACAATGTATATCATTCCTTCAACAGGTTCATCCCGAGGGCAAATTTGTTGTTGATATTGACAAAGGAATCGATATGGCAGATGTACGTAATATCGTATTTATGTATCACAGTTTTGTATCTATCAACATCCTTCTGAAATGGATTGTTTTTCAAGTTGTGTATAATAATGCTCACATCAGAACAACATACTTTCTTGTTTAACAGGTGACACCAAACTGCAGAGTAGCATTACGCAACGACAGTTACACACTCCACAAGATTCTCCCAAATAAAGTAAGCAACTCAACACTTTAGTATGGTAGCTTATTTTCTAGTCTAAGTGCAATAGAGTACATACAACTATAGAGTACATCAACAACCATTTATAACAACAAATTTTTCTACAATTTTTTTATATAATAACTGTATTGTAACAGCTTATCAAAGTTGGGATCTCTCTGTCTGTTGTTCATCCTCATTCAAGTTAGGTATCAACACGTTTTCAAGGAAAAGTTCATATCAATCATCTTAAAGTGTATATGAACTCTCGCGGTTTTTTGGCGATTTAAGAAGTTGATATATAGCTAAGTCATGAAATGCAAAAAAAAAAGGATTTGAACATTTATTCGCGGAGAAATAGCGCTCTAAACTTTAAAATTGACCGCGCCCCTTCGGGTTGGCCGGGAATTGGGCCTTTGAAGAGACTGGTTCTAGGTCATTGATGACGTAAATTCGGGACTATCTCGCAGCTTGTACAAAGGCTAGTATGCGGACTTCAGTAAACGTATCATCGTTTTACTGGAGTTTTTTAGATACTGTGCCAAGCAGATCCGTTCTGGGAGGTTGTTCTAATACTGAGTAGAGGACAAGAGAGGCATTCGACTGCATTAATATATTTGGGCAAAGATCATACGCTTGCTAAAGCGAGAAGACATAAAAGCGTCAACTTGGTTTGACAAAGACTCGTTCTGCTACTTTAGCAGTAGTCTTTTCAACGGCAAACCCCAAAATTATTCCCTGAAATATTTTTTAGTGAATTGAATAAACATCTGGCTCATCTAATAAGAGTTGAAGTTGGAATTATACCCTGTTCAAGCCTAGATTTATAGGATGAAGAACCAAAACAAATGTCGAGCAGAAACAACGCGTACGAATGGTAATGAAGCGTTTCAAACTATGGCAAATGTATCATGGCATCTGAAATAGTATAAGTATAACTGAAATCTTTGCTATATTCTACTTTGAAGATATTATATTGAAATATGATTGAACTGTTTATATAACTTCTAAAGAAAGCCGTTCTATAGTGTCACGAGTTAGATTTTCGCGTACGGTAATTACTAATGATCGCCGGGTTGAAAAAACTAGCGAGAGGCCGCCGGTCAAGTTAATCATTTAACTCTGATACTAATAATACTTGTAATCAAGTTTCAAAATGGATTTAAAGTAGTTAGAATTAAGATTGCTAAAACTAGTCATTGAATCATTGAGTGTCAACTTATAAAAACAATTTATGATAACTTATCACAAATTATTATTTTGTTGTTGTTGTTGTATTCTTTATTATGGAGCACTTTTTATGAGTTCAAAATGGCATTTTATTATAAAAATATGTTCAACTACAAATGGATAAAACGGGAATGTTATCAGGGGAAATCATTGAAAATTTGAAGCGTTGAAACGGTAGTAGTTGTAAAACATCACTGTTTGTTTCAAGCCGGATGTTTTGTGTGATTTTTTCACTAACTGTCTTCAGTCAGTCGTTCTGTATTTAGCCGCTGGCGATCGTAATGACCAGCGATTTAAACATATAAATATACACGGGATGAAATCCTGGATGTAAAGTCAGATTGACTTCTATTTCATATAGTTTACATGTAGTACAAGTTTGTTTTGGACGGACTCGAGGCAACCATCAATTTCAATACACAAAACTCCGCTTTTAAGTTGTTTAACTTCGCAATTATCAGTACTTCAACCCCTAGAAAAAGTGCAAAAAGAACTCCGAGCATGATTAAAACATTTCGGGGAAACATCGTATACCATCATATAACGATTTATGATTGCAATAGATAAACGTTAACTGTTGTAACTATCATCGGTCATCAGGAAGGCTCTTTGTACGGCGACTTTTTAGCCTCGATTGAATCGAGATTAAAGCTATTTTGAATGCTCCACGATCTTTTAATTTCTCTGCCTGCGTAGTAGCGATTTTGCTAACCAATTTTATTGGCTAAAGGCTCATCTGAAGGCTTTAAAAGGCTCAAAACTGTCACTATATTTTACTCCGCTTTCTTGTACTTCTAAGACAGACTAAGTAAGAAAGTTCTCAGTCTTAATCGAAAGTACTTTGTAAACCTTCGCTTTTCTTACTACTGTCCTTTGAATCCAGGTATAATTCTTTATCGGTATCTGATAAAGATATTCTGATTGTCTAGTTTAAACTGATGTCAGGGATGATTCAGTCAACGGTAAATACTGTCGATTTATCGAACTTTTCTTACTCAAAACAACAGAAGTAACAAAGAAACACTGAGTGACACTAGCTTGGGTTTCCCGAATTTACGTCACAAGGTTACCAGTCTCCCAATTCCCGGCCAACCCGAAGGGGCGCGGTCGATTTTAAAGTTTAGGGCGCTATTTCTCCGCGAATAAATGTTCAAATCAAATTTTTTTTTTAGATCATGGCTGACCTATATATCAACTTCTTAAAACGCCAAAAAACCGCGAGAGTTCATATACACTTTAACACTGTCTTGTTTTATTCCTAATGAGAACAAGGGCTCTAACAGTCATGTGTATCATTTCACAGGTTGATCCATTGGTGAGCTTGATGATGGTTGAAAAAGTACCTGATTCCACCTACGAGATGGTGGGAGGTCTAGACAAACAGATTAAAGAGATCAAGGAGGTATATTGTTATGAAGACCTAGGCTCCATTTGCACTAGAGCAAATTTTGTTTGTTTTACCAAAAAAATCTGTCATCGAGGTAGTAAAATGGCAAATGATATTTTTGTGTTGGGACAAAATTTGTCGCTGCCCAACCAAACTTCAAATACGCCGCTGTCCTGCTCTAAAGGCCTCCAAACTTTGTAAAAATGTCAATTTTGACAGGTTTGGTAATTATCACTTCAACATGTGTTTTCAAAGTCAACAAAAAACCACACACTCGATCAATTGAACAGAGATGAATCCGTGGTATTATCGTGATTTGTACGGGGAAATGTTCTATTTTTCAATGACAATTAATACTGTAGTCAAATAGCTGAATCTGCTCCAAAATGAGACACTTAAATGTACCAATCAAGTGACACTTGGTTGACGTTTGCGATAAGCCTAATATTATAGTGTGAATACAGTTTCCAAACCAAAATTTGGTTGAGATAAACTTTGGTATGAATTTTGGTTGAGCCAAACAAACTTTGGCAGGCTAGTGCGAATGGGGCCATAGTTTCCATTAGCTCAGTTTCTGTTTATTTAATCGGTCTTGTTGCATGTACACAGCAATAGATTAAATGCCTTTAGCAACTACAAATGGCAAAATACTTGATGAATACTAAATTAATTAACTATAATGAAATTTACAGTAGCTATAAAATCTACATAATTACATACTGATTACTTATTCATTATGATTATTAGGTTATTGAGCTACCCGTTAAACACCCAGAACTGTTTGAAGCTCTTGGTATTGATCAACCCAAGGTGGGTATATACTGTATTTTCTATCAACTAGATAACAATGTAAAACCACTGTTTGTGAACGTGTGTATGCCCAAAATTCTACTCCAGTTGTGGCAAAAGATTTTTGTTTGATTTTGTGTTTGAATTATAACTTGGAAGGAGATTTTATTAGAGTACAATACATGTAACATTCAAATTAACTTAACTATGCTATGTTTTTAGGGTGTATTGCTTTATGGCCCTCCTGGTACAGGTAAAACTCTCCTAGCAAGAGCTGTAGCTCATCACACAGAGTGTACTTTTATTAGAGTGTCTGGATCTGAGCTGGTTCAAAAGTTTATTGGTGAAGGAGCAAGAATGGTTAGAGAGCTCTTTGTCATGGCTAGGTAAACTGATAGCTTGTTTTACCATCACACCACACCACATGATATTGTATTACATGACATAATATTTCATGAAATACATGATGCGACAATACATTATAACATGATATTACAAACTTTGTGGTAGATGATTGACTTAATACAATGTTTTACTTTTAATAACCAGAGAGCATGCACCTTCTATTATATTCATGGACGAGATTGACTCTATTGGATCATCAAGATTGGAAGGAGGTTCAGGAGGTAGGCTCCATTATTTACAGTTACTAATGAGAAAGGTCAATCAAATAGATCTGTTATCCTAACTAAAGACAGAAAGGTTACAATGTGAAATTATATATACAGGGCTCGAAATAGGGAAAAAATTGGCCTGCCACTTCCAGATAGATGGACATTGAAAGATGATTCCCGGTAAATTTTGACTGCAATTTTGAATTCCATTTGGCAGTTCATAATGATTTTTACCTGCCAAACCTTAAATTTGGCCTGACATTTGGCCATTGGTGGGCAGCTATTTCGAGTCCTGATATATAATGTTCAAAAATAGGTGGAAAATTATAGACACTTTTAGACAAGGATTAGCATCCAGAAAGTCTGTAACTTCCATTTTTTGATTTAATGGTTGCACAATAATGCTTGAGTACTAGTCATGGTTGACTTAATGGTTGTTTATTTACTAGGTGACAGTGAGGTACAGAGGACAATGTTGGAACTGCTTAATCAGCTGGATGGCTTTGAGGCAACCAAGGATATCAAAGTTATTATGGCAACTAATAGAATTGATATCCTAGATTCTGCCTTACTTAGGCCAGGGCGTATTGACAGAAAAATTGAATTCCCTCCACCAAATGAAGAGGTGAGTTAAGAGAGACTTTAAAGGGAGGGGTTTGTTGTCTTTCCTCTATGGCCTCAGAGGGCGCATAATTTGTATAGCCCAGTTGAATTACATGTTCCCAACGTTATATAGGATTATTAATGTCCACTGGACATTTACATCTAATTAAATTCAATTAGCTTGTTGTCATTAGCAAACACATAAAAGAGTGTCATGCTTTAAGTATAACTAATTACAAATCCCTTAAAGTTTATTGAGGAACACATTTTAAGTTTCATTCTTTTCATAAAAGCTCAAGATATAGTATTATATATAATATATAATTATGTTACTATTGAATACTAAAATATTGCTGTTGAAGTTTTGGATTTTTCTGTTCTCTACCAAGTACAGTAACTATTCAATATTTCTTGCTTGTGTTTTTATATAAAACTGTTGATCTAATCATTGGTCTTTGACTTTTCAAGGCTCGTCAAGATATCTTGAAAATCCACTCCAGGAAAATGAACCTAACAAGAGGAATAAATCTAAAGAAAATAGCCGAGCTTATGCCTGGTGCATCAGGAGCTGAAATCAAGGTACAAATAATTACTTAAAGTAATCAATTTAACAAATTTATGTTGATAGAAGAAACTATCATGAATTTGTTTTTTACCACATTAAAAATATTTTCACTGCTTGCATTTTGCATGTACCGTGGTATGTACTCTTATTTACCACGGCTCTCGACCAATCAGAAAGCAAGAAAATTATCAAATGTGGTGAAATCAGTCTTCTCCAGAGAGTTTAGAAAGCCAGTCCCCAAATGAAAGTAGCTGGACGGTTTCAGCTTGACTTGGCAATTAATTGACATCAACGCAAATATTAATTATTATTAATAAAAGTATAAATAATAAATATTATTATTTTTTTGTTTGTGTGAAAAGGATTTCCTGCTTATCAGATAATATGAATAGTAGGGGGAGATGCTGGCAGCTGGCACTTATGCAGAACACTGAAATTGCTTCTGCATACTACAAAGAGGGATAAAATAATTATAGTGAAAGAGGACACAAGAGAACATATTTTCTAGCCAGTTCTTACTTTTTAATATGCCAAACTAGTGAAGATTTGACTAGATGATTAGGAGAGACTTAACATGTGAGAGGGGAGTCATGTCGAAAAGTACTCCTTTGTGTGTCTCACTCTCACTTGTCCATCACTGTTCAAGCCTGATTCTCTCTCAGCCAAAACTTTACTTGTTCAAACTTCAACTTGTTTCCTAAGTTTTCATGTAAAAGCAGGGACTGTTTTGCAGTCTATCTTCTTAATTCTGACATTTTGGTGTTTATTAATAGTAACAGTGGCTGTAACAGGTTTTTTTTTGTTGGCAGGGTGTGTGTACAGAGGCTGGTATGTATGCACTAAGAGAAAGACGTGTACATGTCACACAAGAAGATTTTGAAATGGCTGTCACTAAGGTAAACATACTAAAGTTGAAAATTGAAAATTAATAAATGGGAAGTTTCTATTTTCAATTGGAGACTAAGTGGCAGCACCAAATAGTCCATGTACAGTGCATAAAGTTCTTGAATCATGTGCAAATAACTTATATGTGTGACCTTTTTAACATTCTATCTCTCTTTCAGGTTATGCAAAAAGATTCAGAAAAGAACATGTCTGTCAAGAAACTGTGGAAGTAAAACAAATGTCCAAAATTCTTCTCAACTATTGTGGCCTCAATATTTGCAAGAATTTTTCAAGACTGTTTGGATTTACTCATTATTTATACCAACATCATGTCAACTGGTTGAAACGGAAATTCTGCTAAATGTCCTTGCTATGCTGAACCTGCTATTTCTTTTGCTTCTACCAAAAAATACTGGCTTGTACACCAACATCTACTTATCTATACATCAACATTGCCCATATGGTACCATTCTTGATAAATAATCCAGCCATGATTCAGCACTAATACAACAACTACATGTTTGCAGCAACTGGCAAAACTATCTGAGAAACAAAGAGGCCAAGCCTTTGCTCTTAATAGGGTTGTGTATTATTGACTTTAACAACAGTGTGTAGTTATAGTTTGGTATATAAATGATCTTAAGGTACTAGGACTGCATAAAGTGAGTGTCATTTGAAAAATAATTAAAAATTACATATATAGTATTTCCATTAAAATGTTTGTTGGAACGATCATCCATAACATTTTCTCTCGAAATATCGTGTCAAGAGTGTGAAATTTCACACCCAAGGTGTTAAAATATGCAGGGAACCCAAGGCAATATTTTTAGAAAAAGCGCTATATCTCGTCTTTAAAATAAGTAGAAAACTCAAAACTAAGCAAATAAATACAACTTAACATAAGTAACCAAAATTAGCCAGCCCGGAAAAAAAACTTTTTTTTATGCCATCATACATTGAGAAAAACCACATTTTGACTTTCCACGGCAATAAATGAAGAACAAAGTAATTATTTACTCCGGGCTGGCTAATTCTTAAAGTACCATGACTAACTAACATTTGGACCAAATGTCATTGTAATATGTTAAATACAGATTTCAGATTTTACAAAATGGCTTCCTTAGAAACGATTTTCTTCTTCATTTTTTAAAGCTTTGTAAAAGACACAGAAAGTCATAATCGAAAATGTATGTTAATTAAGTGCCAAACAAAGCAGGGAAGACGAAAAAAGTTAAGATTTATTTTTTTCCGGGATCCAATCCTAGTACCTTAAGATAACATCAAGTGTTGTAATTTTTTAAGTAAACTTAGTGAAATATACCATAAATTTGTTGACGATGCAATTATTGCATGTAGCATTACTTGCAACTTTGAAACTGTGTCCAACCCTGCTATGGAAAAGTATACAAGTGTTCAACAAGTGTTCAAAGTGAAGACATTACTTTGTTTGCACGTTTCCATGGATGGAAACACAGTGATTTGAAAGAAATATTGCAAGCAATGCTGCATGGTAATTATTGCATCACTTGTGTACACTTAAAGATCCCTGACAAGAGTTGTTTTTGAGGTTTAATAGATAATCCTCATTCACGTATAATATATATAACCAGCAGAGAAATAAAAGCTGATTGTATTTATACTATTTGTGTCTCTGAATTGTTCTCAAAGGTGCAAAAACATATTGCAAATTAGGCAGATTGTTTGTCATTTTATGGGGTTATTCATAAGCAAAGTGAACTTAGAGTGTACAATTCATGTGCATGCGCGGTGGTGTCCACATTGCCTCGTGGGTTGCTTGCTAGTCACTATTTGCTCTTGCTCTTGCCCCACCCCTCTCCTCTAAGTGGAAAAATGGTAAGTATAACTTCCACTGTAAATGCAGTGTGACAGGTGCCAAGGTTGACCCATGGTTAGGTTGCCATGGTTACCTCTTGCCAATTGTTCACCTTGCTGATTGCCCAGTTGCTACTAGGCACCTACCCTCCATCGTCCTCACTCCCTGTCAGTTGTTCTTTGTGTAATCCCAAGTGTGACAACATTAGCTGTGAGACTACTGGTAAAATTTGTCAAACATTTTTTGATTGATTGTTTTATTCT
Source organism: Metridium senile (assembly GCA_949775045.1). Lineage (NCBI taxonomy): Eukaryota > Metazoa > Cnidaria > Anthozoa > Actiniaria > Metridiidae > Metridium > Metridium senile. The sequence goes on along the minus strand of OX459096.1, from coordinate 49,940,495 downwards.
AAAAAGTTTGATTTAATTTTATTAAATAAGATATAATATACCCAATTAAACATTGTGCAATTAGGTTATAAATTAAACTATCATAAATAATCAACAATAAAGGGATAAAATAATCATTTTATAAACAAAAATGGTGGAAATAAGGGGGGGCCAAACATTTTTGTGCACTAAAAAAAGGGGGGGCCAAAAATTTTTTTGCATAATTTTCATAAATACTTGATAGAGTATGTAACATTTTGCCCCCCCCCCCCCCCACCTGTAAATAATGACCAGTCCCTTACTTAGTTTTGATTCAATAATTAATTTTTGATAATTTACTAATTTAGCTGTAATTATTTATCTTGTATTATTGCCAATATCAATTAATTCTGAAAGTATCATAATTCCCTATAATCACATTCATTTTTAATGCTGATTGTTTGTGACAATCCCCAGAATATACTATATATATATATATTTCTTATTGTCATCTCTAATTTTAAACCATTATATATTGGCTGTCAGTAGTTATGGTTATTGCCCTCTCAAACTTGGAATTACTCTTTATTAATAGTACCTTAGCTAGCAATGGCATAGGCAGCCCAACTACTCCTTTCGAGGATTTTTTATTTTTAAATAAAGATTCAATGGAAAAAAATGCGCGCGACTATTTTGGTTTCTTCGTTTGGCGCGCGCTTGTAGTCTTTGGGTTTCCTGTGGCGCACTTGTAGATTGTGGGGTTCCTGTGGTCAATCCCGCGGGATGGATGGTCAGCAGGGTCAGGTACCTTGTATATTGTGACAAGGCATGAAACACGGGTCACGTGATGGATCGATGTGTGCCCCAGGTAGCTGGGACACTTTTTCGTGAAGCGCTCGGGAGTTTTCATTCGTTTGACATTCGTAGAGTAGGTCGAACAGTCTCCGAAATTAAATATATCACAATATATACTTGTCTCCCGCGGGATTGACCACAGGAACCCCACAATCTACAAGCGCGCCACAGGAAACCCAAAGACTACAAGCGCGCGCCAAACGAAGAAACCAAAATGGTCGCGCGCATTTTTTTCCATTGAATCTTTATTGAAAAATAAAAAATCCTCGAAAGGAGTAGTTGGGCTGCCTGTGGCAATGGCTAAATATATAATTTAATTTCTATACAATAATAGCACAAATTTATAAAAATTATTTACAAAAAATTACGTATATGTTAAATGATTGTCTACAAAGCTTAAACAATGTAGCTCATGTTCCCACGTGTAGGAAGCATAAATTGATTACTGATTATAGTGTATTGATCACTGATTTATTATTGGCCCAAAAGAACGACTACTGCTTGGAGTGGAACCTTTTAGTGACTTCCCTGGCTGCTCTGTAACCAGCATTGACTGCTCCGCTGATGTAACCACGATGGATATTAGATGTCTCAGTACCTGCCCAATGTAATCTGAAAACAAGCAACATATTTATACAATGAAATACACACTTTTCCAGGAAGCTGTCCAGAAAGTCTTTGAATTGTATTTAAACAATAATTATTTAATGTACAATAGCAATAAAGATAAACTTGGATTCAGGAAAGGTAGTATTAACTAAGATGAAAAGGTACTAATGGGTTGTATGTCATTGAATGCAATCATTGGTATTTTGTTCTTCCTTTTGTATTGAAGTAAGTGATATTCACCATTCCCTATAAGACTATCAGGTTATAATGATATAATCAAAACCAAGCAATATCATATACAACATAATGTAATGTAAAATTATGGTTATCACCTTTGGAATGGTTCTTTCAAGCAGTCTCCATAATTGGTTAAAGCACCTGGAACCATTATATCTACTGGACATCCTCCATTCCACTCCTCCTCAGACCAATCCTGATAAACAACATCATCATTAGTTTAAATAGTGGTAAACTGGCAGTGCACTGGACTACTCTCAGTACAGTAAGGCAGTGTTTGTGTGTCACTGGACTACTCTCAGTACAGTAAGGCAGTGGGTGTGCATTACTGGACTACTCTCAGTACAGTAAGGCAGTGTTTGTGTGTCACTGGACTACTCTCAGTACAGTAAGGCAGTGGGTGTGCATTACTGGACTACTCTCAGTACAGTAAGGCAGTATTTGTGCATTACTGGACTACTCTCAGTACAGTAAGGCAGTATTTGTGCGTTACTGGACTATCAGTACAGTAAGGCAGTATTTGTGTGTTACTGGACTACTCTCAGTACAGTAAGGCAGTATTTGTGCATTACTGGACTACTCTCAGTACAGTAAGGCAGTATTTGTGCATTACTCAGTATATATGACAATCACTCTGTCTAACTCTGGTGATGGGCCTTGTTTGATCAGGATTGCAAAACACCTAGGGGATATCACAGGAAATATTTGCAGGCTTTTAAAACTAAGAGTATAAGATTTAACCTTTCTCCCACTAACTGGAAATATTGAGGTTTCATTTTTGGAATAATTTTACATTATACAGGCCAACCAACACAAAGGTCCAATCCAAATTAAATGCCCCACATTTTGTACCAAATAATTATGATGGTAGGATCTGTCTGCCAACTTTGCACTGGAAATATTATAACTTCTTTAATTTTTCACCAATTCTTGTTACATCAAATTTATTTATAAAATTTGTTATCATCATGATGATAACAATGGTGATTAAAAGACGTTTTACGTTTACCTTTATGGCACAGTCTAGTGGTTCTTCTGCCTCAGGCCCTAGGTATTTACCAAGAGATTTAATGATAGCATCTTTTGTCTCCTCTTCCTAAAATTACATTAATGCTATGTGAAAATATGCCATGTGTATAGAGCAATATTAATTTATAATTTGAATTATAATGCAGTGAGAAAAAAGGACCTGACATTTAATAATAAAATTTTAGTTCCTCCTTATTAATGACTGGTCCTGAGGGAAACAGTTAGTTTTGTTTCTCGGGAATCTCAATGTTTCAGATTTGAGGGAAACAAAATTATTTAACTGATTTCCCGAGGGATCAGTCATTAACTAAAGTGTTTTATTATATACCCTATATATTTAAACAAAGAAACATTTTCTCTCAATTTTGAAAATTTTGTATTTACGAAAAAACTTTTGTTATGAATTACACATTTGTGGTTTTATTACCTGCGAGGAAGTTATAGAGATTTATTTCCCTCCATGTGAAGTGCTCTCGACCAATAAGAAAACGAGTTTGAATTGGATATATAATAAATATATTCAATGCCATGCACAAAATAGGACTTAAATCTCTATCATTCAGGGGTCTTTTAAAAATTACTGATGGGCTGCCATTACCACATACATTTATGCCTGAGTCCCTCCTCTCCCAGGATACCTGTAGAAATCTTTCACAAACTGATTGATTCTAGATAATCATTCATTGAATGCAAGACTGTGAGCTTTTTTTTGGAAGTGATTTAATAATATTACACATTGTTCACTAAAAGTGAATTCAAAACCGTTTGAAAAACTACACAAATATAAAATGTTAACATTTGTGAAAAAAACTTACAGATTTGCAGCTCCACTTAGAAGCAGCATATGACGGAATAAATCCCAGTATGGCAGGACTACCATCACTTGTTGACCCATCAAATGTTAATGCTATTGGATCTGATTGACAGTGATGTTTACCAGTCACATGTGCAATTTCACCTGACATGCCATTCTTACGCCAGAATGCAGTGGAATAACTCACAATGAACTTAGTAAGATGGGAAGGAATCATGTTTTGAGTCATTCGCTGTTTGTTGTACGGCAATCTTGGTGTGAAATCAATCTTATCTGTAACAGCAATCAAATAATAATTCATTTGTTATTTATCATAAATTCTTGACTTCCTTAGTTATGGAAGACTAAAGGTCCCTTTGGATTTCTAACATTTTCTCAATTGGAAATGTACATATAGTTGAGGCATGGTTAGCTACTTTCGGTACTCACCTATCAAGCGTGGAGGGATTGCAAGAATTACAAATTTTGCAACATATCTAAGACCATTTTGAGTATGAACTTCAACATATTCAGAATTCTGTAGTTAAACACACCATTAATAAGTATAAACTTAAGTTCTTTAAAAAAAACTTGAATAGTGAATAGTGAATAGTGAATAGTGAATAGTGAATAGTGAATAGTGAATAGTGAATAGTGAATAGTGAATAGTGAATAGTGAATAGTGAATAATGAATAGTGAATACTGAATAGTGAATTCCAAGACCAAAATGCAATAGGGACCAGGGAGGGGGGGAGGGGGGGGGAGCGTTTTGTTGGAAGCCCTTTAAAAAAAACTGCCCCCCCTCTCTTTGGCTGCAAAAAAAATCTTACTGCTATCAAATTCAATCCCCTCCCCCCCCCCCCCCAAAAAAAAAAAAAAAACACAAGTCACATTTTCCCAATTCACAATAACATGTAACACAAAGTTGTAACTTGTAAACCGTTTATTTCATGTGCGTTTCGCCAACTAATAAAAATTATCTTGCATTAAATTGATGTATTTTTTTTTATGGCCCCTCCTCTTTTTACTCAAAATTTTTTTTGACCCCCCCCCCCCCCCCTCCAGAGCTTGTTTTATTGTCTGCCCCCCCCCCCCCCCACCAAATTCCACAGGCCCCCCCTCCCTAGTAAAAAATGAATGGTATCTTATAGGGCATGTAATATCGGTTTAATGCAAAATAAATAATGATTAATTCGCAACAACTGAATATACCATTATATAAAACAGCAACTGGCCAGAGGTCATTTTATTACCCCATCCAATCTATGGAACGCTATTTGCCCTAAAACTAAATTAAGTCCTTCTGTACCGAGTTTTAAACGTAATCTTAAGTCTAATCTTTTAAAATAATTTATCTAGTTTCTTTTTTTTACATAGCATATTTTAAATAGTTTGTACATATATAATTATATAATTTATTTATTATTTATTGTATTAATTGTCACTGAAAAACACCTATGGGGAGCTGTCAATAAAGTATAATTGTATTGTATTACCGGCAGTTAGAAACAATATACTATAGCTACATGCATATAGAGTCAGAGTAAATTGATTTACATATGTTTATTTTTCATTTCAAATTGATGTGACCCACAATGCCCTTTGGAATGCCTTTTTCAGTGTCCAGTATGCAACATTTTTTGAAATGGTTGTATACACCACATCTGGTTTAAGAGAATTGTATTTGTTTACCTGTCTTATTGAGACTACTGGTTGAACAAGTCGAATCTTACTCCATCCAATTTTTTCAGCTAAAATTTTGGTCACCTTGTGTGCAGTTCCCTGAAATTTGATTCAAATAATATTAATAAAACAAAAGGGTACCGGTTCTATCAGTTCATCTATTTAGTACATACTTGATGAATAGTCTAGGAGTTAAAAGTCAGTACAAATCAATTCCCTGATAAATAATCATTATATGTATTATCATCAACATCATCATCCTCACCATTCACCATCATGATGATTGAACCATTATTATTATCCTCACCATCACCATTTTCACCACCATCATCATCATCATCATCATCATCACCATCATCAACATCATCATCATGGCCATCATCATCAGCATCATCATCATCACCATCATCAACATCATCATCATGGCCATCATCATCATGGCCATCATCAACATCATCATCATCACCATCATCATCATGGCCATCATCAACATCATTAATATTATGGCCATCATCATCATCTCTATTAAGGCCATCACCATCACCATCATCATCACAAGATCAAGATAAGCAGGATTGTCCACTTGTAGGTTTACAAGTTATAACAACTTGACATGTTTACTTGCAGATAGCTTACCAATCAATTGCAAGATACATACAATGTCATGTTACAAAATATTTGAATTGTCAGAAAAATAATACATTCGTCAAAATGTTGGAATGACGTCTTATAATACTGTTTGTTTGAAGACAGCTAGCTTTACAGAAGTTAAAATCACCTTGATTTTAAATTCTTGTGCTCCTCCCTCTTTCCCAGATTCAATAAGATTTCCCCAGCCACCACAAGTCTTTACATAGTGCAAGAAGAACAGCATTGACAATTGCGCAGTTGTTACTCCAAAGATAATCCCAACTGCAATTTCTACCATTTCCATGCAGGCTGAAGGCAAACAGCATAATAGAAATTATCAATAAATATATCCCTAATGCATTAGAAAAACAATAAAGCTGATACAGGCTGAAGGCAAGAAGCACGATAGAATTATGAACAAATACCAACAATGCTGTGAACATACAATATAGCTGATCTCATACAAGTTGTAGACAAAGAGCATATTTATAAACATAATTAATATCCCTACAATGTGTAGTTCCAGAAAATATCCACTGTCGGCCAACTATAGTCAGGGGCAGATCTAGTGGGGTGTCTCTTCAGTAACCGGACCTCCCTCTAGTGCTGCAATTACTCCTATTTCATTTAAGACATTTAGGGACCGGACACTCCCTAACACCTGAAGAGCCCTTTAATTGCAATTGGGACACCCCTGACAAATTTCTGGATCCACCCCTGATAATGTACAATGTGTCTAAAGAATGCAGAACTTTATTATTTGAAATAGCCAGCATGATATGTGCAACATTGTCTCATTTGTGTAAAGGTATATATGTACATGTATTTAAGTGATTATTTCAATGATTAATATACCTGTAGTCCATGTTTGCTGTCTGACCCAGGATTCCACAGTCATGCCATCCCATTCTTCAGCATGTATACATTTATTAGGATCGTCCAATGGCACCAGGGAGCAAAGCCTGTCAATCTAGAAGACCAGAATAAGTTGGCCTTACTTTTGATTCATCTATTTTCCATCCATATAGAAAATGTGTGCATGCGGAATTGTGTAAGCTTGTGAGAAGTACTAAGAAAGGCACAATACTTACTATAGGTAAATGTACAAGTAAATACCCCCCCCCCTCCCCCCTCTCCTACAAATAATGACCAGCCCCTAACTTACTTTATTGCCAATCCAATAAACATCCAACAAGGAGAAGTAAGATATGGATGGAAAAGAACCAGAGTACTTTCGTATGTTTCCATCACCAAGTTGAATGACCTTCTCTCCGTGGTGCCATTGCTTGTAGGTCCCTACTCCTAGCTCTTCTAATAAATCCATGATGTCTTCTTGTTGTCTTCAAAAAACAAGTAATTATTATTAATATCACTAATTAGAATAAAGAAGTTATTATAATTTTGTAAAATTATATATATGTTGTAGTTCAGGTTCAATATGATTTTAAACCAGTTCAATTTATTTTGAACCAGTACAATGTTTATTGTACTGGTACAAGTTATTTTGTACTAGTACAAATCATGTAGTACTAGTACTACTACTACTACTAGTAGTAGTACTAGTAGTACCTAGTACTAGGTTTAGGGTTAGGTTTAGGGTTAGGTTTTAGGGTTAGGTTTAGGGTTAGGTTTAGGGTTAGGTTTAGGAATAGGTTTAATTTATGCCATTATTGGGAGTTTATGAATGAAACAAAAGTCTAATGCAGAATTTTCAACTGAAGTCATTGTGGTATAGTTGTGTAGTCTCTGGACTTAGAAGCAAGAGATCCTTGCTCTATTCCCAGCCGTGGTAAGAAAAAGGAAAAACTAAAAAGCACAGGTAACCCAATTACATTAGTTCAATAGTTAGTATTATGTGTTAGGTATAGTAAGGCAAATTAGCAAGTCAAGTGGGAATGTTAGGTAAGTGAGAGAGTTAGGGGGGGGGGGGGGGGGGGGGGGGGAGGTGTAAGTGAGATCAAAAGGAGGGAGTGGTAAGTAGGTTAGATCCCCTGTTTTATCTGATCTACAACAAAGCTGTGAAGATAAGCTTAAAGTTTTTGAGGAGATTCTACACACTGGTATGGATATTCTTCTTCCTTTTAAATCATCGAAAGTAGTATCCAACGAACCTGCGTGGATAACTCCCCACTTGAAATCACTGATCCGTCAGCGCCAAAAAGCACTTACCACCGGAAACACGACCAAGTTTAAAGCCCTCCGTAACCAGGTGAACCGCGAACGGAAAAGAAGTAGAAGCAACTTTTACCAGTCTAAAGTAAACCACCTTAAAGAAACCAATCCTAAACAGTGGTGGAAGTCAGTAAAGGCTCTGTGTGGGATGGATCCCATTTTACCATCAAATGATCTGCGGCTATTAACTGCAAACCGTGATGAATGCAATCAACCTGTCCATGATCAACTAAGGGACTTAGCCAATTCTATTAATACGGCCTTTCTTCAACCAATGGCTTCCTTTGTACCTCTCGCCTCCGAGCCATTACTAACAACGAACACTGACACCATTGATGACGTTACTAGTGAGTTCTCTGTATTCAAACTGCTGTCACAACTCAAGCCTTCAAAAGCTCCTGGTCCTGACTCTCTCCCTGGATGGATTTTTAAAGAAAATGCAAACATTCTGGATAAACCTGTCATGAGTATATTAAATACCTCATATCGTGAATGTCGTCTCCCCGCGGCATGGAAAATGGCAAACGTTACACCTCTACCAAAACAGAAGCCTGTATTGGACGTCTCCAAACACCTAAGACCCATTTCACTGACTCCTATTCTATCAAAAGTTGCAGAAGAAGTAGTGGTTGATGGTTTTATTAAACCGGCCATCTTGAGAATTATCGACCCACGCCAGTACGGCGCCGTACCTAAATCATCAACTTCATATGCTTTAATTAGTATGTTACACCATCTAACCCAAGCTACTGATGGCAATGGTTCCTTGGCTAGAATCATGTTACTGGACTTTCGAAAAGCGTTTGACCTAATAGATCATCATTTGTTAGTTGGAAAGCTTCAGTCACTTGAACTTCCAGAATGGGTAAATGAATGAATGAATAAAGAGGTAAATAATAAATGGAAACACAAATAAATAATAAAATGAATAAGTAAAGTAATAACAGAATGAATAAATAAATAAATAAATAAATAAATAGAGGAGAGGATAACCTTTACAAACTAAGGAAACTGAAAGGAGAAAGGACTGCCTGACAAGGAGTCTATGTCTGATAGAAAAACATCAGTTTCTTAGCTAACTTGTCTGTATAAATATTTCTACGTTATGAAACATTTATAAAGTTTGTACTTACGTGCCAACCCACTGCCCTCCCAAATCCCATGTGTCTTCACCATCAGCAGTCTTAAGTTGTGCAGAGTCCAGCCTTCCACCAACACGACCTAGAGTACCAGTCAAAATCATCTCATTTTTATCCATACCCACCCTGTCGAGAACATGTGGTTTACCCCAAGCGATGTACTTGGGGTTAAAGTGATTGGGGGGGGGGGGGGGGGGGGGGGGGGGGGGCTGGACTGATGTATTTTTTTGGGTTGACAATTTCGTTCTGGGTATTTTTTAGGGTCAAGACACCTGCCACATATTTTTTTAGGTCTAAAAAGAAACCCATATTTTTTTGGATTTTCACATCTTTGAGTTCAATTTTTGTTTCGATCCGTTTATCAGAAAATTATTTGTTTGAAACTTTTCTCAGCAAGGCGTGACTGCTAACAATAAATAAGACAATTTGCATGCCATGTATTTTTTTTGGGTGTAAAATTTCAGGTTTGAGTATTTTTGGGGGGTAGCAATATGATTAAGCTCCATCGGACCCCCCATTCTTTTGAATTTCCAAGTTCCTAGAAAGTACATTTCCCTATTTCGGGACCCTTCCCAGGTTTTTCCAGTGTTGTTTTTTAAATCCTCTCCCGGCCATGGAATTTCCATTTGTCCTCATCAGTGATGGTGGTCAAACTGTGCATGGTATAATTTTTTAGATGATGAGTGCAAGTCTAGCTCAAATAATTTATTTACATTATAAGCTTTGCTAGTAAACAGTTGATAAGTAGACAAAACCTCCCCCCCCTTTACTTTTTGCTTTAATTAAGCTATTTTAATAGTCGAGTGTAGTCGAGTGTAGTGTTTACAAGTGTTGGTATTGTGATGCCAATTTGCCAACCATTTTCATAATAGATTTGTTAATTTTCTTTGTTCTAATAACAATGGTTGGCTGGCAAAACCATAACAAAATACGTCAGTGGTCTTTTTGGACACGTATGCTAGTCTTTTTATCATTTATTGAGAAAGATTAATGAATGACTTGAAATACCTTTAGCTTCCAATACAGTAATTTTAGTGCCTTTGTCTGTTTTTAAGATGTCATAAGCTGCACAAAGGCCTGAGATACCAGCCCCAATAACAACGACATCGTAACTTGCTCCGCCATTGTGGTCACTAGCGGTCGCCATCGAATGTTCAACAATTTGTAAAGCCACTAAGTGGTGGTCTGAACCCACAAGATTTGTCGACTAAAACTTTAATAAAGATGCTGTTGAATCACATTGTCAATTCATGTTCGTTGAGAGCAATTATGAGGTAAACAAAAATGTACTTTTGAAGTGTTCGCAAACTGTGTTGCTTGCTCTTTTTTCATTACGAAACAAAATCAGCAGGCGTTCCTTTACCGATTATACTAATTAACATAAATTAGCATACTAATGTTTTCAATGCATCCAGTGAGCGGGAGATATGAGATGTATTGTGCTTATAGTCGTTTTGTTGGGGTTTAACTATAGCATAGCAATCAAAAGATGCTCTAAGATAGATGCATGTCGTTGCTCTACTGATGAAGGAGTAATTAATCTATGGAATCTTCGGGGAGATGGCCACAAAGCAAGGTTTGTCTGTCAAGGTTTCAGACTGATTGTTCAGCTATTTGGGCTCCTCCGTGTACTGGAAGCACAGTCTACGTAATTCAATAGAAATAACAAAAAAGACTTAAATAAAACGAAGCTAACAAAGAATACAATAGGTTTCCAGTACACACGGAAGTAGCCGCTATTTGCACCGCATGACCCTCGCGCCAAATTTGTTTTATGTTCACAATATCATGTCTGGCTAGGCACTTCGTTTTACAATAGAAATACAAGTACCGTTGTTCAGGTTTTTTTACTCAAAATAGTTCTTTGATAATCCACTGGTTGTTATCCTTGTCAAGAAAATAAACATATAAAAATATTGTGCAAAGCTGCCAAAAATGCCCAGGCTGTGCAAATTTGTCTTTTGTCGAATATAGTACAACTAAGTACATGTACAGGAGGGCTGGATAACTTGGAGTATTTTGATTAAAACATCAAATGGTACTATCATGCCGTACCCATTTCCCAATCCACTTGCGCATGCACATGATTGGTGCATATCCTACAACGTCCTATTCTACGCTTCCATAATATTATTGATAATATCATAAACTCATTATTATAATTTTTATCTTATAATGTTTGTTTTGTAGGTTCAATGTTAGTGGTGTCGATACATATTTATGGAGTCCCTGTGACTCATTTACCCAAGTCTCATTCAACCAAAGTTGTACAGATGTTTCTGTAAGTATATAATATAATAATTATTATGTGAGGCAGACCTGAGATGTTCTCTTTATCTCCATTAGGTATGCCGTATTAAGAATCTACAATCCCTACATATAGTGAAAGACATTGGTGATCAACAACTTATGGACTGCAAATTATCAACAGATACACCAACACCATCTTGTATGTTGCAGTACAGAGTAAAGTCTAATCCAAGGTATGGTTTGGGCTTCCTGTGGTGTAATCATCACTCCATTGTGCTTAGCTATAGCTCATTGTGCATAGCAACTCTGTGCTGTCATATACAATTACATAGATGCATATTATATATGACAAATTATAAATTTTTCCCCCCAATATTTGCAAACTACAGATGCTTATAATTTATTATTATGGAGGAGGACATGTGTGACACTACAAAAAGTGTTTCGACAATACTGCATCTTTAAAATTCACGGGACACCACAGCTGAAGGCATTTACAACATATTGCAACAATTAATGCACTTTGAGAATTTATTTTATACTGCACAAATTATAATCATTAACACGACACCACAATCCCCCATATATATAACAACCACTATTGATATTCCTTACACATGTTCACATGTTTGGTTTTAGGAAAAAACATTCCACTGAACATGCCATACTTGAAAGCCTTGATATGATGAAACAAGCAATCGATGATAAAAAAATTACTTGCGGCATATTTTTAGATTTCGTCAAAAAATTTGATACTGTTAATCATGCAATTTTGCTACAAAAACTATATGCATATGGAATTAGAGGTATGCCACTTGAATGGTTTAAAAGTTATTTAAGTAAACGCAGACAGTATGTCAAGATTGATACTGCTGAATCCAGTCAGAAAGAGATAACATGTGGAGTTCCCCAAGGATCTACACTTGGGCCTCTCCTATTTTTAATTTATATTAATGATCTACCCAATGTTTCTGACAAACTTAGTTTCCGAATGTTTGCTGACGATACAAACATTTTTTATGCTGGCTCAACATCTAGTGAAGTTGAAAAAGTAGTAAATGAGGAATTAACCCATGTTATGAAGTATTGTAAAATTAATAAGCTATCTGTCAATTTTAAGAAAACCAACTATCTTATTATCACATCTCCTCAAAAAAGGAGTAATGTTTCAGTTAAAATCAATAACATCGAACAAAAAGAATTTATAAAGTATTTAGGTATTTATGTTGATGAAAATATCAAATGGAGTTTTCATACTAAGCATGTTACTAGTAAAATAGCAAAAAATATTGGGAAAATTAGGAAATTAAGACATTTTGTCAATTTAAAAACCTTAAAGGATGTCTATTACTCGCTTATTTATCCATATCTCACATATGGCTTACTCTCATGGGGTAATACATATAAAACTCATCTCACTAAAATACATACTCTGCATAATAAATGCATAAGAACAATATTCTTCGCAAGTAAATATGACAGTGCAATATCATTTTATAATCTACTTCACATTTTGAATCTTAACAATTTGTTGAAGTTCAAAATGGGTTGCTTTATTCATAAACTTGATCACAATAAGTCAGAAGTGCCAAAGGTTTTCTGGTCAGTCTTAAAACCTATTTCAACTATTCATTCGTATAATACTAGGTACTCTTCAAATAGAAATTATTATACGCCTTATGCCAGGACCAATTATGGTCAGTTCACTTTTGCTTTCACTGCACCGAAACTATGGGAAGAAATCCCAATGACTCTAAAAAATATTGCATCGTTTCATATTTTCAAAAAATCTTTGAAAGCTTATCTACTCAATCAGCAAAAATGAAAATATCTTATAAGTATATAAATAGCCATTTAGTATATTTTAGCTAGTTTAGCCTAGTACTCTCACCACTGAATAGCATATATATTTTGTCTGTAGTGGTGGTTTACTCGAAAGTTTACACTACTTAAACCATCACTGCACACTAACTATATTTATTATTTGTATTTTTGTATTATAATTTACTAAATATTATTTAAATCATATCTTGTAAATACAAATAAATAGACCAATTTATGTAAATATTATATACAGTGTGTAAATAAACTTGAACTTGAACTTGAACTTGAACTCACACACATCAGACTTATGAATTTTTATTAATTTTTGAACTTCAGTGTCAAGACACAAATAATGTTGCACTGTGACCCAAGCAAGAGTAATCCTGTTTTAGATTCATTCTCATTGGATTATGATCATGATGTTTATGTAAGTATAATAACACTAATGGTATATATAACTCAGTTGCAGAATCATTGCTTCATTCAAAATTGTAGAACATAGGAGCTAAGACCTTCAGGATGTATGGGTAAATGGTAAAATATATGCCCAGTAGTCTGAGTAGAAAACATTATTGGGTCTTCTATTCATAGACAAAGAAATTATGGCAGACCTCTAATTCTTAACTCTATATAATAATACATAAATATTGACTAATAATGAATCTTCACTTGAGTGTTAATTACCCCTGGGGGGATTCAGGGGGAAAACTATCATTTTGGGTAAGCTCTATTGGGAATTTTCAAAAATACCCCTATAAGATACCTAAAAAGGGTGTGACGTAGACAATTTGACCCCTAAGAGATACTAACACACAAAAACAAAAAAGCTCAGAAACAGATTGAATTTCCCTTTTTCGATAACCTAAAATATACCAAGAAATGATCAAATTTATGCAAAATCACTTATTTATACAGTCCCAAAGAAATATGATAAGCATACCCCGGGAGTGTTACTATAGAGACATCAGATAAAAAATTATGCTTTGTCATGCATTTTGTTGGAAACACCACAAACACCTCTTCCACCACCACCATCATCATCATCATTAGTCAATATATATTTGTGGTAAAGTACTAAAGTGATGACGTCATAAAAAATTATTTTCACTATATCATATTTTTGGTTCTCAATTTTGATGGGCAATCACAAAAGATGTCCACGTAGCAAAGTTGACCAAAATTTGTCCAATAGCAGCTGAGATATGGCCACCTGAAATTTTCCCATACAAAACACTGTATTTTCGGGTCTGTTCCCAACTTTTGGAACAGGGCGTAAATTACAGTGATTTCATTGTATGGGTAAATTATATATTCAAGTGGCCATATCTCAGCTGCTATTTGACCGATTCTCGTCACATTTGGAGTGTGAACTTCTTTTTTGATTGTCCATCGGAATTGGCAACCAAAAAGTGTTAAAGCCAAAATTTATTTTTTCGTGACGTCACACTTTAGTACTCCATCATCATTATCAGTCATCTCTAACACCTTCATCATTACATTAATACTACTAGGTCGGCATGTATGTATTTTGACTAATTCATGACCATTTCAAACATTTAGAATTCAACACTTCATTCAGAGTGTGCTTGTCCTGGTAGATGCAAAGGCAATCATTCTCAATTGAATTCATATTCACTAAGTACTGGCTCATTGCTCATAGTGATGTAAGTAATACAACTGTACCTACTTGCATGTAAATGTTTTGTAAGAGTGCATGCCATATATCTCTGCAACAGAATTAACAATGTACAGTCTAATTTGAACTATTTTGTACAAATTGACACTGGAACAGAACAGTGCAACTATTGTATCCTTCATTGTAATGTGTATTGTGTGGTTCATACCTACCGGTAAATATTTGAAAACTAAATACTAAATTACGTCCTAAATAGTTAGTTATTGTTTCACATATTTATGGCATGCACTCTATAATAAATACAATAAATATAATCAACTAATTAAGATTGTAGTGATAATTTAAATGTTTTGAATTAAAAATCGTAACAGTCAGACTATTTGCATGTTATCTATGTGAGATATATAATGGCTCTTCTTCTACTCTACATTGCATATCATTGACTCATATTGTATATAGTTTGTATATTAAGAAATGCCACACATGATATCAAACACCAATCAATCAGTCAATAAATTAACCAATCAATCAGCTAATAAATTAACCAATCAAACTAGCCAATAAATAAACCAATCAATTAGCCAATCAATCAACCAATCAACCAATCAATCAACCAATCAACCAACTAATAAATCAACCAACCAATCAATCAATCAATCAACCAATCAATCAACCAATCAACCAATCAATCAACCAACTAATAAATCAACCAATCAATCAATCAACCAATCAACCAACTAATAAATCAACCAATCAATCAACCAATCAACCAACTAATAAATCAACCAATCAACCAATCAACCAATCAACCAACTAATAAATCAACCAATCAATCAACCAATCAACCAACTAATAAATCAACCAATCAATCAATCAACCAATCAACCAACTAATAAATCAACCAATCAATCAACCAATCAACCAACTAATAAATCAACCAATCAACCAATCAACCAATCAATCAATCAACCAATCAACCAACTAATAAATCAACCAATCAACCAATCAACCAATCAATCAATCAATCAACCAACTAATAAATCAACCAATCAATCAATCAACCAATCAACCAACTAATAAATCAACCAATCAACCAACTAATAAATCAACCAATCAACCAATCAACCAAATAATAAATCAACCAATCAATCAGCCAATAAATCAACCAATATATTTATGTCAATATAATATATATATATATATTTATATATATATATCTGGATGTGTCTATTCTGACGGTAAAGTGCTCAATACATTAAAAATGTAGAGCGTTATAGATTGTAGGTAGATCTACGCGGTCTTCAGACAGACTTTAATGAAAAATAATCCTTCACTGTAATCTATATATAGATATATAGATATATAGGTATATATAGATTACAGTAAAGGATTATTATTCATTAAAGTCTGTCTGAAGATCGCGTAAGCGTGAAACTCCGAGTAACAGAAAAAGTGATGTCTTGTCGTTAATCTACCTACAATCTATATTTATATATATATTTATACCAATATATTTATATCAATCAACCAAACTATTGAAATTATTATTAATTTTGTGTAATTTATCTATTTTGGACATGTTTGTTGCAGATTTCTTTGCTTTGTGTTAGTTTATCTTGTTGGTGGAATGATATTCAATAAAGTTGTAAAGGGTGCCAGTGGACGAGAATTAATCCCTCATGTATCTTTCTGGATGGATTTCCCTCTCCTTGTTAAGGTATATTATATGATGCACACTCTCTGAGAATCTCTGTCACATTTTTGAAGCAAATTATTTATGTTTATATACCTTTTCGGTGTATATTGAGAAGGGGGGGGGGGGCGTAAGGGTTTGCGTTATTTTTGGTGCGGTTTTGCGTTTGTTTCCATTTATAGGTGCGGTTTTGCGGTTTTGCTAAACTGAGCGGTTTGCGGTTTCTTTGTCATTTTCGACACCGTTCGGTGAACGTGGAGAAACGTTTTTCTATGGTGAAAAATTATCATTCAGATCATTTCACTTCCGTTTGTTTTATTTTAGTCAAGTTTTATTTATTTATTGCGGTTGCGATTTTTTAGCAAACTTTTGTGCGGTTTTGCGGTTTTTGTATATTGTTTGTGCGGTTTTGCAGTTTTTGTGTATTTTTTGTGCGGTTTTGCGGTTTCCAATCCCCCCCTTACTCCCCCTCTATAATTATATATCTTTTTATCTATTTCTAGGATGGAGTAGTGTACTCAGCAACAATGTGTTTATCATGTGGCAAATCAAAGAAAGGCTACACCACCATATGAGAGACAAGCAAACAGCATACCGTCCTGTCTTAATAGTATAATGATGCCCCAAATGTTGGTTTATAGGTGGTGGATGATAGTAGTTCATGTAAGCTAAGTTTCCAGCTCTATAATACTATAGCTTATGGCTCAGAATTTATCCCGCACTATTTCCGCAATAAGAAATTTGTGTGATTTGAGTACAAACAAATATTGGATCACAGGCACCCCAGAATTCTGAAACAGTTGATTTTGTCTTCATTACTGACGTGCATGTATCCCGCCATTTTAATTCCGCTATTCAAAGTCCATTTGAATTGGTAATATGGTCCCTGGGGATTTAATGAATAACATATAAAAGGAACACAAAGCCCCACCCAATGTACTTGGCTCTAGTCGCCGTCAGAAAGGCTTGCTGTTGAAGTGATCTAACCCGTATTCATGGCTGAGCAACGTCCTATAGAACCTTTGCCGGCGGCCGTGCCAGCTTTAGTACAAGAAGCACTGGTTGTTCAAGCTGACCGCGATGTTCAACAAGTCAATCCTGCCCCGCAGGTGGAGCAAGCAGTAGTTAATCCTGCCCCGCTGGTGGAGCAAGCAGTAGAGGTATATATTTAATATTACTTTGAAGTTTACTGCTAGCATAGTGGGTGGTTTGCGAGTTTTTTAGTTCATACAATTTCAATGTATTTATGGTTTACAAGTACACGAAGGGCGTCGGTATGTAGCTTGTTGTGTTAAGAAGGGTCAGTGCATTAGCGGGACGCTAGTATAATTCAGTTACAGATAACCATTCATTTGCGTCTTACTACTAACTTTGTGCTTTCAAAATAGTAATATTAATCTTCGTATCGGTAGCTTAAAGTGTTTCATTAACAGTTTCCCAGATGTTAGTTTTGTAAGTTATGTTTGATTTTAATGCTAGTGAGGTGTGTCTTTTGACCAGTGAATGTTTTATGCTGATGCATTTCTAATCGTGTGAGATCAGAAACTTGATTGTCTAACGCCTGTGAGGCGTGGTTTCAGTAAATGCTTTTAGTTTTACTATGTAAATGTTGATTTAATGCCTGTGAGGCTGGAGAAATGTTATTTGTTTAAATGCCTGTGAGGCGTGTCATTTGATCATTAGTAAATGATTGTCACTGAATCAGATTCAATGATCAGTTCTGATGCCTGAGGGGCTTGAAAAGTGATTTAATTTGTTTTAAACAAATTGTAAATGCCTGTGAGGCGCGTTGTATGATCAGTAAATGCTTTAAGTTTACTGTGTAAATGTTGATTTAATGCCTGTGAGGCTGGAGAAATGTTATTTGTTTAAATGCCTGTGAGGCGTGTCATTTGATCATTAGTAAATGATTGTCACTGAATCAGATTCAATGATCAGTTCTGATGCCTGAGGGGCTTGAAAAGTGATTTAATTTGTTTTAAACAAATTGTAAATGCCTGCGAGGCGTGTTATATGATCAGTAAATGCTTATAGTTTACCGTTGATCTAATTTTAATGCTTGTGAGGCTGGAAACGAAAATTGATTAAACGCCTACGAGGCGTGTTTTATGATAAGAAAATCGTTATCGTTTAGTCAGTGAAAATGTTAATTTAATTCTAATGCCTGGGAGGCTTGGGAAATTATTTGTTTAAATGCCTGTGAGGCGGTTTTCAATTAGCATATGTTGGTGCTAATGCTGTTTAGTTTGAATGCCTAAGGGACCCTGAATATGATTTGTTTTAAAGCCTGTGAGTCGGTTTTCAATTAGTAAATGCTGGTGCTAATGTTGTTCTAGCATTGAATGCCCGAGGGGCTTGAAATATGATTTGCTTACATGCTTGTGAGGCGTGGTTTACATGGATTGATTGAATTGAATTGTTAAGTGCATTTGAGGCGTGTCTTTGCCTGATTAATAAATGCTTGTAGTTTATTGCTTTGCCGGGTTTACACTATTTAGATGCTTGCGCTAAATAAATGCGGTTTAATGCATGGGAGGTATATGCATTTTGATTTTATTGACTAAATGTCTGTGAAGAATGTCATTTATTTGGTTTACACTTGAATTATAAATGAACTCATCCTGGCCTGCGCGGGGGGTTTTAGACACTTGAATAGCAATGGTTGTATACGTTGTGTAAGCATATGGTGATCTTGTAGAATTTCTTTTTTGATAATAATGGAAATACAATGGTCAAGTGTTTTATTTATTTATTTTCTTTGTTGTTATTGTAAACGTAGGGTGACAACGATGGCCAGTTTGACCAAATGTTAAAAAGAATTAAAAAGTTGGAAGAGTCGAACAGGGCCACAGTTGAATCGTCCCTACAAGACATTAGAGTGCTGTTGAAATCTCCTACGTTCAGTAAAGATCAAGCTTTTGACTATTTACTGTCATTGCGAATGGTAGCGAAGGAGACTAATAACCCTAAAGCAGGCTTCTTTGAGGCCGTTCTACGTGCAATGACGGAGAAATCAAAAGCGCCTGATCTGCAATTCAAGAGATACCTGGAGGTGCTTTTAGGCGATAAAGACCAGGAAAAAGTCCTAGAGATGATGTCCAAAGTGGACAAGTCGATGAAGGCATCAAGGGCCATTCCTGCTTTTCCTCCTGGAAGGGGTCGCGGCCGTCCGTATCGTCCAGTACAATGCTTTAATTGCCAGGAAATGGGACACTATCAAAGATATTGTCCGATGCGGCGTCAGATGTCCCGAGGTCCTTATGCTAGGAGGAGGGGTTCCTCGTCGACCAACCCCAATCAAGAAAGAAACTAACATGCTTACAGTTATGAGTGTAAAAGACCAGATTTAAATAAATCGGTGAACAATTTTGTTGAATAATTGTGCATTTGAGTTTGAATTAAAGGAATGATAATATATGATACATGATAATAATTTACAATATAACGTTATAGAAATAAAGTGAAATAGACAATGTGTTTAATAAAATATTGAACTAGTCCTTGTTGAGTCATCGTATTGTCCGTATGTTAATCATCATGTACGTTTTTTGAATGCATTATTGATTCTATAATCCTGGATTAGGGCGAGTAACCCCTATTGGCTCATCGCACTTCTCGATGTCCAGTAGACGTACTGCTTACAGGCGTGTGAGGTTACTCCCTCCTGATCGGGATCCCCCTTATTTTGTTTCTGTTCTCTTGTTTGTTTTGTTACAAGTTGGATTTTGGATTTGTTTTAGAGTCCTCCTGTGAAGAAAAGACGGCTTGAGTTCGAGAATCGTAAAACTCCTTATGGGGATTTTGATACCCAGTTAACGGCGACTCAAGCTAGAACGTCTGAATCTTGGGTTAACATTAAGGGGGTTCCCGATCAGGAAGGGAGTCAAGATATAAATGGATTGAGAAGTGTATTAATTTCTGAGGAAGTCCCAGATCTCCAGAACATTAAACTCAGAGATCCAAATCATTTTGTTGCGGGGGGTATCCATAGAAACCCTGAACGTTGGGTGCCTATCTTGGACGGTCATCCTTTGGCTTCTTCGATCTTAGACTGGATACGTAACAAAGTGAATATTATGCAGTATAGCCAGCCATTCTCTGGTAGCTATAAAAGAGTACATTATGACTCAGACTTGCCTCCTAAGATGCGGTTTTTGAACCATTGGTCTTGTAAGAAGTTCTCTGATTTTATTTCTCAAGAAATATTAAACCGCATTTCCTCTGGAGCTGTTCGTGTGTGGGGAAAGGTTGATAAGGATACTCCCCCACACCTGGTCCTGCCTCTTACAGTGGAGCCCACAAAGCCAAGACTTTGTTTAGATGCTAGATTTTTAAATCTATGGATGAAGGACATGCCATTTTCACTAGATAAACTAGCGCAAGTTCCACAATATATTTACCAAGGGTCCTTCATGTCAAAGTGCGACGATAAGTCTGGTTACGACCATGTCCTTCTTTCGCCATCTTGCCAAACGTATGTGGGTTTTCAGTGGAATGGGTACTGGTTTGTTTGTACTACTCTCCCGTTTGGATGGAAAATTTCCCCTTTCCTATACCATTCAATAGGCTCGGCGGTTAGTGGATTTTTCAGAGCTCAAGGCATACCCTGTTCTTTGTACATTGATGACCGTTTGAATGGTGAACTTTTGACATCTGTGGGTCCATGGTCGGTTCTCCCAGAGCACAGGGAGGAGCAGTATAGGCGCAACGCTGCTACAGCTGCGTTATGGTGCGTGTTGGTAGTCCTGGTGAGTTTGGGTTACACGATTGGTATAAAAAAATCGGTGTTGAATCCAACTACCTCTTTGGAATACTTGGGCTTTAGAGTAGACTCTGTGAAGCAATGTTTCCAGGTTCCAAAACGGAAAATTGACTCATGAGCATCATTGAGGGAGTCTATTTTGGCATGTAAGAAGTTTATTTATTATTATTATATATTATTTATTATTAAATTGTTTATTCGGGAAATCAGCTCTGGAATTGCATCAGCTACAGCAAGTGGTTTAGTTCAAATTTCACCCTCTTTGCGCGAGGAATTGCGCCAGTGGCGTTTTCTAGATACCTGGCAAGAGTGTATGCCTTGGAGAGATGAGCGACATTTCAACTTGTCAATCAGTACGGATGCGTCAGGTTTTGGCTGGGGTGGAATCGTACACATGCCTTTAAGTGACCAGAAAGTTGGAGACTATTGGAGTGAACAACAGCGACGACTTAACATTTCAACTAAGGAGATGCTCGCCTTAGTTAACACGGTTAAGGCTCTTCCTGCCTGTATAAAGGATTGTAGACTGGATGCCTTCGTTGATAGTAAAGTCCTTATTGGCGCATGGGAAGGACAAGGAAGCAGGTCTGCTCAGCTAACAAAGGCGACCAAGGAACTGTTTTGGGTATTGTCAGATCGTAACTTACAGCTATGTTTATCGTATGTAAGGTCGAGTGATAACTTGGCGGACGATCCTTCGCGTAGACTCTCTCGAATGGATTCTGGATTGTCAAAGAAAGCATGGAGTACGGTACAACGGTCTTTTGGAGGTAGAGTTGGACACTCTATTGACCTTATGGCCCTGGATTCGAATTCGGTTACAGGAAAGGACGGCCTTCCCCTTCCACACTTCTCACCTTGGCCAACCCCGTACTCGCAAGGTGTAAATTTGTTTGCACAAGACCTTCATCTGGCAGAGAACATGGAAAATCCCTATGTCTTTCCACCATTTATACTGATCGGTCCAGTTCTGAAGTTTCTGTATAAATTCAAGGTATCGTTCACTGTAGTTGTCCCGGAGATACGTCCATACCCATTTTGGTGGCCAGAACTTATGGCTCGTACCCAATCGCGGGTTGTTCTTGGTGCTAAAGGGAGTTTAGACGTCATTCTAGCTCCAACAAGATGTGGCTTTGAACCAATGGCATGTCCTTTTACTTTGTGGGCTTGTAGAGTTTTGTTTTGAATGCTCTCAGTGAACAGCTGTCCCATACTTGGTTTTCTTTTTCTGTTTGCAGCCGCTTCCAAGAGTCCCGAAGCTTTTCACGCCATCAGTGGCCTGTCCTTCTTGTTCGTATGCTAACGATGAACAATTCCGGTTTTGTCAATGTTGTGGTTACGTCAGAGCTCGGGTTGACGAAATGGAACAGTTTACGTCAAAACTAGTAGTTGACAATCAATTGATAGCCCAAAGATTACAACAATTATCGGAACAGCGTGGTTCTTCGCGCTACGTGAAGCAAAAAAGCTCCTTAGAACGCGAATTGTGCTCCTTTCTATCTTCTCGCATACCACCAAAATCATTGACTTCAGCCTTACCGTCTGATGTTATTGAGTTCCTCGTTTGGAAGGATAAAGGGGGGAAGACTAGGGTTCATTGCGTGAGCTGCTTGAATCAATCACAGTCAAATAAGAACGCTACCTGCCAGTGCCCTAAACGTTTGGCTTTTGGCACTGTAGACTCTTTGATTGGAAAGCTGCGAGCTGTCTTTATGGAACATGGCAGAGGCTCGGAGTGGCAGTCAGTGTTGAATGTAGGTAATCCTGCTGCCGACTGGTCAGTGAAAAGATATCTTACAGATGTTAGAGAAGAACAATTGAAGGCAAGAGTTGTTCCGCGTCAGGCCGAACCAGTCTTCCTTGAGAACTTGGTTGAGATCTCTCGCCATATTCATTTGCAACTTATGCAGTCATCAGATTTGACTCCTTCCCGTGTTTATGTTCTGGCGCGAGACCAAGCTTTGTTTAAAGCATTATTCTTTGCTGGGGATCGTGCAGCAGACTTATTAGGCTTAAAGACAGTAGATATTTTACGTTTCCCGGATAATTCCGGTTTTTTATTTAATCATCTGTGGACCAAATCATTAAGGTCTGGAGATACGCATGTATTCGCGTTTAAAAGGGGTTCGAATAAATTGGTTTGCCCTGTCACAGCAATTGAATTATATTGTGACATTTGTAAGTGTTTGGGTATACATCTAGCTCCGGGTTTTCTTTTTCGTTCGGTAACTAAACGAGGAAACATATCCATTGACAGCCTTGATTCGTCTGCAGCCCAAGCTCGCCTTAGTTTGTATACTTCCTCAATGGGCCAAATATTTTCTGATAGGCATATTACTCTACACGGTTTTCGTAGTGGTGCCGCAGTTTCTTTGGCACTTGCTGGACTCAGCCTCCATGAAATCATGGACCATGTAGGCTGGAAAAGCAGTAAAACGGCACTACACTACATAAAATTAAGGCAAGTTGTGAATCCAGCTGGAGCGGCTGCAAAGTTGTCTGATTTAGATTTAGCGACGGGTAGAACATATAGTAGCCTTAACAATTTAACAGGGTTTTCTCAAGCTTTCTCATAATAACTAGTGAACACTTAACAATAATAATATAGTGATGAGGCTGAATAAGTGTATTTAAACATAATAGAATACTTCAGTTTCGAGTCTTTATTTCAAAGCCTTGACCTCGATAGCAGGGGATATTCCTTTTCACACGGAGTATAGCCGTTGTAGACAAGGGATGTAAAAATGTACGATAGATTTACCGTGAGTTTTATCACGACTTCTCACTTAGACTATAAATAAGGCTTGGCAAGGAAGTACTCGAAGCTGGTAGTTTGTGTCAACAATAATACCTTTTGTTAAATTAATTAAAACTACAACCTAGGGCTGTATTCTTGTTTGCATTGATGTCTTATTGTAGAATATCTACTTGTACATGACAAAGAATGAAATAAACATTTAGAGCGGATAAGGATTGGGAAAGGTGTATATGAGTTTGTAA
This sequence comes from Metridium senile, assembly GCA_949775045.1. Lineage (NCBI taxonomy): Eukaryota > Metazoa > Cnidaria > Anthozoa > Actiniaria > Metridiidae > Metridium > Metridium senile. The sequence continues at coordinate 49,916,224 of OX459096.1, read as the reverse complement.
ATACAATCAAAGCTCAGGTTTAGCGAGCTCCACATGATGGTTAACTTGTAATAGTGTAGCTTATACTTACGGCTATCTTAAGGCAGCAAAGAGCCGCGCTTGGGGAAGGTCCAGGACGATTCCCCATACCTTATTTACATATCATGAATAACAATACCCAGGGTAGAATATTACACTATTCAAAGTCCATTTGAATTGGTAATATGGTCCCTGGGGATTTAATGAATAACATATAAAAGGAACACAAAGCCCCACCCAATGTACTTGGCTCTAGTCGCCGTCAGAAAGGCGTAGTGACCCGCCCACCCGCCCTGAAGCCATGAATACGGGTTATTAATTACTGGTACGCTTTGGTTTGGCTTGTCCCAGGACGATTCCCCATACCTTATTTACATATCATGAATAACAATACCCAGGGTAGAATATTACACTATTCATAATATTAATCACATGACAGCTTTCGGTTTATGTTGTATCAATGGTACTAACAATAACCGTAAAGAAATGTGATCATTCTTTAGATACACAGCAATCTTTCAGCATGAATGAACGATTCGCTTTCAATTAATTAATATATTGCTCTTTCCCTTCTCCCACATTTTCTATCACTTTCTGATTGGTTCATCACTTTTCCCGCTTCATATTTATATTGGTATCTTTCCTAGTCTAACTCTCAGTTACTCCGACGAAGGGCTAAAGCTCCAAACGTCAGTAAAGTCAACATTTTTTACGGTGTCACAAATTTCATTATATTACCTATCGTTTATTATATATTATTAATATATTATAATATAGTAAAAAACGGACAATACACGGGTTCAATTGTATGGTAACTTATACACTTTCAAACAAAACTACAATTCTTCTAAAGGTTCTATTTATTTACTTGTTAGTCGGGCTATCTATCTATCTATCCATCCATCCATCCATCCATCCATCCATCCATCCATCCATCCATCCATCCATCCATCCATCCATCCATCCATCCATCCATCTATCTATCTGTCTGTCATGTCGCGTATAGTCTCCCATGATGCTTTGGGAACGAACACAGGAAGCCCAACGTAGAATTGTTTAGCCTCCTGTGTTGATTTTCTGACTAGCCCGACTCCACGCTCCTAGAGCGTCTAGTTATTATTATAAAAAACGATTATAGAATAAAACATTGTAAAAGTAAGTAAAACACAAATAAACATAAAATGAAGTAAAGTAAATGCACAAGTGCACAGTAGTTTTATTTGTATCATTTTGTCTTGATCTAAAAACAATTACAGTTCTCGTCATTATGATATATCAACATAAACTATTATCATCACCATTTGAATACATCATCATCATCATATTTATTATCATCATCACTAATTCATGATAATCGTCATTACTATATATGGTTGCCATCAACGGCCATGATAACATCATTATTCATCCGGCACATCGTCTCTGATTTATTTTCGGCTGTTTTGTTGAGTTTCATTTTGATCATGCATGTTTACCATCATCATCATCATCATAACAATCATCTCCCTTGCTATCACAATCATCATTATCATCATCATCATCATCATCATCATCATAACAATCATCTCCCTTGCTATCACAATCATCATCATAACAATCATCTCCCTTGCTATCACAATCATCATCATCATCATCATAACAATCATCTCCCTTGCTATCACAATCATCATCATCATCATCATAACAATCATCTCCCTTGCTATCACAATCATCATTATCATCATCATCATCATCATACCAATCATCTCCCTTGCTATCACAATCATCAATCAAACAATGAAATCAAAGGCAATGAATGACTCCATCTTAGCATTCTGGGCTCAAACGATGGGTTTGCCCTCTGGGTCGGTCTTGAGCTCACAGTAATTGTGAAGAAAAGGACAATGTCCAATCTTGGCAGCTTCCTCCATGCTGGTCTTTTTAGTCATCTACAAGGATTAGAAAGAATGGGTAAAGTACACTGGCAAAAAAGCGGCGCTTTTTTCGTTTTCAAATGGTATCCGGCCCTTAGGGGTTCAATGTCGTCCTTGTACTTTGTTTTAATTAAAGGCCTTCTGGTTCGCTATCTTTTAGGGGTATTTTTGAAATTTCCCTACAAGCATACCCCGACTTTTTACCTCCTGAGTCGACCAGGAGAAACTATCTCTATAGTTTTCAAATCAAGATAAGCGTGTCACCTTGAGCTAAATTAAGACGTGTGTCTGTTAAAACAGTAGCACAACGTGTTTTGAACATAATAAATTTATTATAACCATAGGTAAACTCACGTCTAAAGCCTTGGTGTAGTTAGCTTTGCCTTTAACACTTTTATCATGTTTATCACGCATCTCTCCTAGCTTGGCTTTAAACTCGCCAACGTTGTTAACCCCTTTGAAAGGGCAACCCTCCTTAAAAGCTGGGCATCCTTGACCGAGTCCTTTTAACTCCTTGACATTATAAGGACATTTCGTTCCTTTGTCGAAGGCAGTGCACTTTTGCTTGACGTAATCCATGGTGATGACATCAGGTGTCTAGAAAAATATTTTAAACATATTAGAATATATGAGCAGATTGTGAACGTTTGTGACACCAAAGGCCTTGCTTTATTTAGACACACTAAATGGAAAACCCATACCCTAGCTGCTCAAGACAAATCTGAATAAAGGGAGACACAATTGGAAATTCTATACCCTAGCCTATGGTATCTAAAGTTTAGATCTTACCACAAATCGTCCATTCAAGTCAGTCTTCAAACAGCAGCCACTTTTGAAGAATGGGCAGTGACCAACTTTTGCAACTGCTTGACCATTAGCTCCATATGCAAGCTGTAATCACACACGAATCACAGTATTAGTCCTATAAGTGCATGTAGATTGCTAGCTAGGTTGCAACATAAATTGCAACGAAAAAATATAAAGAGTACATACACCTGATTGCAAGAATGTAACATGAAATAATAGTAATTAGTAAGAAAGGAATATGAGTGAGAGTTCAGCTTGAGCGATCTTCTTTTGTCTTTTGACAAATTCCCACTAAATTATAACAGTCAGGACAACGTTCTTGCAATTAGATGTATATTAGTTTGAATTGATAGACAATGGTCGTCGTTATTGATCAGAAAAGCATGGTACACCATTTTTAATGGATGTTAAATCATCTGGAAATGGTTGCCTGATCAGACCGATATGAATTGTGGGACCTCAAAGATTGCAAATGCACACTCGGTCATATGTTCCTATGAAATTTATCCAATACGCTACTTCATTACTCAAGCACTGATCAATCAACCATACCGTCAGTACGTCAGTCAGTATCAATCAATAAATCAGACAATCAATCAATCAATGATTCAGTCATGCAGTCAATCAATCAATCAATGCTTCAGTCAATCAGTCAGACAACTTACATCCATAGCCTTAAGGTAGTTTTCTTTTCCCTTGCAGTTGTCTCTCATTTCACCCATCTTGGCCTTGAATTCTCCAATGGTCTTAACATCCTTGAAAGGGCATCCACTCTTTTTAAATTCAGGGCAACCTTTACCAAGACCCTTTAGTTCTTTTAGGTTATAAGGACAGGCAGAACCTCCTTCAAACACTGGGCAGTGGGTTTTTACATAGTCCATGGTCACAGTATCAGGAACCTATGATAGATTAGCTTTAATTTAGTCGTTTTTTTTCTTGCAAACAGAGTCTCGCTCTTAGCGATTTGAAACAAGAAAACGAGAGAAATCGCCACGATAGATAATTATGTTATAGCAGCTAGAGAACTAAGATTTTTAGTAGAACACATGCATGCAAAACAGTTCTCAGTAAAGCAACAACTTAAACCACGTGACATGTACTGCGGACCGATCGTAATTAAAGCTGAATCTGCAATCTGAGACCGAAAAGAATTGGCCCTGTTTTTTTTTTTTTTTTTTTTTTTTGCGCTTAGCACCTGACCTTCAGATTTATATATATATATGAGACCGAAAAGAATTGGTCCTGTTTTTTTTTTTTTTTTTTTTTTTTGCGCTTAGCACCTGACCTTCAGATTTATATATATATATGAGACCGAAAAGAATTGGCCCTGTTTTTTTTTTTGCGCTTAGCACCTGACCTTCAGATTTATATATATATATGAGACCGAAAAGAATTGGCCCTGTTTTTTTTTTTGCGCTTAGCACCTGACCTTCAGATTTATATATATATATATGAGACCGAAAAGAATTGGCCCTGTTTTTTTTTTTGCGCTTAGCACCTGACCTTCAGATTTATATATATATATGAGACCGAAAAGAATTGGCCCTGTTTTTTTTTTTGCGCTTAGCACCTGACCTTCAGATTTATATATATATATGAGACCGAAAAGAATTGGCCCTGTTTTTTTTTTTGCGCTTAGCACCTGACCTTCAGATTTATATATATATATGAGACCGAAAAGAATTGGCCCTGTTTTTTTTTTTTTTTTTTTTTTTTTTGCGCTTAGCACCTGACCTTCAGATTTATATATATATATGAGACCGAAAAGAATTGGCCCTGTTTTTTTTTTTTTTTGCGCTTAGCACCTTCAGATTTATATTTACCATCGCCATATCCGAAACCAGAAAGTGCACGCAAACGAATTTTTAATGAGAACAAAACTGCCGTACCCCAGAATTCATTTTGGTCTCAGATTGCAGATCTCCTTCTGACAACGTTGTTTGAAAAAGGTGTATATCCACTAGAATGGAATACATATACATGGTGTCAAAAAAATAATCGAGCATGTAATGGAACTATAGTAGCAGAAACTATAATAATCAGACTTTTAAAAATCGCGAATGTTTCTAACTAACGTTTAGTGATGCCCTCGGTGTGAGCCGCAATAATTCGATCAAATTGAAGTATATGGTGGAAGAAGTATGAATAACTAACTCATCGGCATGAATAACGGGTATCTTTGAAAATCGTGCTATATTCGTAACTTGATGTTTTGCTGACTATTTTTTATGTAAATATCTGTATTAACAATCTTGAAATTTGTTTTTACTCACGATTGGCTTTCCTTCACGGTCGGATGCTAAAGGGCAACCAAACTTGAAGAAGGGACAATGACCAAGTTTTGCTACTTCTTTTCCATTTGCAGATTGGATGATCTATTGGAACAATAGTTATTAACACTAGCTACTAAATAAATATTACCATGACGAATTATGATGAAGATAAAGGCCGATGATGATGATGATGATGATGATGATGATGATGATGGTGATGATGATGATGATGATGATGATGATGATGATGATGATATATAATGTCTGCAATGGTCTGATCTTTCATGATATATATAGTCATATCAACGGAGATTAATTATATTGTGATGGCCGTTGCAATGATAGTTGCAGTGATAATTGCAGTGGAGAGAGAGAGTAATTAATATTAAGTAGTTATATTGTGATGACTGTTAATCATCAATAATAGGTAATAGAATGAAATTTTTAACACCGTAAAAAATGTTGATTTAACTTTACTGACGTTTCGAGCTTTAGCCCTTCAGTCAGTAAAGTTAAGTCAACATTTTTTACGGTGTTACAAATTTCATTCTATTACCTATCGTTTATATCAAACAGCGACGCAGCCTATATACTAGTTTACTCGCTAGTTTCCGTTCAACCATGAATGAAATACTATCAATGTATCACCTTAAATGCCTCGTCGTATTTACTCTTGCCTTTGCAGACATCTCTCATTTCTCCAAGTTTCCCTTTAAACTCACCAACAGTCTTTACTCCTTTATATGGGCAGCCATCTTTGAAGGCGGGGCATCCTTTGGCTAGACCTTTGAGCTCTTGAACGTTGTAAGGACAAAACTTTCCTTGTTGGAAAGCAGGACAATGCTCTTTGATGAATTCCATAGTAAAGTAATCTGGTAGCTGGAAACAGTGACAAATATCAGCGATACAACAATAATTACAGATTATAAGATTCCCCTCATTGGACTTGGGTCATGCTAGCTCGCCTTTTCACCCTTTTTTCCCTTCCTCCCCTCCCCTCCCCTCCCCTCCCCCCTCCCCCAAAAAAGTACCAAACAACCAGAAGGTTTATCAGTTCATAGTGACTATAGCACGTAGGTACTCACAATTGGTTTGTTGGATTCATCAGTCGACAACATGCATCCAGCCTTAAAGAACGGACAGTGACTACCATAGGTGGCAGCTTCTTTCCCATTGGCAGCAGCGATCATCTAAAAATTCATAATAGCGATTTTACTTATAAAACAATTCCACGGTAAATAACCATAAATCTATACAATAAGATACTAGCCAGCTGAGCACTGCATCCCGAATATAGCAGCCATAAATGAACGTCGCGCGCATGCAGACAAGAGTGTTGACGTATTCTAGTTATGATATTAATGCTGGAGATTTAATTAAAGATCTATAGGTACGTGGAGTAACTTTGAATCAACAACAGGAGATACAAAAAGCCATCCTAGTGTTCAAATCATTGCATGGTCCTGAATATCTTAGCTCTAAAGAGTGACACTAGCACATATAATCTCCGTTATCATTTTTTCTCTGCTTTGTTGCTCCAAGTAAGCCCTTACTGCTGGCTGGCAAGAACTTCGCACATTCGTACCTTTTAGGGGTTTAAGTCAGCAAGGTTTTAATAGTTATTTTAAATTGTGAGTACCTTTTAGTGGTCGTTTTCAAAACCTCGGCCGATCACCCCTACCACTTGGACAAAAAGGGAGTATCCCCCCCCCCCCCCCCCCCCCCGGCTAAATAACCTTACACTCAAGTATATTAAGGCTTTGGTATTATGCTAATTAGTACATTTTTAGTTTCTTTAATTTAATAATACCGTGGGCTTTCAAAATATCATTTTCATTCGTTTAGGGGAGTTGTGGATCTGGGTTTGTAACAATTTGAAATGCACAAAAATACATTTTTTTGGTCACGTGACTTTAATGCACTAAAAAGGGTTATATGAAAATGGGGTTACAAACCCTTTATATCTATCGAACTGCAAAGCACATTATGTTTTAGGTATTTAGAGCAGGTTTATGGATTAGACTTTTCCCGATGTCTATCTATTTAAAAAAATAAGATATTTAAGAGAAACTAATATGCAAATTAGGTCACGTGATCTCTTTACTTAAATAGCTCGTTCTGTAAAGTGATTTTTCAAACAAAACAGACTAATTCTTAAAGTCCCCTTTAAAAGAAACTAAACAATGTATAATTGGTCGTAATAGCAAAACTCTTTACACATCCCATTTTAAATAAAAAATTCGGAACCAAAATTTCGACCTAGCTCGACACGTGATACTCACCCGAAAGCTAACACGTAGCAAACAGAGCAAAAGAATTGCATTCAGGGATATTCAACAATGTATGCCAAAATATAAGAATTATCACCATATATAGGCCAAGAGCTTCTTAAAACATAAATTATATGCAAATTCGGCTAAACCCAACTGCTTAATATACTTGAGCAGCTTACATAATCATACCCTGAGAGCAAAGGTAAGTCACGTGTATTTAAAACCTGAACGAAATCGATTGAAACTAAGTCAGAGAATTATAAAGAACAACAACAAGACATAGCATAAAAATAAAATATATGAATATAATAAAATAATAAAATATATATATATATTCTACGGGTGAAGCAACAAGTCAGTTTAAAAACGATTGTCGCGCGCGAATGGAATGTGATGTATAAGCCAAATCCTTGTTGGCGAGGAAGGTTTAATTTGATCCTATAATTATATCCCTAATATCATTTTGCCCTCCAATCTTCGATCCAGAATCGGTTTGGTCATGTTTAACATTTCACCCGATTACTAATCCAAATACTGCATCGATGATTCTGCATTTCCAGGATAATAAGATTATTAATACGATCGGCCGGGTTTTTACTGGAATTTCCTGTATTGAAATGGATTATAGCTGGACAACTTATCATGTCCAAATCTTTGATTGTTTGCAAAGTTCGAGACATTTACGGACATATTTACATATGCGAACGCGGTACACTTTTAGGTTTTACCCCCGGGACTAGTACCAGAGGAGGATCTAGGGGGTATCCCTTCAGATACCGGACACCCCTCTAGCGCCGCAATTACCTCTATTTTATTTAAGACATTTAGGGACTATTTAGGGACCGGACACCCCATAATCTGCCCCTGTATAGTACTAGTGATATCACCTCTAGTGCCTTGTTATAATTGGTAGTTCCCTTGCACTGATCTCGCATTTGACCCAATTTTTCTTTAAACTGACCAAGAGTCTTCACATCCTTGAATGGACATCCATTCTTAAACTCAGGGCACCCTTTGCCAAGTCCTTTTAGACAAGGGATGTTGTAAGGACAGTATCGACCCTGCTGAAATACTGGGCACTTAGTTTTGATGTCGTCCATTTCAACAAAGTTATTTGTCTGGAAAGATAAAATAATGCATTAGGCATTCAGCAATGAACTGTCAACCATTTTTGATTTCCAATTTTGCTAGAATATACATTTGTATTCATTTGTAGTCATGATCACTGTAAGCTACCGTATGTAACACTGCATGTATGTTGTATAATAAATAGTATTATACTCTCTAATAATATCCCAAACGAATACCAATATTCTAGACTCTGCACATCGATATTGAAATTGCATGCTTTTAATTAAAGTTTTAACGAGGTACTATCTATACGTACTATGGCGTTTCCTTGAAGGTCTTCTTTTAGTTGACATCCATACTTATGGAATGGACAGTGTCCATGCTTAGCCACCGATTCTAGGTTGACATCGAGAATAATCTGTAAGAAAAGTACGACAGCTTATTTAAAATCACTATCCCCAGATAGCTTTTTGATTTACTTTTGATAGCCTTCAGTTGGCAGACGTCTTTTTATGTGGTTCGCGCCCCTAGCTCCCACCGGACATTCGCTTCCTACCTTTCCTACTATTATGTAAGGATTGGAAAAAGTATCTAAACCTGAACAAAATGGGCTGAGAGCCAACAAAAACTCAAAGGTTCAAAAGTACCCATTCTCTAGTAAATCAACACTAACAGTGAGCTTAGGTTATCTGAGACGGTTACTATTAAATTTCTTCATTATTATAAGAAAGAAGACAAATTTTATGGTATTTTACGAAAATAACTATTAAAATAATGTAAAACGCACCGTACTTTGCCGCAAAACATTAGTATAATTCTGGATCATATACCTGCCACGCCTTATCGATATTTGGAGTATTGATGTTCTTGGATTTCATTTGCCCCATCTTCTCTCTGAACTCGCCAACATCTTTAACTCCTTTGAAGGGGCAGCCATTCGTGAATTCTGGACATCCCGCAGCAAGTCCTTTCAACGCTGGGACATTGTATGGACACTTCTTTCCTCCCTCAAATACCGGGCACTTCTCCTTGATTTGGTCCATAGTGACATATACAGAATCCTGTCACAGATTGGAGCATTGTTATTCTATAAACTAGAGCATTTTTGTGGTGTTTTGCGAAGGAAAAAGATAGCTGAGAAATTAAACAGACGTTCTTTCAATAAACAATTATTTTTACCTTAGACATCTTGCCGTGGACTTGAGTTCAGTTATGACTGATAAATTGCGCTCAAAATCACCTAGTTTAGTGGGACTGATTTGGACAAACGCTGTCGCCACAAATATAGCTCTGGTCAATTGCGATGATTTGCTTCTTTTATAAAGGACGTGACGGTTAGTAATCTGATCATAATCTGGTTTTCCGGAATTTGAAGTGTCTTAATAAATTGAGACCTAGACCAGGCCAAGTACATCCTGTAAACGTTGGACTGGACTTTGGACTGGACTTTTGACTGGAATTTGAACTGAATTTGGACTTTTTTAATGAAATTTTGATTTTTTTCTTTCCTCTTTTTCATTTTTACTTCATTAAATTTTACTATTTCATTTTATTATTGTCAAAAATCTTGAATGTTCGAAGAACATATTTTTTAGAATTAGATGAATTTGATAATAACTAGCCGCTTGTATGTACGTGGTGATACCGGTTACACATAAACCGATTCCCCGTGGTAAAATTTGACCCTGACCCTAATCTTCAATGTGGTCTACCATGCTCACAGCATGTCGTTTCCTGGATTATCTAACCGAAGCAATCTCATTGGTTTATTTACCTTGGGGAACAGAAAAATGTGGGTGTGTCTATAATGCGGACGCGGACGGTCCGCGGCGGACGGTGGACGGCGGATGGCGGACGGCGGATGGCGGACGGCGGACGAGAAAAAATAAAAAAATGAAAAAATAAATGAAAAAATAAATAAAAAATAAATAAATATGAAAATAAAAAATAATATTAATAAAAAATAATAATAAAAAATTAATAAATAAATAAAAAATTAATGTAAACATATCCTAAATTGAACCATTCTAAAAAAAAAAAACCAAACGATCTAGGTTTACATTCATTGGTTTTTGTTTTTGATCTACTAATCGCTGAATAACGGATATGACCTGAATGTATGTGAATCGCAGCAATTTACACGATACTGTACTCAAACGGCGTACGCTGTGTTGCCATGAATCTTTATCAAAGGGGCTGCTTAGGTTTCTAAGGGTTTTGTAAGCTCTCTATAAGTAAAAATCCATCCGTACACACTTCAAAACCAATATCTGCAGACAACTGGTGACTGGTGACTCTGCTACTGGTAACATTGTAACCCAGTACCACCTGCCGCATGGTCGGGTTGTCGGCGACTAAACCGGCTCCCCCACTTACATTATGTTAGTGAGGAGGGTGGCATGTCATCCAGCAGGACGAAAAATAAGACCTGTCAAAGGGCGGAAGAGCTCGTTTTGAGCCAACGGCCAGCATGCAAAACTGAAGCTTTGCTGAGTGACGTCAATTTCAAGCCAAAAAAAAGACCAAACTGCTGATGTATAACTGATGTAACTCAAGAAAGGCAAAGAGGAAGAGATAGTTTTATACTAGATACTGTATTTGTTAGTATATTTTTCGCATTGTACGTATAATTCTACTATTAGTTATATTTAAGGAGGAGTAGGATATTCAATTGGGACGAAAGTTCTGTTTCCATCTCCTGTCGCAAGTATATACTCTTTATTAGTTGAAAATTGTATCATTGTGACAAATAAACTAAACTAAACTAAATAAACAACGTTCTCGTACTGTGGTGCGCGCCATTTCAGGTTTAGTTTAAAAACACAGGAACCGTGGAGTATATTGAACTGTTCCAACGACTATTTATAATCCGGAGAATTTTCATTTATTTTCTATGTGAGCTCACCATAGATTTACACTCATTTCTAACCATGCACCATTAAATTCTACACATACCCGACATTGTTTTTGAAAATGCTTTTACATTAAACATTCTCACTTTTACGCAAACCATCAACAACTTTATACAAGTCCCACAATTCTGATTTCGAGACTTCTTTATGACCTTTATCGCACATGCAAGTTTCTCTTTGTTTCGGCGCCTTTCTCTTTGCACGGCAAGCTTTCTCTACTAGCTTGTTCGGTCGTGAAATTGGTTTGGAAACTCTTCAGTAGGTCCCTTCTCTCCAGGCTAATGAAGATCATACGTATTTTTTGTAATACTCGTTGAACGGAAATGTTCTCGAGATCAAGCGTTGATCCACCTCTGACATCGCTCGTGATCGTGCCAAGGATTAACGAATGGTATAAAAAATTTTTTCCCCGATTCCTTCAATTCTTTTAGCGATTTTGGCAGTCTGTCGGGATATCTGGAATCGCTATTGCATCTACCCCAACAGCAATCTTTCGTACCGACCATTTTAACAATGGATAAGGTATACTTTTATAAAAAATAGCGAGCGGAATGCCAATCTACATATTGTTACTGTATTAAATCTTGAGCTTGTGTTTGTCCGAATCACGCGGGGGGGTCTAATCATCTAATCTATGGGGTGCATGTAAGCGTCACCTTTTGGAGCAGATTCAGCTATTTGACTATAGTATTTATTGCTATTGAAAAATGGAACATTTCCCCGTATAATTCACGATAATACCAAGGATTCATCTCTGTTCGAATTGTGTTTTTTGTTGACTTTGAACGGCAACACACACGTTGAAGTGATAATTACGAAACCTGTCAAAATTGACATTTTTACAAAGTTAAATAGAGCAGGACACCATATTTGAAGTTTGGTTGGCAGCGATTCCAAATTTTGTCCCAATACAAAAAATATAATTCGCACTTGTCCTACCTCGTCGATTACAGATTTTTCTGTTAAAACAAACACAATTTGCTAGTGCGAATGGAGCCGAATGATTCGCTCGTAAACTTTTAATTTGATTTTGACAACTTCAAGACACGTTTGAGATATAGCTGACCTTTCGTATTTATCTACGATATCAGTACAAAAAAATCCAAGTTTGAGATATAGCAACAATATATATATATATAGGTGAACAAAAAATACAACACAATAATAGAATAAAAAATCATAGAAAATTACAAAAGAATCGAAGTTCGTCAACACAAAAAATCGAAGTTAGTATTGTACAATATTGTAAACATAATAATAAATAAACTTAACTAGTAGCTGTCAGTATTTCAATGTGGTTTTGCTTGACTTAAATACAATAAACTATAAGATATTATTATGACTGTATTCGGGTGACCTGAAAAAGCGCCAAATTTAGATTGGCTTACGTGCGCGTGTTTTCGGGTTCTTGTGTTTTTAAACTGAATGGCGCGCGCCACAGTACGAGAACGTTGTCTGCAGATATTGGTTTTGAAGTACGGATGAACGTACGGATGAATTTTTACTACAAAACCCTTGGAAACCTAAGCAGCCCCTATAAAGATAAAGATTCATGGCAACACAGCGTACGCCGTTTGAGTACAGTATCGGTAAATTGCTGCGATTCACTTATTACATTCAGGCCGTTATTCAGCGGTTAGTAGATCAAAAACAAAAACCAATGAAGGTAAACCTAGATCGTTTCGTTTTGTTTTGTTTTTAGAATGGTTCAATTCAGGATATTTTTACATTGATTTTTTTTAATTTATTACTTTTTTATTATTATTTTTTATTAATATTATTTTTTATTTTCAAATTTATTTATTTATTTTTTCTTTTTTTTCATTTTTTTTTTCATTTTTTTCATTTTTTATTTTTCATTTTTTCTCGTCCGCCGTCCGCCGTCCGCCGCGGACCGTCCGCGTCCTCATTGTAGCTTTTGAGCTCGGGAACTGTCATGGGGAGTTTTTTTGTTCTTTTTGACGTATCCATGGTTATTCACCGCGGTGAATTTACCTCAAATTACACTACAAAAACGTGTTTACCGTGGTGTTTGGGACTTTTACCGCGGTAAATGACTCCAGTGTAACCACAACTGGTGAAATTACCCATGGATATCTCCATGGTATCTCCATGGATACATCAAAAAGAACAAAAGAATAACCCATGACAGTTCCTGAATCAAGTAGTAGGGTCTATCAGAAACCCAGAGCGTTCCTACCAGCAAAAGCCAGATAGTTTCCAAACACAGGAAACCACATGCTGTGATATGACCTTTATCGTTCTTGATCGTTCTTGGCATCGAATGGCCATTTACCGCGCTTCGCTAAACGAACTAAACCGGGACTTACACCACTCACAACATACGCAAACACTTCTACATAAAGCACTTAAGAATTACATATATATATGTATTTTTAAATTCTTCTAAATTCGATACTTTGATATACGATACTCGATGCTTACCCACGGGTTATTTATATCAGAGTGTGACCGCAAGCCCGCGGTCAATCAAAACCCTGATAATACGGTTGCATTATGATATTAAAGTATTGGTTTTTGCCTGCATCATGTAAACGCTAGACTGGACTTTGGACTGGACTTTGGACTGGACTTTGGACTGGAATTTGGACTGGAATTTGGACTTTTTTTATTTTTTTCTTTCCTTTTTTTTCATTTTTACTTCATTAAATTTCACTATTTCATTTTATTACATCGGAAAACATAGCTCCGTGATTTTGAACATTTTATCAGTATTTCCAAGTAGAAACCCGCTTTTAAAAACAATTAAACATCCAGAGAAGCCTTTCACAGCACAATATGCTTTATATATACTCAGACGACTTATCACCGGCGACAAAATAATATATATCATTCAAAGAGTTCTCGAGGCTCTACTGTTCGCTCGATTTTGAATGAGAGTATTGAAGAGAAGAACCGAGAGATTACAGCGATAACAATCAGAAATCTTGAAAAGTACGGTGTTTTTTTTTCACGCACAGCTACTTTTTTTACTTTTTACTAATTTATCACGACTTCTGAAGGTGATTCGCTTACTCTATCTAAACGAGTATATCTCCTTTACTGAAATATACAGAATCACTGTGAAAATCTAAATAATTTTGACTCTCGTACGAATAGGCATACGGGTAACGTACAAATAGCCAAAGCGTAAAATTGCTCTATACTCGATCAAGCCATTTCAAAATACGAAAATCACTCACAATTTTATTGTTTTGTTCGATTAGAAATGTCAGGAATGTGTCAAGATTTTTGATCTTTTAAAACAAGACCAGTCAAAAGAAAAACGTTTTGCTGCGAAGAACATCATTATTATTATTTTTAAATAATATATTCATTACATGATATTTATTATCAATTTTTACCCTCGACCCTCGACTATTTTCCCTTGACCCTCGAGGCTCGTCCAAAACCTACACCCGTTTATATAGGTACAGCGGGGGGTGGGCGCACGTGATAGGGAAAGGAGTACCAGGTACTAGCTATTATTATTTATTAGTTAACGTTATTAAATAGATATATATTCCGGCATTCGTCTGCCGATACATAGTGTATTTTATGTTCTAAATCTTGGTTTGTAATCAGATGCAAACTGTAATCCATGTCAACTGAGATGTTTTGAGAGATAAAACAAAAAACAGATCACCTTCTGAAGTCTTGATAAATTACAAGAAGTTCAGGCAATCTTTGTTATATATTACAAAACACTGTCAATAAATTAAGCCGTATTGTTTTCCTCTATAATGAAATAAATAAATACTATAAATAAATAAATAAATGCTATAAATACCGTATTCAAATGATTATTGTTTTCGGTTGTCAAAGGCGGCTTTATGACAGATGTAAACAAAACCCAGACCCTGCGTACATACTACATACAAGCGGCCTATTTATAGCAAAATGCTACCTTAAATGACCTTAAACTTTGGAACTTGAAATAGCAGCCTATATACTGACCTAGCTGGACTGACTTTTGTGATTACATGCAGGCTTAGTTAGCAAAAGTTATGGTTACACTTGAGCTCAAAATTCGATTTCCCGTGGTAAACTTACCACGAATTTGTGTTTTTCTTTTGTGTGTGGAAAGCGATGATTGTATGCAAGCTGTGCTGTACGTGCTCAGGTCTAATGACCGTGGTATGTCCTTTCCTGGATTTTCTAGCGAAGCAATTGCACAGGGAGCGCGGCTTTATCTTATATTATTTTCTTTAGAAAGTTTACTGCTTTATTATATGCATTTTCCTTAGAAACTTTACTTTGATCTTTATACGGGTTTCCTGTGTTTTGAGATCGACTGCCTGTTGTTTGGGATCTGTTCATTTGAGGCATCAAAAACACGAAAATCCGAGACTTTGCGGAGACATCAATAATTAATGAAATAGAAAATGTTACAAGTTTGTGTCAAAAACAATAAAGCTTTTAAAGGGAAAAAGGGGAGAAATTGCTCACTGAGGGACAATGTAGCCTGAGAAAACAGACGTTGTTTCGCTCCTCGTCCCCCCGCGAAGTTTCGCGGGGAGACGAGGAGCGAAACAACGTCTGTTTTCTCAGGCTAGGGACAATGATGCCGTTGACCTCAAATATGGAAGAGGACAGAGATAACTGCAAAAATGTGGAGTTTGAATATGTGTTTTTCTTTTGTGTGGAAAGCGACGGTTGTAGTTGTGCTGTACGTGCTCAGCGGCAGGGCTAATCCTGGAAAGAAAACACCAATCAATCATGCAGCTACTCCTAAAAAAATAACTGGAATATTTTATAGTGGTTTTACTATACCATGCCATCTAAAATCGGTTTAAAGTCCAGCCGATAGTCCCGGGGTGGGACTATGTGATCGGCGGCCGGTTTTGACTGAACGACCTAATTAAAAAGGTACGCACAGATTAAAAGAACTGTTTAATAAAGCCTTAATTGTTGATTTCAACCCCTAACCTGCTAACAGGTACGCGTCGACTGTGCGATGTTCTTGATAGCTACGCTTACTTTTAGTTTTTAAGTCACAAAAGCTACGCACAGGCAATATTTTTAACCCTACCCTAAAAGGAACGCCGATCACCCCTACCACTTGTACAAAGCGAAATTTTAAGGGAAAAGGGGAAGAAATTGATCACTGAGGGAGAATAATGCCGTTCGAGAGACCTCAAATATGGAAGGAGGCAGAGATAACATGAGATAACTGCAAAAATGAAAGTCTAGAGTAAGACCGAACCCTAAATGGACCCTAGAAGCTACGCACAGGCAATAATTTCAACCCTAGCCTAAAAGGAGACCTGAACAAATTATGAGAACCCACAGGTAGCCCAAGCTCACTATCTGTAAAGCGAAGAGAGAGGGCCCTGGGAACGAGGTTGATATGGGAGAATATACGGCGATTTTTAAAATATACAAAATTTGTATAAATAATAAAAATAAGCGTTCTTACTTGTTTCTTGTGTTGTACTTTGACTCCCTGTTAAGTTTCAAGCTATTTGGGGCAGTTTTGAGCGAGTAGGAGAACATTTTCTCCCCCTTGACAAGAAATAACGTGGAGAAAATTTTCTCCTACTCGCTCAAAACTGCCCCAAATAGCTTGAAACTTAACAGGGAGTCAAAGTACAACACAAGAAACAAGTAAGAACGCTTATTTTTATTATTTATACAAATTTTGTATATTTTAAAAATCGCCGTATATTCTCCCATATAAGCCTTATAGGACCACAGATAGTGAGCTTGGGCTACCTGTGGAGAACCAAGCAGAAAACAGATCGTCAAGCGAAGTTCGTACTCGGCGGTTGCTCGGCGAATGTTCGGTAATATGTTATTTTTACAGTTATTTATAAAAACATACCTAATAGTTAAGATAAAAGGACATTTAAGTAAACTCTAATTTCAAGATTGTTGTTAAAATGTCTTTATACTTGATTTTACAGCATATGGGCATTTTGTCTGCGCATGCTCGTGTAAATGGAACGAAAAGGAATGCGGTCGCCATTTTGTTTGCAGAAAGCGTTCTTTGGGTTTTCTATGGAACGATCTAAGAACCATAGGGCTTTCGATGGAAGAGTTTGATTGGAAATCCAATCTACTTACATAGAGCAAGCGCTTCAGGATATCAACAATGCGATCATGTATTTATTTGGATAGAAATAAGTCGTCAAAATGTGCTCAAAAAGCAAAAACCTCGAGAGAGGACTTTCTTTGCTGTTGTCGTTTTCCTACATCCAGCTATTATTTTGAAGAAATCTCAATTAGAGGTGAGTAATTATGTAATGGTGTTTTAAAATTGCCCAAACACTAGTCTTGTCTTGAAGCCGATGATCTAAAATATATTGTTGTTTAAACGAGAAATTTGAGGATTGGCCAATTTTCACTCATTTGCAATACCAATTTACTCAAAATTTTTACCGTCCCCCACGTTGGAAATGGCCTTTATAACAAACCTTTTTACTTTATCTTTGCAGGGGTATAGCTTTTTTGCTTCTTAAAAGTGCATAGCTATGTGGTTTTAAAGGAATACTGAAGACCACCCAAACTATCTTGCATATTTGTCAGACAAGGAGTATTTTTCTCTGCCATGGTTTACGAAGATCGTCAAGTTATTGATCGTCAAATTGCATTGCACAAGGTAACTTAAGTGTTTAAATATTGTTGTCTATTTTCTGATTTTTAGTCACCTCTTCTAAATTCACGCAGTCATATTTTTAGCTCGAAGACATTTATACGCTGAAAATTGCATTCACTCAGTACTACCTCGAATCAAAAAACATGAAATAAGTTGAAATTTTTACCGTCCCCCAGCTTTCTTTTTGTCATCATTTTGATGCTAATAAATCAAAGAATAACTTGTGTTATTTATTGGTCATAAAAAATTGCACAGCTCTTGTACGGGCAATCCAAATTGACCACTTTGAAAACGTCTCGATATGTATTTGTGATCACGTGAGCATTCGAACTCATTGTTGAATGTTTATGATTGAAGACGACGTTTTATGTTTCCAAAATTACTGTTTTTTCACACTTAATCATTTTTGTACATAAATGTTTATAGATTAATTTTTGCACATTCTTGTTCCATGCAACCACAAATCATTCTCTTTCACTGTATATATATATTTTTTCTATTTACCATGGCTCTCAACCAGAGTAATGTTCATGCAAAATATAGTTTTGGTATGAAATTATATAAGTATAAAAATTACACTATTTAATATAACACCTATATGTTTCAAATAGACTATTGTGCTCTAAATTGCTGTAATAAACTAACTTGTGTCCCATATAACACTGTATAATACCTAATACCATAACCATAATTCAATTATTTCAGTTATAGGATAGCCAAGCAATCCTGCATGACCATGATCTGAAGGTTATGTTAAAATTACTGACTCTTCCAGTGACACTATAAGCAATTATAGTCATGCATTTATAGTCATCCAGTAAATTAAAAAATGTGCCATATCACTACATCTTTCACAAACTTAGCAATAGCTGTGTCTAGCCTCGATACAAAACCTCTAAAAGTAAACTTGCCCTGCAAGGCTTAGGGAGTGCAGCAAATTTGCTTTTAGAGAAATTAATAAATTTATAAAAAGGATGAAAGAAACTGATTATATGTTCTCTACTATTCAGGGAAATATGCAATGGACCAATTACTAGAACAACAGACAAGAGGGATGGTTGTGGCACCAAGGCTTTGCTGGAATTCTCAATTATATAATTTGTTGTCAGTGGATATGTATACGTCGAGTGATCATAGGAATTATTGACTGTACTTAGGTTGTGGAGGTCACACATAATGCCAGGGTTATTGCTATCAAATAATCTTTAGATTCATAAGCATTTTTTCTACAACCAAATTGTTATGGCTAATCACCAGGCTGTATAACAACACAGTTTGTCATGTATTCAAGTAGACAATGTCATATGTGGCATTGAAATCTTCTCTTGACTTTAGTTTTAACTCAATAAAATCAAGCAAGTTAAAATATCATTGTTCTCACTTGTCATTTTGACTAAACTGAAGAATATTTATTATTTGTCGGTCATGTTCTTGGTTGGAAAAGGCACAAGTCAACCAATTGAGCATGCTCATAGCATGTTTCACTAAGAGTATGCATGCTTAGATGTGAAGAAGAAGAAGTGACTATATTTTGACATTCATTTATGTTTAGCCCATTATGCTCTTGCATTTTATACGTCTACTTGATTGGTATGGCTTGTATATTTTTGAATACTGCTCACTACAATTGTGTACAATGTCTTAACTTGTGTGAATTCATTTTTTCTGGTCTTTTGTTTTGATTAACAATAACAGCCATTGATTTCTTTAAATTTCATTGCCAATAAAGGAATCAAAAGAGCTATGTTGCAGGTTATTCGAAAGGTCTGTAAGGATTTTGTGTGCAGTTTTCCTTGAACAAGTGTTGTCAAGTACAATGCATGTGCTGAGTTACCAACCCATTCTGGATGTAGATATAATTATTTGTTTGCATAATTGCCAACTAATAAATTTAAAAAAAAAAAAACATTTTCGCAAAAATTTCGCAAATGAATAAATCCATGAATTTTGTAATTCATTTTAAATAGTATTAACGTGGTGAAAGGTTTTTCCGAGACATGTTTGCAGGTTTCTGTGATCTTCATGATTCAATTTATTTTCGTAATTTCTGTCCCAAAACACGTCCGAAAATCTGCCTAAAACTCCTAATTTTGGAAAACATCACACTGGTTTTTTTTCCACACACTACACAACCAGTTCGAGACCTATGGCTCACACTAAAAATGCTGATAAACAAGAGGAAAGTAAATAAAACGCTTGTTATATTTCGCCATTGCCGATAGCTTGTTTATGTTTTTGCGAAGTGCAGGCGCATGTCAGCGGTTAATAAAATCAAAATTGGATTTTTCTGAGCGTGCGCAGACAGAATGCCTACATGCTTGATTTTACTACATTTTTCCATATCCGTTGGGATTCGTAGATCAGTCGATAACGTCACGGCAAGTCGATAATACCTCGTCATGCGGTAATGAAATGGGCCAATCAGATTGTTTACCAACGGTCGAGCGGTAATATTCGAACGCAATCTCGGAGTAAAATAACTCATTTTCCACCCTTATTTGACTTTATGTTAGAAAGATGAGGGATTTTTCATCTATAGACTTTAAGGGCAATGTGAGATTTGTCGTTCGTCGTGAACTGAAAAGTTTAGGCATAAAAGTTCCTAAGTACAAGTTAAACAATAAACAGGTAAGCCGTGCCGTTCGCGTTAGCCATTTTGGTTTCAATGAGATTTATTATAGGTTGCCTTCGTTTATTTCTGTATAGAATGGTCTAATTCAAATAGATTATATTTCTTTTTAAAATCTATATGTTGAAATACTTTGGTAGTACCGTGAATTTATGTGGAGAGCCTTTCGTGCAAGATCATAAACGGGAACGCACGTTTTATATTAGCTAATCTTCCAACGTGTTAGACTTATAGTATAATTCTCGCGAAAAGTTTTCTATCATTCAAAGCAAACAAAATCGTCCAGTTAAAGCAAAAAACTAACGCTGACAAATAACTCTTTTATTTTCTAGTCAATCGAATGCAACAGAAAAGGCGTGTTTGGAGTTTATCTGGATAAAGTCCCTTCTTCGAATGTATCTGAAGATTTCTACTGTGCAGTACCCAAGTAAGAAAAAACGATGAACTCAATCATTTTCATCTATACGTATCTAATATTCTTTTTCTTACAAGTCGTTATTTAAAGTTTTTATTTTAAATGTCTTCTACCTATATATTAATTAATTCCCGACTATATAATTACAGATTTTTGGTTGATGCTTGTAACTTTCTTCGCAACCATCTTGCAACTGAAGGGCTTTTCAGAAAGTCTGGTTCTGTACAAAGACAAAAACTTCTTAAGGTAAATTAGATTATTATTACTGTTGGTTCGTGTGTAATCATCATCATCATCTATAATACAATACAATAATTAATCATCATTTAATACTGTGGTGGGTGGCATGATCTATTTTCATCATCATCAATTTACAATGATTGTTTACAATTTACTGGCCTATGAGAACATAAGCAAGTATTCTAATACAAAATGCATTATTTTTATACAAATGAAGGAGTTGTTATATATATATTGCTATTATATTTTACAGCAAAGATTTGAAGTAGGAGAGAAAATCTCCACAGCCCATCCCCATGATGTTGCAAGTTTGCTCAAGCAGTTCTTCCGTCATCTACAAGAACCACTGCTTACCAATCTCTATCATGACAGTTTTATCAAAGCACTCAAACAAGAAGGCGAGGGAGATCGTGTGATCATTATTTTGTACACTTGTTTGATGTTACCTTTGGTCCACCTCCAATCATTACAGTACTTCATGAGATTTGCTGCAGAAGTTGCTTCTCATTCGTCCCAGAGTGGAATGAGTATATCTAACCTTGCCATCGTGTTAACTCCTAATCTAATGCATAACTCCAAGAAAGACAACAGTAGTAGTGCATCAGAAAAGCTCCTCAAAGATCAAACAATGGTGATTGAGACTTTGCTGAAACATGCTGAACGGATTGGTCTAGTTCCTGAAGATATTTATGAGCGAGCAAAAATAATTGGAGATGATGGAGGAGATATGACATCATCAGGCGATGAACTGGACGGGGAGTACCAGCCGAGAAAGAGTAAAAGAGTTCCAAGGGCAAGGACAAGAACTGGATCATTGACAGGTAATAAGCCTACATTAATTGGTATAATAATAGAACTTTGTGATTATTCAAACAATGTTTAGTATTCCAGTATAGGCATCACATAATCTTTTTTTTTTGTTCTTATCCTTTATTCATCGTATAACCATCACTCTCTGTCAGTGCTCGTTCATGAGGTTCACTCACTACCACAACACTCAATATTTACAACACATAACTGACTTGTTGATTTTTGCAAAGGGAGGAAAAACGGATAATTAACCTTGAGAAAAACCCTTGTGGTATATTAGAGAAAAGAACACATCTAATGTTTTTTAGTTTGGACTCACTGTATTTAATTGTTACAGGGTTTCTTGGTCAGAGCTTAAACAAGCTGAAGACCAATTCTAACTCTTCACATCACCATAGAAGATCTAAAAGTGTAAAGTCTGAATCACATAAGAATAGACTTCATGATATTCAGACAGCAGTAATCAGTAAAGGTACTTGTATTATATCTTTCATTTGAATTAATTTTCTTATGGCAAAAATGATCAAAACTGAATTGATATATAATGATGATGATGATAACAAATATTAACTGGATAATCATATTTGACAGTTGGTGATTGAGTTGATTATGATGGTAATGATTATGATTGTACATGTACCAATGATGATCAATGCATGTTGACATTAATGATGATGTGATGGTTTATATTTACATCATTTATCATTCTGTCAGACAGCACTTTTAAGGCTTATTAATTGTGCTCATTGGTCATTTGCAGATGATTCCCATTTGACCATAGCCAACTCATTGTCAACTGAAAGAATAGAACTAAGATCAATCTCCAACAAAAGAAGAATAATGGAATACAATAATGCTTCAATGTCACCTGCATATAAAAGGTATTTCATGGACACGTTCAGCTCAATAACTTTGTAGTCTATTTAACAAATTCATGATAGTTTCTTGTGGTATGTCCTCTTATTTACCATGGTTGGCGCCATCTCATTGTCTAAGTTGTTGTGGATCCACTGGACGAATACCACATTAAAATATTTTTACCACATTAATTACCATGGTATGTTTTTATTTACTATGGCTCTCGACCAATCAGAAAGCAAGAAAAATATCAAATGTGGTAAAAAGTTAAATGAATTCATAGGTAAAATAATAGATGTTATAATGGTGAATATAGTTATGATTACAATGATTAGAATGACAAGGATGATGATGATAATTAATGATGATGATCGATGGTTAAAATAATAGTCATTTAATAGTATTAGCTTAATTGGCTATTAAACATTTTAAGAAAATAAGGTAACATGAGAACCTTTTGTCTAGAAGGGCCAGAGTGAGTCAAAATGGTGGAGATTCTAGAATTGGTCATCCAGTCATTGTATCCAAATCAACACAGATGTTCACCACAACAATCAAACCACTGACACCTGTGAGACCACTCACTGATATGGGTATGTATTTTGTTTTGTATTAGCACAGTGTCCAGCCATGCTTGTGCCTCATGCAGCCAGTTACAGTGTGACTACCGAAACCGGGGCCACTCAGACAAATTTCAAAATATATATATTTTTAAGATCAAACAAAAAACTGTAGAGAGTTCTCACAGGCTAAGATGTTTCTTATTCAATCTTGATCTATTCTGTTCACTATAAAAACATCTGTAGAGATTCTATTGTTCATATTCTTTTTCGTGATTGGATAATTATATTTTGGTGGCCCCGGTTTCAGTAGTTGTGCTGTAAGGGTCCAAAAACACTTTATAATGTAACATAATAAGAGATAGAATTATGTTCTACTCCTACCCAGTCTCCCCCATAGCTGTGACTAGCTTCCTGAGGGAGCGTTGTGTGACAAGGCTAAACATGGCTGCGGGGTAAACTAACTTCTACCATGAATGCCAAATATCATTAAAACAAAGTTATACAGTGAAGTATCCCAAGGCAATGTTTACAAAGGCTTACAAAGCACTCTTGCTTTAATTTGTAGTACAGCAAAAAATCCCCCAACTATTTCAAAGGATCTATAAGCATTTGTATCATTTAAACATTTTATAGTGAAAAAAGAACATGCAAAGACACTTTTATCAGTGGAAAATGAGCATGTAAAAGTCATTGATGCCATGACATACATCCCTTCACCTGATAATGGTAACCAAGAGCAAAGGTCACCAAGAACATCAGTAAGTGAAGAGACGTTTGACTCACCATTATCAGGAAGCAAAATGCCAAATAAAGGGGAAATAAACAAAAGAAAGGTCACAAGAAGGTAAGCAATAATTATATAGTTTTTAATACAAATCTGACAATAGTCTAAGAAAACATGGAAAGGGGAAAAAAGGAAAATCACTAACATTTATAGGCTCAGAAGCTGATTTCCCAGGCAGGTGACCCACCAAAAATGTTCCACCCCAACTCCCTCCACCTCTCCATCATAATGATAATAATGATCATGTATTTATATAGCGCACTTTCTATGTGTATATATTCAAATGCGCTTTACACATTGTAGTTAGCTGTTAGTAGTTAGTATATATTAGTGTAAGTGTAGGCCTTAAATTCACTGAGGATGGTCGTGACCTGTGTCCTCAGTCGTTCTTTTACGTCCCCCTGATTAATGGTTAGTGTGTGAGTGGCGAGATGGGACCTCCGATTTAACGTCCTTATCCGAGAGGACGCGAAGCCTAACAATTATAAACCGAAATAAATACAAAGTTATAACATTCTCCTCAATTATTTAAAGACCCTGAGTGATGGTCCGGCTGGAGTGATGGTCCGGCTGGATGATGCTCTATTTTTTCCTCTTTATATCTTCTTTTATGGTAAATTTGATTAATCAAAAATACCAGCAAAAACTTTGTTAAATATTTTTAGGGTATCATCAAGGGTTTGTGCTTCAAGTTCTTAAAAATGTACTTATAGGTCATATAACTACCTAAGATCATGAAGCTCAGATTTAAATTGTTGACTGGATATTAATCAGCTCATATATACAAGCTCTCAAATTGAGAATTAAGGTCTGAATACAGCTTGGCTAATTATTAATTAATGCCTACCTTTTTCTTTAATATAAAGAAATTCATCAGGAGCCACTTCATGTTTTAGCTCATCACCTAGACATCGAAGACATGGAAGCAGCAGTAAACAGGTACAGAAAATATATTGATAAAATAACTATTAGAATTCACACATTTTGGTTGGCTGAGGCACATGCTTGAGAAGCAGCGTGGCATTGTGTCTACTGAAACCAGGGCCACTAAAACATAACGATCGATCCAATCACGATCAAGAATATGAACAATAGAATCTCTACAAATGTTTTGATTTTTTGGCTTAAAATGCTAATAATTTTCATTATATGTGAACGGAATAGATCAAGATTGAATAAGAAACATCTTACGAGTTTTTTGTTTGATCTCAAAAAATATCTATTTTGAAATTTGTTTGGGTGGCCCAAGTTTCAGTAGTCACACTGTAACTCTCTCATGTTTTGTCAATCCCTATGTGATTTATAACTGCACACAATTAACATGCATTTTCTATTTCTTCAATAAAACACAAACAAAGTTTCTCATTCCAACTTATTGGCCAATACCAAATCGAGTAGAGGACTGGGTACTAGTTTCCCTAATTGATTTAATTAATAAATGAACCTCATAATATAAAACAGCAGATCAAGATATGCAAGATTCCTGAGATTTGGTGCTTTTGGTTGGATATTGAGTGAGTTACAGCCATTCAAAACTGCCCAAAATTATAAAGGAATGTATGGATTGGAGGGACAGGCGTCCTTCCAAACCATACATTTCCTTCTATTTTTAGTCAAGTTTATGAGGCTGTATCTTGGTCAGAATACAACCAAACTCAGGAATCATACATATCTTGATGTGCTCTATTTAATTATGAGATTCATTTCTTAATTACATTAATTAGACAAACTAGTACCCAGTCCTCTTCTCGATTTGGTATTGGCCAATTGTAAGATGGTACTGCTTCCTTTGTTTTGGCTGTAACCTTAAGTACTGTAAAAAATGTAAACCAGGTAGCAAACAATTTTCTCATTCATTTGTTTGTTTCTTATTTCACTCATGAATTCAATTTCAGAACCTGATTGAGGATGGATGGAGAAAAACAAACCAGAATCCAAACAGAGAGAACATAAAACCTGAAGTCATTGCTAATACATTCACAATTGACAAATGTACACCATGTACTCCAAACAAGGGCAATGACAACATAGCTCCTATGTATTACTTCAGTGCAGATCATACAAGACCTATAAAAACAACTGTGGAAGAAACTATGACACCTTGCAAGTTGCATGTTGCTACACCTCCCATGCCACATTCAACCAACAAGGAACTCAAAACTTTGCTGTCAACCAAAATCTAAGTGAGAAGTAGACAAATGGAGTAGTGGGAATAAACAGAATGGGAATGACTAGAATATTACATACAGCAGTAAAAGATAATACAAACAATACTTATAATTAGCTGTATCATTTACCAAACCCTCCTACAGTAAATCTATATTTAGCAATAACATATATTAGGTTTTATAGATTTAGTGTAAGCACTGTACAATATTGGGTAGAGTAGGATCAAAGTATATTAGAATTTAAGGGATTTTATTAAATGACACAATAGTGACTCTTAAAAGATAATGATTTCAATGAAAATGATTCTATTTTCTACAAACTAACATTTTTGAAGATAAACAGTCATGTGGTGGTATACATCCATTGACTTCAGGCATTGCTGACTACTTCCAAGGTTGGAAATATTCTGGAGACTAATCAATGAAAACTAGTTTTGTATACAATTTTATTGTTTACAAGTATGTGTGTTTTATTATGTGTTTTTGTTTGTGTTTCATGATATATTTTGTTGTCATTAAGTTTCCAGAATATCTAAAAATACACAATTAATTTACAGTCACTTTAGTGTTTTTAATTTATTTCTAACATATCATGTTTTAGTTTGATAATCAAATCAAAAAAATGCATTGTACATAATCTAGTAATATGCACAAATGTTCAAATAATTTGTAGTGATTTTATAGTAATGAATGCTAGTTATATATTCAAGTAAGAGTGAAAGAGATAAGATTTTTGAATAGATTTTATTAAAAGTATAACATACCTTTATCTGGTTTCGTATTACTTTTTTTCATTGAATAGTGTATAGCGGGATTTGGCAAAATCATCTTTTGTCTCTTCCAAATATTACCCAACCCTCCCTGGTTAGCCAAAATATCATATCCCCTCTCCCCCCCCCCTCCATATTTTGTCCAATTATTTACTAAACCTCTATAAAAAGCAAACAATTTGTACCAATCCCCCCTATATAGCTTCCAAAAATAATGTGACCCCCTCAAATGTTTATGAAAAAAGTTGTTGGACAGACAAAGACTTTCACTTAGGTAACCACTCACAGCTTATCACTTAGTGTGAACATGTACAAGCCTTTAAACTAATAGCAACGTTCATCTCCTTTTTAATTTCCCCACTAACACTTCTCTCTCAATCACACAAAACTATCTTTAGTTACATTTTATGAAATAAAGCATAATAATAACATATTTGTAAGGTATTTTTAAATTCTAAATTGTGATTTTATTGGTATTTCCTGATGACATCAGTTCTTGAATCATAGTTTTACAATGATATCGTAATGGATTAACGTAATTATGGATTAAAGTAGCAATTACTGAAGATATTAGACTTAAACCCATGAAACAAATTCTAATTATTACTGTAGTTTTCCACTTTCTGCGAACTCAGATTTTCCAACAGCTTGTTTTAAAATACGTATTTCACTGCAGTCAACCAATGATTTAAAAGGTACTGACTAATTAGTTTTGATTGATGACAGCTAAAAACGTATTTGACAGCAAGCTGTGGGAATGTTTGAGTTCGCAGAAAGTCGGAAACAGCAGTAAAGTGCAGTAGTCAAAAGACAATGAAAATAAGAGACTACAAAGGTGTATTTAGTTAGAGCTGTTCTCATTGCAAAGTGCTCACAATAATTATAATCATGGTGTATTAAAGGGTAATGCAGTAAAGTGTGTATAACAGTTTAGTGACATATGCTCTAACCTGTGTAACCACACTCTAATCCCTCTAATGTACCTTAATTCTATTGTGCCCTTTTTTGTTCTTTGACTAACTACCGGTAATACACTTTGTTTCATGGGTTAGTGAAAACCACTCTATCTATTTCATGGATCAAGTGCATTCACTCTAGAACAAGTCTTATGTTTCTAATTGCTGTACTTATCTACGACTATGGAAAAATATTTATATACATGTACTTACTAGTAAACAATAACCTTCTGGACATTGTAAGAGCATAGTCATGTAAACATCAAGAGAAAACATCCAATATTTCAAGGTCTTCCCTTTTTCATATTACCTTACAAATGGAGTCAAGATATTTTTGCTAATATGTACATGAAAACCATATACCCATGAAACAATATACTATCTTGAATGGAATACTATTTGGTAATAAACTGAGAAATTCAACCCAACGTGGCTATTCCTTCAGGCAGAAAGTAAACAATTTAACATTGACAATACAAGACTGGATGCTATACAATAATTCTATTGATTGAAGTACATACAATGTACTCAAGATGGAACTCATTGTCCTTTTCCAGTGGAATAGATAATTGATGTGTACAAAATACTGTTTCATGGATTTATAGAATCTGTATTTATTTGTTTACAACTGTATCACAATACCTAACACTTCTCTCAATCTCTTGAGTGACAAAATACTCCAAGCTGATGTTGTGTGCTTGAGAAAGTGGTTATGATAAAAAGTATGATATTACTCCAACTGCTGCAGCATGTTGAGTTGCTTGAGTACTTTACTTTGACTTGTTTCTCTTATTTCACCAGCTAAAAACATCTCATCAACAACTGAATAAACCTGTAAAGAAAAATATCACTGTTAAATGTGCATACAGGGTATCAGTCAAATATGACATGAATTTGTTTTGTGTCGCACACTCAAGTATGTTAAGGCCTGGGTTTTTCTTTGTGAAAAGACCCCCCGCGAATAATTTAAGATTTTTAAAGATTTTGG
Organism: Metridium senile; assembly: GCA_949775045.1. Lineage (NCBI taxonomy): Eukaryota > Metazoa > Cnidaria > Anthozoa > Actiniaria > Metridiidae > Metridium > Metridium senile. The sequence continues at coordinate 49,887,178 of OX459096.1, read as the reverse complement.
CTTTGTACTTTCAAGATTTTCGCTAGTTTTCAATGAAAATCGTTGTGGATATTGATATCAGTGTCCTTAATTTTTTAGTTGCTGATTTTTAGGAGGTCACGTGGTATATGACGTCATAATAGCAAGAAAATACTCAAAATTTATGCGGTCGTGAGTTTAAGATAAAGAGAAAAACTAAAAGCCAAAAGTTGATAAGTAATAGATGACAAATAACTTCTCGTTGTTTAAACTTGAATTCGATAGCTTGGTAGGGAGATATAAGGTGATTTTGAATAAGATTTAGTGTCACGTGACCTGTTTTACAAAATATCTCCTTAACAGTAAGTGATAACCAGATTCAAACAGCACAGTCTTGTAGAGACCTTGTAGAGAAGTACATTTAATGTATAAGTTTGTTTTACCTATTCAAACTCGCGACCGCATTTTCAAAGGAAAAACAAAATCCCTTATTCATCTAAACTAGTCACGTGACCACCCTTACGTCAAAATTACAAATTAAGGATGAGCAGTAGTCCGAGATCTAACAATGTATCAAGTTTTAATAAAATCAGATGAGTTTTGTGGCAATGACAGATAAAAACGTTTTTTCGTGAAACACGGCTAAAACCAGGCCTTAACATACTTGAGCAGACCTTAGTAGTACTAGATGGGGAATGATGGTGATAAATATATTTGATGATTTTATTGGTTTGATCATATTGGGAATGGTGATGACCGTCAATGAAAACAGTTTTGATAGAGATGATGAAATAGCAATGATAATTAATATCATATACTCAAGCAACTTTGAAGATGACTTCCACTCAGGAAGTCAAAACGTCAGACAAAACCAACAGTTTTCTCAAGACTACACAAACCCGGATGATCATACCACACAGACACCTATTTGTTTATCATGCAGATATAGATGATGACGACAAAGATGTTTATGGTATGTAAATACTTATTTATAGAAAACCATAATACTGTAATTCACCGTTTAAGGTATCAGGACTGGTTACGGACCCCTATGTGCGCGACCTCAAATTGTGCTCAAGCTTTACAATATTTTGTTATAAAAGTATATATTATCTGATAGGTGAATAAATGTAGTTTTAGGAAACATTTTCGAATTGTCCATAACTTAAATTGCAAAAAAGATATGTAGAGTTTAGTGTGATTTGAGTGTCCACTGTTTGAAAAATCACAGCCCTTTACAAATTACCGTCACGTCAATAACAAACACGTCTTTGCCATAAGAGAAGTTAATCTTCAAAACGGTGCCTGGGATTTTTCATATCTATCTTAGATCAGTTGCTACGAGATCTCAAACATCAACAATCGATATTTTAATGTATTTTCTTACTAATGAAGTGATATCTTTTTAACAAAATAAAAAATAGGAAATCGCAGACACCGTCCCACGCTTGAAACATCGTTCTACAAAATTGCGAAGTTAAGTTGCAATCTGTTAAAATTTGAGCGAATGATAGTCGTTTAAAAATGAAGATTTGAGGCTAAAAAGTTACCGAGAAAAACGCGTTTATAAGTTTCGGGCCAGGGAGCCGCTGAGTGTTTACACAGACTCTTCATCTGTCAATGAGTTGTCATCTTGCCTGGTCTGTATCATGTACCGTAGGCTATTCTTAGTGTAATAGGATGCTATTCCAGTCACTCGTTCTCTGGTGTATTGAAACCCATGTTTCTAGTCGATGTCGATGATGACTTTATGATGCATTTCGCCTATAATATTAGTTGACACTAACTGAAATCCTAACATACGATTTTACAAATTCAACTAGAGAAACAAACTATGCCTAGAGGAAACCGTTCGCGTGTGAATGCCGAAGTTGTGGCCGATGCAAACACACAACCAGAGCCGCTACGGCGACCTAGAGAAATTGTTATTCAACAAATGAGGGAATTGGGGCCGGGTGATTATGATCGTATTTTAATGTCAATACCTTTGTAACAACGCACAGATAACAATGCTACTTTAACCGCTTACTTCCGAGTGAATACTGAATATTTGACGTTCTAACTTCGGCCCTAACTTCTAGATTTGATGGCGAAGTGTTTATAAAACCTCGAAGCGAGCACTTTACTACAATGTGCAGCATTTTGTGTAGAATCCTCTGACCTTTGTGTTTCCTGAGCATAATACGAGCCTCTATCGCTTTCTGCCAGAGATTTTCGTCGTTCGAGCGGGAACGGTTTCGATAACAAAGATGACGATCTTTGCTTTCGAGAAGCCAATAAAGAATCGTAATGGGCTATACGAGAACCTACACCATGAATATGACAGAGATTTTTAAAAGTTTTTCGATTTTCGCGTAGAAGATATTTGAGTAAGATTCTTCATTTTGTGAGTAAACATGCACGGCGATTCATATTGTTGCCTGGCAATTAGCTTTCGATGACAGATAGCTAATAAGCTGTTAACATGATAGTTCCGGTCAAATGTTGATCACGAATTTTATTATCAGCAATTTAGCGAAATTGGAAAGTAAAAACGGCATTTTTTTTAAAGAATATGTTAGATAATATCACAATCTAACTTATAGAAGAAGAAAAAAAATTTGAGCAGAGAGTTGTCCATAACCAGTCCTGATACCTTAAGGTGTGAAAGTATTGTCAATAAACCTTATTATTATTATTACCATAGATAATATTTTCTAATATTTTAATTTAAGTAAAAGAGATTTAGAAAATGTATTTAGAATAAAAACTAACGCAAGAATATGACGTTTGAAATGAAACGTCATATTCTTGCGTTAGTTTTTATTCTAAATATTTTAGTCATACCTTATAAAAGTTGAACACTAAGTCAAGTTCACAGACATTATGGAAGAACTCATTTAAAACCTGAAAAATGAATTAACATTATTTTTGTATGAAGAAACCATTGTTGATACTCCTGTTCTTACTTCCCTCCAACACCAAAGCAACTACTTACCTCTACAAAATTATGAATTCCCTCTAAATAATACAAGTTATTGTCACTGACATCGACGCAGAAGCAAAAGTACAAGCCTGCATAACGTCTGTACACAATCTTGAAATTCCGAAACTGCAACAAAAAGAACAAAGTAGCAAAGTAAGTTTTCAGTAATTAGTTGTTGCAAGATGTACATTGAAATTTTGTTTTTGTGTTTGTCAATGAAAGTACTGATTGCAGTGCGACTACTGAAACCAGGGCCACCTAAACAAATTTCAAAATATATATTTTTTGAAATCTAACTAAAAACTTCCGTTCACATATAATGAAAATTATTAGCATTTTAAGCAAAAAATTAAACATTTGTAGAGATTCTATTGTTCATATTCTCAATCGTGATTGGATAATTATGTTTTGATGGCCCTGGTTTCAGTAGTCACACTGTAATTAGGTTTTATTGGGAGCAGTAAAAAAATAACCAATCTCATTGTGAGCAATATCCCAATTTCAAGTTATTTATTGGGCAGGCTTAACATGTGGTATATTCTTTTGTATTTAGTACAGCCCTTGGTAAGGCAAGAAATAATAATATTTATTACTTATATTGCGCGATTTTACATGTTAATATGATCAAATGCGCATTTGAAATGCATATCAGCCTTTTGGCTGTGCTTATTTATTTAAGGATATACAGGACACAATCAGGACATTTTTTTAAAAGGCTCTTAACGCGTTTACTTTACATTAATTTCCCTACAAAGTATACATTTCCTGAAAGCTTAGATGATAAAGATTACATAATTACTTGAAGTTTTAAATAAAACTTATTAGTTTTGGAGAAATCGGGCATATAGTAAGAGAGTGTTATCTTAGCGCGAGATGTTTATTTGCAGAAGTGTTAATGTGAACTGATCAAATTTTTTGACCTTATTATTGTACATATATTGATCTATCAAAGTGTGTATGACATTGGCACGTGAGCGCCTGACAGGTAGCACTCGTCTTACAAGCTTTCATCTATTTTTGAATTTTATACTATTCTAATACAAAATTTTATCAATTTTTACTGTCAATACTTCAACATGGCAAGACAGTACTCTTCTAGCTTTTTAAAAGCAATTTCACCATCAATTTTGTCTAAGTTACTCGCTCCTGGTCTTTGGAGGTGTTTAGTGAACCTTGGAATAACAAAGTCAAAGCCAACTCGTCGTGGATGCAGGGCAGGACAACGAAAACTCAAAACTACAGCAAAGACATGTTCTTTTCTATCTGTCAGCCAACCTATAAGTAATATTATTGGAAAGGAAAACTACGAATCATATGAAGACCATAATTTGCATAATTCTTTGCCGGGAATATTAAATATTCAAACTGTCACCTCTACAATTATTGGCTTGAACAAAGAACAACAGCTAAATTCCAACCGAAGGAATGTAAACAACCTAATTCGGATTGAAACAGATCGACAACAACAAAGCCAAACCAAATCGAACAACGAAAATCAAAGACCATCTTTAAACTACAACATCTCTTCGAAAATAAAAATTGGCCATCTTAACATTCGTTCCTTACGCAATACTTCTAACCTCATTCAACTACGAGTGTTCGCTAAGTCAAATAAGTTTGATATATTAACATTATCGGAGACCTGGCTTAATTCTACTATCTCCAACCATGAAATCAAGATTGAAGGTTATAAACTTCACAGACTTGACAGGCTACACAAGAAAGGCGGTGGTGTGTGCGCTTATGTGAGAAAGGACTTTAAAGTTACTTTATTAGATGATATCTCGAGCATATCTGAGTGTAATTTCCATCAACTCTGGCTGAAACTCCAAGTCAGGAAACTCAAGTCATTCGTTGTGTGTGTATCTTATCGTCCTCCAGACTGCCCGCTTGTTTGCTTTGAAACCATCTTCAAACCGAGGTACATGCACACCATGTGCTTTAATAAGCCCATCTTTGTCCTTGGTGACCTAAACTGCAATCTCTTAAAGACCTGCCCTGAGAATACCGCACTTTCCAACTTCATATCAGACCTAAACCTCACACAAATCATCAAAAGCCCTACTAGAGTCACAACAACCTGTCGTTCACTTATTGACGTTATTCTTGTTTCCTCTCCTGACCTAGTGAGTGATAATGGAGTATTGCAAACTATAATAAGTGATCATCTGCCAATCTTTGTTGTTCTCAAACTGAAAACACCCAAGCCATCTCCAAGTTACATCACTGTGAGAAGTTATAGGAACTACGATCCGTTGGAGTTTACTACCGACTTAGCTTCAAAGTCAGCAAGTCTCCTTTCAATCTTCAATGGAAATGATGTGAACACCAAGCTTACTATCTTTGATGAAGCAATACAATCTACTCTTCAAGCTCATGCACCAATTAAGACGCTGAAAATCCGCAGTCGTCCATGCCCATACGTTACTCAAGAGATTAAAGACCTCATGAAGTCTAGAGACTTATTACATAGTATATTCCTCGACACCCGTCGTATTGATGACTGGAATAAATTTAAGGAGGCAAGTAAACTCGTTAAAGCCACATTAAAGATCGCTGAACGTGATTACATCCACAACGAAGTTCAAGTCAACAAAAACAACTCTGGATCACTTTGGAAAATAATTAAAAACTGTATACCGTCAAAGGAAAAAGAGCTACAGGTTTACAGCAAAGATCCGAAAGTATTGGCTGACGACTTTAATCAGTTTTTTACGTCAGTGGGCAAGAACACCGCAGACTCAGCTACACATCTTGCATCGTTAATCAACATCTCATTGCCTGATGATCCTTCTCCATTAGCAGATGTCTCAACTGACCTGTTCAATTTTCATCCTATCAGCTGCACTGAAGTCAAACGCATCATTTCATCTATGCCTACAAATAAGTCCCCGGGACCTGATAAAGTCAACATGAGAGTGATTAAAGATTGTCTATCAGTAATCCTTGGACCACTCACTGATATTATAAACTGTTCACTCACTACATCTAAGTTTCCTGACTCGTGGAAGAAAGCTGAAGTAATTCCCTTACTAAAGGGAGGGGATCCCGAACAACCATCAAACAACAGACCACTCTCACTCCTTGGAGTCGCATCTAAGATCTGTGAAAGGATAGTGTTAAACCAATTTACCTCATATCTATTAAAGTACAATCGTCTCACTTGTCATCAAAGTGGAAACCGTAAACACCACTCGACTGAAACACTTAACATCCTTATCAGTGATGCCATTCTCGAAGCTATGGATAAAAAGAAAATCTCAGCTCTAGTTCTGTTAGACCTTTCAAAAGCGTTCGACAGTGTCAGCCATGACATGCTGCTGCAGAAACTCAGCAATGTAGGAGCTTCACCCAATGCCATCTTGTGGTTCCGCAGCTACCTTAGTGGACGACTGCAATCTGTACGCATAGGATCAACTTTGTCCTCGTCACTTCCCATCACACATGGTGTACCACAAGGTGCGATACTTTCTCCGCTTCTCTTTTGCATTTACATGGATGATCTCCCATCTGTAGCTCGTAGTTGCCAACTTGAATCATACGTCGATGATTCAAAGTTATTGATGTCTTTTCCAGTAAAGGATATTGATGCAACTAAAATCGCCTTAGAAGAAGACCTCCGACGTGTAGCTAAATGGTGCTCAGTAAATCATCTACTCATAAATCCTGAAAAGACCAAGCTTTTATTTGTGGGCACCCGCCAGATGGTAAAAAGACTCCCTATTAACCTTGAAATATCGTTCCTGGACAAAAGGATCAAGCCTGTTACTGATGCTAAAGACTTAGGAGTAATTATTGACTCTAATTTGACCTTTGACAAACATAAGTACTACTGTTGCGTCATGTATGGCAAAACTATGTCAAATTAATCGTGTGAAGGAAAGTTTTGACAAAGACTCGTTATGCCTTATGATTTCTACACTGGTTTTAAGCAAACTTTTCTATTGTTCAACCGTTTGGTCAAATACGTCAAGTACAAACGTTAAAAAGCTTCAATCTGTTCAAAATTTCGCATGTAGAATAATCTCTAATCGACGAAAATTTGATCACATTTCTCCTGCGATGAAAGAGCTACGCTGGCTTCCAGTAAAAGAACAGCTGTTGTTCCGCGACACCATCATGATGTACAAGGTTATGTTTAATATGGCACCCCAATATCCATCAAACAAATTTTGTAATCGAACTGCTATACATGGGTGTCAAACCAGAAACCGCGATCTTTTGCAAATACCCTTGTACTCAACTGCGTCTGGACAAAGAACATTTAAATATAGAGCAGGCAAGATATGGAACGAACTGGATAAAAACGTTAAAAATCTAAAGTCAATTATACAATTTAAGAATAGACTTAAAACATTATTATTAGATGAACTTTATGACGAATAGCACTTTATATTTTTTATCAGATATCTCATTATATTATATATATTCCATAATTTATACTTAATTCTTATATTGTAAATATCAATTTATATTTATATTTTATTATTCTTATTTGTAATTAGATTTGAAAAGCCCACTGGGAAATCTTAATAAAGTATGTATGTATGTATGTATGTATGCCTGCGATTTGTCTTTTGGCGCTTCGTTATTTTTTTATTGATTTTTTAAGTTCAACCTACATATTTGTCAGTGCATTCTTTAGTAAATGGCTAATATCTGACGAAAGAAAACGAAAAAGAACAAACGCAGGCACACTTTGAAACTTGAGATATGTTTGAGTCATCATGGCGATTTTCACGTTAATTTGTCGAAAAATCTCTGCAAATAAACCTTTTAAAGTTGTACATTTTATCAAATTCTACTACTGAGAAATTTGTAGTTTTGTTTTAATAGGATTAAAAGATTATTTATTCGATGTTGACAAGTTCAGGCTTTGTAAGTCAATATGCTTAACGTAAGAAATGTGATCCTTGACTGATCGTAACATGAGACGATCTAGAACTCTAAAAACTCTGAGAACTAGTAGAATGGTGAATTATCCAAATAAATATCAAAAACTTTGTATGTTGTTGCAGTTTAGTTTGGTTTTAGCTTACTCTGTTCAGTTTGTTTTCGCTGTAACAACATGATACCATGTGGTCGTGACCTCTAAGATAACAAATTTTGACAGCTTCTGTCAATATTCCAACGCATTCATTAGACTATCAAAAATGCTTTTTTATTTATATCTTCTTTGCAAAAAATATTTTTAAACTCAATTTTTTATAAGGTTGTGGATTTCAATCTGTTGTTTGATTTAGTTTGTTTTTGAAAAAACGTGTACTTTGAGGTGAATTGTGTCCTGTATATCCTTAACCTGCTTTGGTCAATAAAGCTTGATTGATGCAAACATCAACAAAACATCAACAAACTGGTCTATCAAACTTGTCTATTACAGCTATAATTGTTACATCTTGATTAGCAAAATGTCATTTCCAATTTTGGGTCTTCCCCTTACATCAAATAAACCAATGAGTTTATGAATTAGCTCCACCTTCAGGGTTGGTTGAAGGATCAGAAAATACCATAACCCAACCATAGTTTTGAAATAGTCACTTCCAATGCAACAATTTTTGTTCTAAAACGTCTGAATTTGCTTTAAGAATCGATTAAATCTATCTATCAAAATATGTTCTGTAGCATCATTAAACTTCAAAGATTGCTGCCAAAAACTTTGCACTCTTCCAATCAGTTTGTATACCACTGTCATGAAAACAGGCTAGACATTTATAGATACCATATTTACTGGAATAAGTGCCACAGCGCTTATTAAGTTTTTGCCAATCTCACTGTCCCCTTCTTGATCAGATTATTAGCTTTTTGCTTCATATGAAGGCAGGGACACCACAACAGCTTAGGCCAATTACTGTGGGCCCTGTACTATGCTGAGATAACTTAATGGGTGAGCAGTGAAATATCATTACTTTGAACCGAAGAATATAGCTTTTGTTCTAGAGTAACAGTATAGCGTTAAATGTGGCGCTTGTTTGAGGGCAGCACTTATTTGAGTAAATACTATATGTACCAGCACTTGCATCTATCCATTAATGGTTGCGACAAAAATATAATAGGAGATTTACCTCTCTTAAATTTGGCAAATTGAATTCATTTAGGGATTGGCAAAAGTTTGGAGCCAATCTGTGAAGTTTAACAGTGCAACAGAACATGCAGATTTCATATGACTGTGAAAAGTGTGGTACCATGTATGTGCCTTGTTTGTGTTCGTGTCGTGAGCTTTTCATAGTCATACAAGTCTGCTCTATCTCGAATTTTGATAAGCTATAGAGATCTCAAGGATATACCCTGTACTTTTATTTGTAGTTTAAAGTATTTATTTACTGTAAGATCACTGTAAGATAGTTACTTGACTAGATCAATCGAGAAATGAGTAAATTATACTTTAAATTAGACATATCATGTCTGCATAAGCTTTGATCAGCTTCCCTTATAGGTCATCATTATCGACCAATATATATAGTTTCTACGTTACCTCTACGAAGTTCGTATGCTTTGCATCTCGAACAGTTACCAAAGCATGTACTTCTTCAATAAGTTTCTGCTTTTCATCATCATCGAAGTTCATATACCATTTTGCTAACCGAGTTTTGCCAGCTCGATTCTGAATCAAGATGAATCGAATCTACAAATACAAAAAATTGACAAGTTTAGAAATCAAAACTTTCCAAATTTCGGATTATAACAATCTTCAGTCTTTTAATTCAGCAATTCAAGGTTTAATATATATTATCTAGAGAGAAATATTTAAGAAAATTTACAAAACATTGGAGTAACTCACCATTTTCTCCAACTCCTCCTTTGGTAGAAGTGGTGCCTAGAGAATGATGGGAATGATTTACCACAGGAAACCCATAAACGAAATTCTCATTGTTTCTAGTTCTCCGGCGACGAACAATGCGCACTGCATGTTTCAATTCGTTGACCAATACATGAAAAGCTGACAAATTAAATATTAATTGTGATATTTTTCACCGATAGGAATGCTGTGTTTGAATAAGGTAGGTTTTTTTATTTCTCTTTATATTTAAGAGTTGATAAATGACGAAATGTAGAAATTCCTCTAATTTTCTGTCCGCAATTGCCACTTTTCTTTCATGTTTTCTTTCTGTTTGCTGTTCTCATTTACTTTACTTGGACTTGGTGAGACTTGTTTAAAATCTATTAGTAAGACCAGTTTACTGATTTAATTACCTTATTCTTTTAAATCCAATCTGTAATTTTCAACATATAATTTTGATCAAGGCTCAGTAAGGAAACCAGTTAACTTTATCTAATGATTCATTTTCTCGCTAGTTTGTAGATGTTTTTCGGTATTGCTATTACTGTATTCATTGTATAGTATGTATCCAAGACAACAATCGAATGCATTATTAAGTAATCGTGTCCTTAATTGACACATTTTTGTATATTCAGCATGCAATTAAAGGCGTACTGCGTCTTTACGCGATAACTAACTGATCAATCGTACTCTTTCTCATAGACAAGAGATAATGTCAGTTCGAGCCGGGCTTCGTAACCCATATACACAGTATGAAGATAATCCCGTTCGGGAGAGAACACGAAGTTCTGTTTTATCACGAGAGCCTGCCGGGAGTGACGAGGAATCAATAATTGATGGCCGAGTGTCCGTTCTTCCTTCATTTGATCCTGCACGAGTTAGTAAGAAAAAAAGAACTTGTTCCTTAGCGAACCGTAAAGATGTCAAACATGCTATGAGGTCGTTTAAAGGTCTATTAAAACCAGGAAGTCGAAGTCGTATACGATATGGAATAATGGTAAGTAATGCATTTCTTCTGACAACGCCTGCCTAAACTTGGTCTAACCTAAAAATGTTATTTCTTCGCTTTATATTTTCGTGCATCGATGCATCACTCTACTTCTCGGCGCGAGAACTGCATGATTCGAACATGCAATATGAGTTATGTAGGGGGTGGGGTCAGATGGGCGTGACCGACTACTTTCCTGGTATATAGCGTACTTGTTACCTGTAATAAAAGCGGTGACCATTCGTTGTGCTGGAACTGAATAAAATGAATCTCTCCAGCAGTGGCGATTCGGTTTACAGGAACATAAAAATAAAAATCTCTTGAGAAAATTCTAAAGTCTTGGGTTTTGAAATAATTTTATCGTTTCGGTGGTTTCAGCAAAATTCAGTTCCTGATTCGGCTTGCTCCGTGGGTTTCCCTGACGAATTTTTTTCCATTTTAAATCAGTTGCTTTTCCGATCACCTAGGAGCAGAGTTTGTACAAATCAAAAGAACAGCAATGTTTTAACTATATATAGATAAGATTCATGCCTGAGTCAAAAAAGTATCAGCTTTAATTTAAATCGTGAGCCAGAAGCCTGCGTGAGCTCTAAAAACGACCAAATCATGCGGCAGTCTGTTTTCTAGCATGTTCCCTGCATGAATTAAAAAGAAATACTGCACATTAATTTTCGGAGTTGAAGTGTTCAGTATTACGGGTGAAAATTAATTGTTTTATCAGTTCCGTGTTCCACAAGCAATTAATTTAAGTTTTCTTAACTGACGATCAATCAGTGACGCGCGCGCTGCAAAAAAAGTTCGAATACTAGCTATAGTGTTGAGTTAAAAAAAACCTTTATAAAATCCTTAATTTAAAAAGTCAATTAGATTAATTAAACTTATAGTGGTATTTATTTTGTTCTTGTATGCACGACAATATAGTATATGAACTATTCTGAAGTTGTTGATTAAAGTGTACTTAGCCAGTTAGTAGGTGTTTTGACAAGCAAATTTGCCGTTGATATTAAAACGATGTAATCAACAATGATATATGACATGTCGCCCATTATTTCGTTCTTAAAACGATAGTTAACATAAAATATCTTAGGGGACTTTCTTTAAAACTCGTTAAGAAATGACATGTGTTTATTATGCTCGCTCTCCCCTGGGGCTTACAGCGAGGATGCTCCTAACTGACTCCAGATATACAGAAACTCGGTTATCTCCATGAACATCGCATCTTGAAGGAAGAAGAACAACCCTTTAGTGGGCTCTACTAGTAGCCGACTCAGTAATTTAAGGGTCGCCGCAAAATGGCTGGAAAGAATATGAATGGGAGAAATCTCGCCTTACAAAGATTCAAAAAGGTGATCATAGCAGTTCGTTTTATTGTGTCCTTGATGGATTCGTTCACATATCAGCCTTCAAAATACAAAGACAATCAGGCTAAAAGGTTGACAAAGAAGATACAAGCTGACGAGAAGGCGATCCAGCAACTTCTGACGACGACTGATATAGACCTCAAGGTACATTATCAGTATAGTGTTGATTAATGTCTTTTTAGTTACTTTTAAAGCGATTTTTAACTAGGTTAAATTATGAGTTTCCATAGCTGATTTCTATACATTATGTTAGTTCCTCAGCCTAAACGGGCAAACATTTTCAGTTTACCAAGATCAAAAGAGGGATATTTAATTTAAGCAGGTTTTTATAAGCTGACTGTCAACAATTAATAGCATTATTTAAGAATTTAAGTATATAAGCAAATATCACTTTTGTCAGTAAATAACAGAAGTTTTAGACATTAGCGACGCATAGAACAAAATGTCTTGCAGAGCGAAGTATTTTCCGCTCCCAAAGTGGCCTTCATATTGAAAAAACATCTGTTGTTGTGTTTAAAAAGTTGTTTTTGAGTAAATATCAAAAAGATTGAATATATAATTGTTCTTTCATGTGGCCCCCAAATGTGCGCTTCAGGTTATTTTTCTAAGCATTGAAAGATGAAAAGAAAAAGAACGCTTTAGGAAGAACCATATGATAGCTAAACTGAGAAGAAAAAAAAACAAAGGAAATGCAAAAGAAATTAAAAGGAGAAAAACGGAAAAATAATTAGAACTACAAGAAACTAAAAGAGAGAAAGAAAGAAAGAAAGAAAGAAAGAAAGAAAGAAAGAAAGAAAGAAAGAAAGAAAGAAAGAAAGAAAGAAAGAAAGAAAGAAAGAAAGAAAGAAAGAAAGAAAGAGAGAAAGAAAGAAAGAAAGAAAGAGAGATAGATAGAAAGAAAGAATAACAAACGGAAAAAGAAAGAAAAATCAACTGAGCATAGAATAATATATAGACTCTGAGTGACATGCAAACAAATAATAAGATATTCAGGCTGAGCTGGTATAAATATTTACCGAGAAAACTAGAAGCGGATCTGAGCGGATCGATTTCGAACAAGTCCATTCCTTTTATAGAAGCATTCAGTTTACTTGTTGTTATTTAGACACGCACGTCTCAATCAATCAATCAATCATGCACTCAATCAATCAATCAATCAATCAATCAAACAATCAAACTATAGTAAATAAGTAAATAGATAAATAAGTAAAATAAGTAAATAAGTAAATAAATAAATAAATAAATAAATAAATAAATAAATAAAATAAATTAACAAATAAGTATAATCATGAAAAGTTGAATTGCAACAATAAATCCATCATTGTTTTTGTTATTACTAGTTGGATTGTTTGCGCCACATCCGGACATGCACCCTCTATACAAAAAAAGAAATCCGTACTGTTTAAAAACAACTATATTTCATACATTCTTTGTTTTTCTATTTTGTTATTTTTATCTTTAAAATTAATTTTTCCACCTGCTATGCGAGACAATTTCGTGTCGGGTCGGATTCCCGAACGGGTCAGCTTTTTATGATCGTCCATACGAATCGTTGCCATAGAAACGTTGCACCTCATGTAAAAAAGGCAGTGTGTTTCGTGTGTTGTTGAATTTCACATAACGCTTAAAATTTGAAGTTAATTTTGCTATCTCCGATGAGCAGATATGTCGAAAGGAAAGGCTAAGGAACTTCAGGTTAGTTTACTTTGTTTAAACGTTTTATTTGGACATTCTCGTCTGTGTTTACTGGAAATGTCACAGACATCCGAACTATTCAGTTCTCGGCATCTTCATCTTGCTGGGTTACTCACTCCTGTTCCATATTTACAGATACCTTTTTTGGAGTACCTTTGCAAATGTACTTCAGTTATCTTTGTCTCCTCTTTTTAAGAAAAATACACAAGTTCGCTTATAAATTGCTTGTGTCAACAAGAGGTTTTTGTTCTCTGATAGCGATAAAATTCGCCATTAATCATCGTGATGTCTTTATCCAATATTTATAATTTGAACGGTTTAATCCCTTCCCCCCCTAAAACTTCTCATCAGGGGATAAAGTTTGAATCCAAAAATGGGCTAGAGCTGAGTTTAAGAATTGCTCAGCATGTATTTTTGAATAATAATTTCCAGACTACTTCTTGACTTGATTATAGCTTTGGCTTTTGGAGCTTCTTGGGACATTTATTTGAATTTATATCAAATAGTCAAGCAAACATTTCTCGACTGTTTCACAAAAAGCCTTGCTGAGAATAATTAAATTCAGTAATCTTCAAAAAGAAAAGCGATAACTTTAGCCTTCAGTTTTGAGATCCAACAGTCTGTCAAATCTCTGCATAATAATTGCTTTGGTGAACATAGGAATTCAAAAGCGTAATTTCTCTTGCTTTACCACTTTTGCCATATAAGCACCATAAAATACAAAGTGCGAAAACAAATCTCAAGTCAAGTTGCGTTAAGAAAATATTTGATTAGTACGACCCTGCTAAATATTAACTAGAAGAAGAGGCATAAATTAGCGCCATCCTAGTGACGGATCTGTATACAAAGTGAATCCAAGATGGCGTACATCAAGAAGAACCCAGATGCCCTAAGACCATTGCAGGCAAGCTTTTATTCTGTTAAAACTTAATTTTTTGTACATATATTAAGCCTCGACTAAAATACTTTCGAATGAATATGTTTGAATGAGTTTAGAAGATAAAGTAATATGTTTTGTATGGCAACAGTGGAACGCTCTACAAGAAATATAAAACGGATTGCTCATCTTTAGCGAAATGTTCGCTTCACAATTTGCAGAGACATACAAACTTGTAAAATTTGCTTCTAATCTAGTGAAAGGTCAATCGGATCCAATGAAAAGTTGATAAATCCTTTGGAAACATTCCCCTTGGGAATTTGATTATTGTACCATATATGCATGGTGTTTTGAATTTGAAATTGACGATCGACATCTATTGACTATAGCAACAAAGTACAGAACTTTTTAGAAAACTACTCACTAAGTCCAGTCACTTTCCAATCATTCATTTCTTATTCGAAATTATTGAATTTTTATCGAGTGGAAACAATTTGGCAAGCTAGATTTTTCTTGTTAGAAAGTTATGTTGACTTAATTATTTATTTGTTGATGCTAATATCTTAAAATTATGGTATAGACTGCTGCCCATTTTCTCTTTTTTCTAAAGAGACTATATTGCATGTAACTCAATAGAAAGGCATATATTATATAGAATTAGCATTCTAATAATACACATCAGGATCGAGTTAGAACTCCATACTAAATTTATATGAACATCAAGTGCTGTGATGATTACAGGTTTGCCAGATCCTCCAGTCGTCATTTAATATCCCACACCACCAAAACATCCCATCTACTCCGATCCTGATGTGTATTATTAGAATGCTAATTCTATATAATATATGCCTTTCTATTGAGTTACATGCAATATAGTCTCTTTAGAAAAAAGAGAAAATGGACAGCAGTCTATACCATAATTTTAAGCATAAAGCATAAAGAATTTTAAAGAATTTTTACCATAAAGAGACCAATATGATATAGGCTAGCTTCATGCATGATCCTTGCACTTCCTTCATGATCAGGGCCGGGGCTGTAAAAGAAGTTCCTGATCAATTCTGAGTGACTTACAATCAGTTTTTAGTTATAAATAGACTAATATTTCATGAGATTGAAGCTACATATTGGAGCTACATATTAAGTACTTATTGACTGAGTGGGAGGGTTGTATGGGAAAATATTTGGCTCGCGGTCATGACGTACGGAACAAGCGCAGCGAGGTCCGTACAAATGTCCAAGAGCCAAATATTTTCCTGTACGGCCCGACCACTCAGTCAATAAGTTTTTTATCATATGACCAGTATTTTGCCCGGTGCGCGCCATTTTTGTTGTGATGTTTGGAGTAGCGGGTCCGTACGTGGTGAAAAAAGCCGTACGGACCCCATCACGTGACTTTTTCCGAAGGTTTTCTTAAGAGCGTGCGCCGGGCAAAATACGGGTCATATGATAAATATATTTACTAAAGGTCATTATCATACCAAAGCAATAAGTGGCCAATGAAAACTATAAATTAATAAGGAGACTCTAGAGCCCATGTACAAAGCATACAAGCTTTAAGGTAGTTCGGGCGTCATGGATTCCTTCATTAGATCTTTTTGAAACTTCTCATGTAAAAAGAGCAAACTAAATAAAGTTCAAAACTAAAATAAAAATAATAGGTCACCGTACTCGTTTCGGAGATAAGGGCGGTAGACTGGGGCTCATTTTGGATTTTTTTTGTGACAAAAATTGTCGGAATTTGAAACATAAAACGTTATTAATTATTATATTTTTCCCGATAACAAACTTTTTAACAAGCATTTGCAAAAGAAAAGCACTTTCCTAACAAACATATTATTTGCCATGTTTTACTCCAGAAAATCCTTTTGGCAAAAAAACTACTGCGAAAAGTACGAGCATGTCGAGAATTTTGATGCAAAAATAAACTCAAAATGTGAAAAATACTACATTTTGCGCTCGAAAACCACATCGTTTTTATTTCACGGGAATGAAAGGTTCTGATAAGGGAAATCCATCCTTAAAATAAAAATGGGGTGACGCCACACTCTTTTCTAAGTTATAGCACGAAAACCCTTTAAATCTTTTATTTCGTGAACCTGTTGTTTGTCCGTGAGGGACTGGTAACTATTTCCCTATAAGATCATCGAAACAAACTTGAACATTTTTTGGTTCTCTGGTATCTCTAGAATCGTTGTAAAGCTAATTATGACCAGTTCAATTCGTAATTCTTGCCCAAAACACTAATTTATGTGACGCATTATAGTTCCAAAAATCGCCACTAAAATGACGCGGATGTGAACGCGAAAAAATCCTGAATTTAGCGAAAAATCTTGATTTCTTGTGAACGCAGGTCTAAATTCAGGAGATTTTTGCAGAGTTGATGTGCTTGTCTTGTGAATGCATAACGTTTCCATTATTTTCAAATCGGAAAATAATTAAAGCTAAAAAACAAGATTATGTGAATTTTACGTACAACGGCTGGGTCCCGAACTATCTTAAGATGCAAGCTATCTGCACTAACCTATACACTGCCGAGGCAGGGAAGATGTTTCAACAAGCCCTACATTCCATTCCAATTCATTAGCCAATCAAAGTTTGACTTGAGCCGTTCACGTCATTGAAAACTAAAATGGACTCTCTCGAACATTAGCATTTAAGCCAATCACTACAAAATTAGTAACACCAGAAGAACGCTATTCGAAAGCTTATTGAGGGGCAGCAAGATTTGATTGTAAATTAACCAACAGTTTACTGGAAATCAGGTTTTACATAGATGGGAATTAATAAGTTGCTTTCGGTTGGGATTAGATTAGTCCCTGCAATTCCTAATATGGAACAACCTTTTTCCTTCTTTGTAGCTTCCTTTAGGCCCAGAAAACTTGTTGTCTGCTTCTCCTATAAAATTGTGTTGTGTTTGAGTCATAAATGACATAAATACACAACAGCATTTCCAAACACTCTATATTTGATTTAATTCCAACCTTATCTTGTTTGACTAGACTGAAGTAAAGAATCAAGAACAGTGGGAAGACCTTTTGGCCAAGGAAGGCAGTATTGGTATGGAAATCTTTTATATTTGTGTTTAATGAACATTATGTTTCTTCAACCTTAAAGTGGTTTTTGTTTATTAGTGTATAGGGGAGGGGGAGAGGGGCACTCTCAAAATCCCCTGTTGTCTTTTCCAAATATTACCCAACCCCTCCCACATCCTGCAGGTTGGCAAAAATATCATATATTTGTCCAGTTGATTACAACAGCTGCATACAATTAGTAACAACCCCCCTATATAGCTTTCATTCCCCCTCAATAATACACTAAAACATGAAAGCCCCCTAAGTTTATGTTTGAAATTTATTTTGCGCCCTTTGGGGCCTTAGTGCCCATATGCCAGCCAGCATTTGGGGGATTTACAATATTATTGGTTACTATATAATTATTATATATCAATAATTGAATTATTTGCAGTCATTGATGCCTATTCTGCTTGGTGTGGACCTTGTAAAGCCATAATCAGTTCTTTTAAAAGATTGAAAAATGAATTGGGAGATGACTTACTTCATTTTGCAGTGGTTTGTACACTACATTTAACCTAAATATTATTATTTGAATTGCCAAATAAGGAGTATATTTTTGTAACTACATGCATCATATACATTTTAGATTATCAGAATGATTATGTTAGGTCTTGAGTTAATTAAAGCATACAGTATAATTATATTATAATGCCTGCTTTATTATAAATTCCATATCCATTGCAATCCATTCCTTACATCGGTGAGATCGGCAGAAATTTGAACACTATACTAACTGAACATAAACGTGCTACGAAGACCCCAACAATCACAATGGCCGAACATCACAAACATTTTTAAGACTTTTTAACGACTTCAAGCATTCCGCTAATACAATGACTAACACCTACCCACGCACTGACAACAACATTACCGACTGAACCAGACATATAAATACTACCCACTGTCTTTTCGCTTTCTTTATTCAGTCAGACAACACCAACACCATCAGTCTTTCTCAAGACTATACACCACCCCGGACGATCATACCGCATCTACATCATTTAGATACATTATAGCTCATTCTATATTATAGTATTCCATGGAATGATCACTAGATCAGATGATGTAAAGCAGTTTTTATTCAGTGCTAAACTTTACAAAACAAATTTTCTAAAATTTGCATGCATATATTATATAGTATTTTTAAGTACAATAAGCAATTATTGGATGAGGTTGAGTATGATATCGTAAATTATCAAGACCGAGGTCTGTGTTATCTGCCGAAGCCTCCTGGCTGAGGCAGATAATACTGACTCAAGGTCTTGATAATTTACGATATCATGCGAAAACCGAATTCAATAATTGTTTTATTATACATTTTTTAAAGTAAAAGTACAATTATAATCAGGTAAAAGAGACAATAACAAGCAAATCTCACTGACATTTTTACATCAACTCCCTGAGAACGGAGAGAGCCTGGGAACTTGACAGTGATAACTACAGATAATGCAATTATCACTGTCAAGTTCACATGCTATTCAGATTTAGCCGTGTGCTCTCAGCCAATCAGATTCAATGTAGTTAGTAAAATGTATAATAATAGTATTTATCTACATCTACATTCTATTAAGTCAGCAAAAACTATATAACAGTTATCACGCTAACTATGGAAAGTATTTATCATGATGTTTGTTGCAATTAATGTCTATATTTGATAAGGATTTATTTTAATTTATAGGCTGAAACAGATAGCATTGAATCTTTAGAGAAATACAGAATGAGGAGTCAACCAACATTTTTGTTTTACGCTGTAAGTTATCTGAGTTTATACTAACATTAGCAATAACTGTTTGGAGGCTTTCATTTATTAGTGAATATGGGGGGAGGGGGATTGGCAAAATCACCTGAGTATTTCCTTTTTCAAATATTATCCAACCCCCCCCCCCCCCCCCCCCCCCTTCCTGGTTGGCAAAAATATCATAACTCCCTATATTTCGTCAAGTTTTTACTAAACTCCTAAAAATTATAAAACTGCATACAATTAGCATCACAAACAGCAAATTTTACATTTTATTTCAATTTTTCTGATTGATCAAATCAATTTCTTGTAAGGCAGAATTTACCATATAAATATCATACCATTTATATAAATACCTGTGGAGGCAAAGTTTACCATTTTTACTAAGCTAACCCCCCAAGGATGGCAGATATAGACCAGAAATATAAAATAAACATTTTTCTAATTAAATATTGGAAGTTGCAATGCAAAGATTCTAGCTATGAAGCCATTTAATATATTTGTTAACAACTGATTTTGATATTGTGCATAGAATTATGTCTAATTGATGGTTGAGTTATTATCTTGTTTCAGGGCGGTACACTAGTTAATGTTATTAGAGGATGTCACTGTCCACTCTTGCTGAAAACAATAAGAGATGAACTTGAGAAGGAACATAAGGTTCTTGAAGGTCAAAGGGAAAGAGTAAGGGTAAGTGCTATGTGGTGATCATGAATACCATTTTGTGCTATGCAGGCTAGGCTTTGCTAAATGCTGCATACTGTATGTGCTGTGCTATTTTTTTGCCAAATACTATTCTACACATGTACAGAACTTTATATATGTTATGCTGTCAGTCTGCTGTACACTGTCATTGATGCTCTATTTTAACACATTCGTTAGTTAATGATTATTATAATTGTTGCTTTGGAATATAGTTCATTTACTAGGTGGATATATTACCAGTAATGTTATAGAAATAATCTTTAATAACATTATTGTTGCTTGTTAGTTTATTGATGCTGATGTGGATAAGGTACCTGAAGAAGTAGAAGAAGAAAAGAAACCACAAGATGAAGAGGAAGAGGAAGAAGAGATTGGTAAGTTAATACAGATTATAAAAATAATGTGAGAGTATGTAGTAGGTACGTTATAGACATAATATATAGTTTTCGTTTCTTATATATTATGTATAAGTCACATTTGAGGCTGATTTTTTTTTGACCATACCTGTAGCAGCTACTGTTTTTAGTAATTAACATTTTGAGGACCTATCTCTTGTAGTAAGATGTCTTGAATAACAAGCTATATTAAACTGAGTTCAACCATTAAGCTGTAAAATATTATTTTTCTTGTTTTTCCTTGATTGTATAAAAGAAGGCTTTTCTTCTAATGTTTTTACTTCATGGTTTGTACAATGTAGTTGCTGAGGAAATGAATAAACAGAGAAGTAGTCTCATACTAAAAAAGGAGCAGTCTAAAGGTAGAGTCAGGAAGTATAGTTATAGTAGTATTAATGTTAGGTAGATCAATAGATTATGGGAGGTTTTATGGAATCTTTTTTTGACGTCACACACTGGCCTCGTCTCGAGTCTGGCCGTCAAACTGGCCGCCTTGCACTTGTTCGCATCGATGCCAACTTTATCATGTTTTGATGAAAAAAATTGCCTAAAACGATGTTGTGATTCTCAAAAATCAGAAACAGTGGAAAAACAAAAGCACAATCTGTCACATGAATAGGACTTGAGGACATTTTATGCTACTAACGGAAAAAGAAAGAAAAATATCACCATCTTCGTGAAATGAATTAGCAATAATGGAGAAAAAATCTTCACAAATCATAACACAATGCCATCGGATTTTCACCGGTCATCCAAAGCAGTTAGGTAATATACATAAGTCAAATTCAAGAAGTTAATTTTGTTTGTAAAGTGAAGTAAATGTTTTTAAATTTACACGAATGTGTCTTGTACGACTGAATTTCAATATGGCGAACGTGACAAAAAGGACTTGTAGGCTTCGTGACAGATTCGAAAACTGTGTAAAAACTCAGTTTTATAATTGAGATATCAATAAATTTATTTGGAAAATAAAGTAAAATACCTAAAACTTGCTATCTTGATGTTCAAAATTTTACTTAATACGAAAAAGACTAAATAATTCTGCACTTTTTACACTTTGCCGATAGTTTCATAAAAACTTTGACGGCCAGCATCGGCCAGCTTGTGTACACGCCACCAAAATACGTCACAAAAAAACCTCCCATAAACAATACATAGTTTCTAGTAACATCTTACATATC
Organism: Metridium senile; assembly: GCA_949775045.1. Taxonomy (NCBI): domain Eukaryota; kingdom Metazoa; phylum Cnidaria; class Anthozoa; order Actiniaria; family Metridiidae; genus Metridium; species Metridium senile. The sequence goes on along the minus strand of OX459096.1, from coordinate 49,865,463 downwards.
ACATACTTGTTTACTTCCAATTGAGCAGTCTAAAGGTAGTGTCAGCAAGTATAGTATAGTAGTAGTATTAATGTTCGGTAGATCAATAGATTAAACAATACATAGTTTCTAGTTACATAGACCTTACATATCACATACCTGTCTACTACCAATCTTGCACCCAGCTGGTCGTGTGTTCCTATGGCTGTGCACTGGGCAAGAGGAATGCATGCTCCTGGTCATGTATGAGATTGATACTAATTCATAATCACATTATCCTTAGCTTGTAATTATAACCAAACAACTGATTATATATTTAGTATTGGAAATACAAACTGCATAAACTAATTATTAAGTGGTATTAATGAGAATTACCATACTTTTGGTGTGCTCTTAGTATGGTTGCCATATCATGATGCCATGAAAAATGAAAAAGTATTATTTTTATGTGTAGAACAGTTTCCTTTTCATTATTTATATTCTTTGTTGCTTTTGCATGTAGCAGTTTAATGATGGCTGTTTGTTGCTCAGTATTGTTTTATTGCAAGTACTATTTAATATTAATAGTAATGTAATCATTATTTCAACTACAGTTCATGTCCCCAAGCAAGTTACATTGGCTGTCATAAAACCAGATGCAGTAAAAGCAGGGCTTGTGGATGAAATCATCAAGAAGGTAAAAATGATTCATATAATTTTAATGTTTTCAATATGTTTAGTGGATTATATACTTTAACCTTATGCCTGTTTTATAGGTTGAGGATATGGGCATTGAGATTCTGAAGAAGGAAGAAAGAACTTTGACCAAAGAAGAAGCTGCTGAGTTCTATAAACAACATAAAGAATCAGAGCACTTTGAACAACTGATTGAATTCATGTCAAGGTATAATAATAACAACAGCTATTAATGATGTCATCAATCAGTTGCAACATCATTGTTGGATTTGTCATGATGTTATTCTCATTTTCAATACAATAACTTTGATGGAGTCTTACTTGTGTAGTAGTAGTAGATATTTTTTAATTCCTAAAAGTCCAAGTTTGGATATGATATCTGAGCCAAAGGTCAACAAAGGCAATTGTCAGTTTAGGATGGCATTTTCCACATTAAATGGGTACCTTAATATTTTCTCAACATTGACTGAACAGCAGCATACAGTTGTTGCAACGGTTAAGATTACATGTTCCTGTTCTATTACAAGTATGACACCATTTTGTGTGATATGTATATCACTGTAAGATAATATAACTGAGTATTTCTCCTTAGTGGTCCTCTAATGACATTGGCTTTAAGTAAAGCTGGTGACACCCCAGAAGCAGTAGAAGGTGTAATACAAAGCTTTAGAGAACTTATTGGTCCAAAAGATGTCAACATTGCTAAAGAAGAGGCACCAGACAGGTAATGATGATATGGATACATTGCTTGTATGTTGGGATTGTATGTTGGTTGGTTTGTTTGCTTGAGTGAGTGAGTGTGGTACAAATTGGTCTACCAGTCGGTCTGTCTGTATCTTGGTCTGTCAGTCAGTTTGTCAGTCTGTCCATTCATTTCCTCATCATGTCTATTTCTTTGTTTATCTGCCACTTCGTACATGTGTACATACATCTTTTTGTCTCTGGCTCTAGCTCTGGCTCTTTGAGTCGTGTGTGTCTGCTTATCAGAGTGTTTGTCTGTCAGTTTGCACAGGTGTTTGCCTGTGTACTATGGTACCATTGTGTAAATGTGTATCTATATTATTTTGTAAAAATCATGTAAAATTTACAATTAGGAACAATAATAGAGCAACAATATTTATTTCTGCAGTCTAAGAGCAATGTATGGTACTGATACAGTAATGAATGCTGTCCATGGCTGTGACTCTAATGAAAGTGCTGCAAGGTAAACCAATGGCAACTCTATTGAAAACAGTATATAAACTTACTGTATGATTATAGTAGTTGTGCAGTAGAAATGTTTTTGTGATGCTATAAGTCATCTTATTTTTATATATTCTTTGATGTCCACAGAGAGCTTGCATTCTTCTTCCCTGATTTTGTTGCTCCAACTGTTGTTGACAAACGAAAGAAAAGACGACTACAAAGAACACTGGCTCTTATCAGACCTGATGCGCTAAGAACCAGAAGAGGTATGCAATATATTACACTATTTTAGATAGTATGCATATATATACTGTAATCAATGGAAAACAGTATGTCAGCAGTATATTAAGTAAATAATATATTATGCACACACATGTACAGTATCAAAGAGTTCAGGCTTGTATTATTGCACAGTCTGAGCACTATTATGAGCACACCCTGCAAATATTTATAAATATAAATAAAAAAATGCAATGCTCAAATACAAAGTTCACAATGTTGAGGTTAGGATTTTTTAATTAACCCTTTGACTCCTACGGCGCCCGAAACCGCCCGTAAAAAACGACCTTGCTTTGAAAAATTCTAACTTTTTTAAACAAGCCAAATTTTCCCAGCCGTTTGAATTTTAGTAAGCACTAGGAAGTTTTTCAAATTTTCATAGCATGTCAGTCAAAAGAAACAAGCAATTTTAGCACAAAAATTCCATATGAACTTTAGGAAAGTCAAAAATGACCGTTTTTGCCTTATTTTTCAATAGTGAAAATCACACTTTTTTGACCTTGGATTTTTTATCGAAAAAAATCGTTTTTAGACGAAAAGGCCGTTTTCACAACAAAATTCAGTCCTTGTGCTATAGCTTTGGCAAGTTTTTTCACTTTTTTTCACTTCACGAACTGAGCTGCGGTCGTTTGATTACGGCCATTTTGATACGCACGTGTTTTCAAGTATTTAAGACTGCAAAGCATTGTGGGTAACCATGACAATTTGGCACATGGAGTACCCCCCGCCGTCCTTTTATACATTTTTTATAAGTCTAGGGTCACCTCGGTTTTCTGCCAAAATTTCGCGCTTGTTGTGTTCCTCTATCAACACAACTTCGATAAATAGCCGCGGCAGGTCCGAGAATTTGCCTTTAGTCCAACTCCAAACCTGACTTTGTTCTAAGCCCGCCAAAACCGAATGAACCAAACATCGATCATTTTTTGCTGACAAAGTGAGATTCCTCGCTGATTTCTTCCAGAAAGTGAGCTCTTTGCTACCTTGAAGCTTAATGATGCTCTTCCAGTAGTGACTAAAGGCAAAATATGACCCTAAAATTAACGAAATTCCCATTTAAGCCAACTTTGAGCCAGTGTAAATATCCAACGATGCTTTCAAACGATCTAAAAGTCATGTGGCCTGAGAACTTGAGCCCCTGAGATTACAAAACAGCAGCACTTTCCATGGTAACGCCAAATACGGAGTCAAGAAATCCTACGGATCGTTTATATCCAGAAAATCGCTCAAAAATGTCAAAAAAGCCCAGTAGTCAAAGGGTTAAACTTATTTACAAATGTAAATACTATAGGTAAATTCATTGGAGGACGAGGGAATTCCACGTTGAGTTTCACAAGAGAAATCAATATTGCATGAATTGCAGAGTCCACGGAGCATGAGTGATATTGATTTTTTTGAGTGAAATTCAGCGTGGAATTCCTGAGTCCAAAAATGAATTTAACTTGAATCTCATACTTCATACTTCATACTGTTCCCGCCATGAATTCAGAAGCCGGATGAGAGGGTATTCCATGCTAAATACCCTCGCATCCGGCTTTGTTCTCAGCCAATCAGCGTGCAAGTTTAAATTGAAGTATGAGATTCTATATATTACTGAACAGAAAATCTTGATAATGTTTTGTTTGTGATCGATTTTAGAATCCATTATAAATAAGGTTCAGGAGTCTGGGTTTACCATTGCCATGTCTAAAGAAATGCAACTAACCAGGGAACAAGCTGAAGATTTCTATTCTGAACATAAAGATACAGAATTCTTTGAGTCTTTGGTTAACAACATGATAAGGTATTGTTACTATTAAGATGAGGTTGATATTCAAACTATTGACAAAGTTAGAGAGATTGTTGAGATCATAGTTTCCTTCCCATTTCTCCCCGTACGTAGGAGGGGGGAGGAAGGAGGGGGAGGAAGGAGGGGGAGAAAGGAGGGGAGGAAGGAGGGGGAGGAAGGAGGGGGAGGGGGTGCATTAGGATGTACACAGGCTACTTAATATAATGTATTAATGACCCATAAAGTTAACAAACAAGTTTACAGACATGAGTTCAAAAGAAAACAAGCATTTATGTTTTCTTACCTGACTGACTCCAAGATTCCAAATTATCTGATTTGATTTGGTGTTATGCTTTTATTTAGCGGTCCTATGATGGCACTGTGCCTTGCTAGAGAGGATGCTGTTGAGGGCTGGAGAGAGATGCTTGGACCTAAAGAAGTAGAGGTTGCCAAGGAGGACGCTCCTGAGAGGTAAACACAATAACTATTTGAATACATTAAAACATTTTGCACTAAATATAGCTGTATAAACATGTTGCACAACTATATACTGAGTGTATAACACAGAAACACTTATTCTTGTTGAGATATTTTTATTGTTGGCTATCATTCTGAGTACTGGATTTACTCCTCTAATCAGATGAGTAAAAAAGTGGAGATCATTATGAACATACAGTGTCATCCAATGTGATTGTATAATCCAATGCAGGTGCAGATTCAAGGGGGTTATTTGGGTTCACAAACCGTTTTGAGCAGCCATTTAGTCTTCATATTCTTTTTGTCTCAATCACCTCCAATATGTGATATAATGTGGAATGACTACAGTTTATTTATTATGCTCTTCTTTTTACAATAATTGTTGAATTTGCGACTGGCAAATTGTTCAATTGCGACTGGCAAATTGTTGATTTCATTTTTTTTTTTTCAATTGGTCAATCAGTTTGGAGGTGATACAAGTTACATACAAGCTCCACCTCCAAACAGATTGATTGGAAAAACCCAAATTGAAATTGAACCACAATTTGCTATTCACAATTCAACAATTTGTAAGCTTTTTAATTTATTTTGAAAAAAATGTCTCAATAGACGACTTTCATAAATGGCCGCCACTAATTATCATAATTTTTAAAATTGATGTTTTAAGAAAAAGAAAGCTTTCATATTATAGACATTCACCATAACAATAACTTGTAAAAGTTTCAAGAAGCTACAAGAGTTTGAAACATCAGAAAAACACCAAAACGAGGCATCAAAGGCCTAAGCAGAAAATTACATACAAGTCTCTACATTTTTCATTGAGCATAACTTCATTGGTATTTTAGCCAGAGCATCAAAACCTTTCAAACATGCCTATTTCAGGTGGTTCTTTCATATGACAGTGCTAAAATATTAAAATATCTGTTTACTTGAAAAATCATTTTCCGGTACATATTATGGTATTTTATGAAAGTGGTCTATTGGAAAGTGGCCAGTATATTAACGTAACTTCATACTCTATGTTAATCTGCTGACATAATTTATAATTATCATAATTATATATATGCACGTTTAACATTAAATTATGTGTTAAAATAATAGTCTAATTATTAGTTAAATTAATGTGTTACTAATCGCCTTCGGCTGTCTATCAATAATCAACAATAACAATTAATATAATTTTAAATTTTAATTTGGATCCATGCACTTATTAGACAGGCGCCAATGTTATCAGTGATATATTCTTTTACACTTGTAATAGTACTGATGATAAAGCAACTAAAGTAAGGTAAGGTTTGAGATGAGGCAATAACAAAGTCTTCTTTAGTTTATAACCGTTATCGTTGAAGTGTGACCCATGATCAAGTCTTGTCTTTGATTTTTTTTTGAAAACTAGAATTTTGTCAGCTGTCAACCGAAAGAACGAAAAAAATGGTGCAGTTTGATTGATTGATCACTATATATACTAGTAAATCAATGCAACTGGTAAATATGGCATCAGTGTCTGCCTATATATTTCTGATCTATTGACAGGTTATTCACCGACACCCTGAGATTGGCAAATAAGAATCTACTAAAGCCATCTACAGGAATAAAGACAACAACATATATATGGGGATAGGTCTTTTTCTGCGATTGCTCCCAAATTATGGAATGTACAATCTACCATAACTATGAAACATGTCCCATCACTTGAACATTTTAAACTTTATTAAAAACACATTTTTTTTTCATTGTATATTAATTTACGCACATTTGATTTTATTACTACCATGTTTACATAAGACATACATATAGTACACTATACAAGAAATTATATTATTATTAAATCTCATTCCTAGCTTTAAGCAGAGGCTATACCTTTAAAAACAATTACCCTCTGCTAGCAGGGAATAAGATTTATCATTCAATTTAGCGATTGATTCATTCCTAGTAGTTTGATTGGCGGCTGACAAAATGCCAGTTTGCAAACAAGACATCAAACTTTGGGGTTCACACTTCAATGATAAAGGCTGTAAATATTTTTTAGCAAATTATAAGACAATCTGAACAGGTAATTATAATTATGCTAACATTAAAAAAAGGTTGGTACATTCATTGTTGCTCTGAAATAAAACAGGATTCTTAATTGTAAATGTAACTGAATTAATAAATAGAATCATTTAAACTATAATATTAAGATACGTATATATTATTAATAGTACTAATATTGACAAACATTTTAAAACAATAATGTAACATTAATGCCTGAATGGTTTTTTTTATTAAATGACAAAAACACTAATCATTGTAAAGTATTTCATGCAATGTCATGTTATTGTATTATTAATGAAAACATTATTGTGAACTCATTTAAACTTAAATTAGTTATGTAATGTTTACAACATGAGCGGCCGTGTTGTATCGGCAGATACAATCGCAAGCCGAAGGGGTGCAATTGTATCGCCGATACAACACGGACTCGAATGTTGTAAACTACTTAAAATGTCTAGGTAAGCTCTTTCATATTTGACCAAAATTTTCAAGATTAAAATAAATTTTGCCGTAAAATTACCAGTTAAAACTTATGCAAATCAGGATATACAATACTAGTGTTGTATCAGATTTACAACACTCGTCATGGTCATGGTTTCTTTTGAAAATGTCTCATTAATTATTCATGAATTTTTTAATAATTATTAGTTATTAAAACCAGTTATTTATTATAATATCTTGGGTGGCCTATGTTAGGGAATCTTGAATTCTGTTTTAGACTTACCTCGGATCATTAGATTCTGATGATTAGACAAATGTAATGTATTCAAAATTTGATTAAATTAAATTAAAAATTAAATAATTTATTAAATTTATGTAACAGTATTATACAAAATCATATATACTCTAGCTGTCTGATCTATATCTGAGCAAGTAGATCAGTTGGGCATGAGCATCATCTAATGTCACTAGATATGAATTCAAGGCCTATAGGGGCCAATGGTTGCTGCTAGAGTGAGGGATTTTTACCCTGTGGTTCTTATTAGGGTGTGCATCCAGGAATTTCAGCATTCATTTTTCCCAGGGGGGGGGGGGGGGGTATTCCCTTAGAAAATGGATAGGGGTGCTGGACGGACCTTTTAGGGTCGAAAATAAGACCCTTGTGTACCTTTTAGGGTCTCGAACTGGCACCGTACCTTTTAGGGCCATTTTTCGAACTAAAGGAGGTTATACATATTGAAAATTTTTTTAATGTGGTCGTACCTTTTAGGGTCTGAAATTTTCTGAAATCAGTATCTGAGTTAATTTATGCGTACCTTTTTGGGTCATTTTCAAAACCATCCGTCGAGCACCCCTATCCATTTTCTAAGGGAGTACCCCCCCTGGGTCATTTTTACACTTCTGATGAGGCTGTTGGTGCTCTCAAAATAAACTAGCTTGGCTTGATGGCTAACACCCTTTTATAATAAAATATTTTTTTTGCAGTTTGCGAGCACAATTTCAAGTTGAGGACAGTCCTATCAATCCTCTTCATGGATCAGATAGCCCAGCAGCAGCAGAACAAGAGATCAATAAATTCTTCCCTCTCCAAAGTACTGTAGCTGTGATCAAGCCTGAAGTAGAACCAGATCAAATGGGTGAGAATCAGGAAAACAACCATTGAAATATTTAGATACAAATGAACCTACACTGTAGGGAGATCAGGATTGTATATGCGCTATATAAGCACATTATTATTATTATTATGTAAACCATGTAAAATACATGGTGAAAATTAAAAAAAAAACGTAAAATAGTCAACATAATTTTATTTCACAGGGTTTTCACATTATTTTTTACTGACTGTATAGATACTATGTGAAAAGAGCTGTTTCATGTTGTTTTCAAATAACGTGTGAAATATTTCACATGTAATTTCACTTGTGTTTTACTACTACCTTGCTAGCAGATTAAGTTTATCTTGTTCTTCTTCTCCCTTGTAGAAGAGCGTTACAAACTAGCAGGGTATAGCGTTTTACATTATAGTGTTGCCCAACATTACACATTTTTATATCATCCAACAGTCATAACACACCTATATTACAAGTTGTTTGCTTGTATTAATTTTATACTTTTATCATCAACATCTTTTTTTTTTCTGCAATCTAAGAAATGTTTTTTTAAATCTATTTCCATGTTTTGCTACTATGATATTTTACTATACTTTTTTTACTTTACTTTTTTTACTTTACTTTTTTACTATACTTAAATATTGTATTTGTTTGCTGTAAATCAGAACTCATTCAACAAAGAATAAAAGAAGCAGGATTTTCTATACAAGCACAGAAAGAGATTACTTTAACCAAGGAGTTAGCATCACAATTCTATCATGAACATGAAGGAAAAGAGTTTTACAATGATCTTACTGACTACATGTCAAGGTAGGTTGTAGTTAATGCCTGGTGACTTCAATTAATACATAATTATGGGACTCCTCTTTCCCCTTATTGTATTTTCTATGCTCAGCATATTTTTATGACCATGGGAGAGGGGGGGGGGGGGTGGTTCTCCCTTTGTCCAGGTGGTTTATACTAGTAGGGGTGATTTGTGCTCGATTTCACAAATGACCCCTAAAAGGTATGCATAAATTAAGAGAAGTTGCCCAAGCCTTCAAAGACTTTTAAGCAAGAACCCTAAAAGGTTTGCACAGGTATGCACTGGGGCTTTTATGACTAAAATTAAGTACTGTATATCAGTTCTGTCAATTTATTTCTTCTCTCACTTCTTCATCCTCTCTGCAATTTTTTTATTTTGTTCTCCCTCGTTTTTGTGTTCTTAGAATATCCATTGATATCATTCATTCCATTTTTCTCTCATTTCTTCCTTCTCATATTCATTCATCCATCCATGCATTCATAATTTTCAGCATCCATCCATTCATCTATCCAACTATTCTTTTATTCATTGCTTCAATTGCTCTTTCATTCATTTATTCATTCATTTATCCATCCATCATTCCATCCATCCATCCAACCATTCTTCCATTCATTGCTCTAACTGCTCATTTATTCATTCATTCATTCTATCTCTCCATCCATTCATTTTTCATGCATTCATTAAATTATTCTTCCATTCATTGCTTCAACTGCTCATTTATTTATTTATTCATTCATTCATTCTATCCCTCCATCCATTCATTGTTCATGTGTTCATTCATTCATTAAATTATTCTTCCATTCATTGCTTCACCTGCTCATTTATTCATTCATTCATTCTATCCCTCCATCCATTCATTGTTCATGCATTCATTCATTCATTAAATTATTCTTCCATTCATTGCTTCACCTGCTCATTTAATCATTCTTTCATTTATTCAATCACTTATGTTTCTACAGTGGTAAGACAATGTTCTTGGTGTTATCCAAAGAAGATGCTGTTTCTGGGTGGAGGTCAATGATGGGACCAGCAGATCCAGCTGAAGCTAAGGAAGCAGCTCCAGATACGTAAGTTGGAGTTTCATCACATTGCATTTAGAATAGTTTAATAGAAAGGTAGACATTATTGCTCTTTGGGGCTATTTTACAGTTTACAATAATATAATTTATTTATTTATTAATTAGAGTGCATATAAAGATAGATATAAATAAATTATTCATAGAGATTAAATAAATTACTATGTAAACATATCTTATATCTTTATACAAATATCACCATTATTAATCAAAGGATAACCATATTGTGTGTTACTATTGTTAGGTTAAGAGCTCAGTTTGGTGTCGACGTGCTTAAAAATGTTGTACATGGTAGTTCTAACCAAGAGAAAGCTGTGGAAGTGATCAAAGAGTTTTTCCCTGAAGTAGAATTGAATCCTGATGGTACAGTTAAAGGTAGGATCGTAAAGGATCTTGATATTCAAATCCTCCCTGCATTCCTCCCCCTTTTCCAGCTGGGGGGGGGGACTCCAGCTGGAAAAGGGTGGGGTGCTCGTCGGAAATTTAAAAAATAACCTCTAAAAGATACCTGAGTCTTACAAAGGTTGGCATGGCAACATGATATTATTACCCCTAATACCAGTGAAAATTGGACAAATTTATAGTTCCTTTGTATTTTTAATAGTCCCAAAGACGTAACCTTCGAACACCTTCTACTTGTAAAGTTTTGGAAAGCATTGTCTTTGCTGCTATTATTCTTATCTAATATCTTATTATCTTTTAAAATATCCTAAAAGATACCAGCTTTGACTTCAGTGGCCAAAAAATTTTTTAGACACCCGAAACGATACCAAACCCCTGATTTTGACCGCTAAAAGATACAATGAGCACCCCTGCCCTACGATATAAGGGAGTCCTCCCCACCTCCCCCTGGGTTTCCTCCATCCATCCCTCCATTTATAGGCACGCTCATCCATTCATTTATTGATTGATGGATTTGTCCATCTAACCTTTTATTAATTAATACACACTTATTTGAGATGTTTACACAGTTTTGTATTGATGTATTACCATTACAGTACCAGAAGTAAAAGAGAAGGAAAAAGATATTCCTGCTGCTGTACCAGAAGAGAAAGGTAAACCATAATATTATTGTTGATACTTCAATGTTGCAATAGTTGCAATATTTTTAACAACTTGCAGTGTTGATTCACATTTTTGCAGTGTCCAATTTTTCAACTAGATTTTTAATACCAAAATTTGGCATTTTTTTCAAATAAAATTCCATGTTGTTCGATTATGATGATTTTTATAAAATATAAAATATTTTATAAAAAAACTACATTTTCCTTTTTTAATTTGTAGCAATTTGATCATTGCAAGGAAATATTGAATTATTGTGCTCTTTATAGAATTGTTAATTTTCTTCAAAAAAAAGTCTTGAGCTATGAACATGAACATAGGTCTTGTACTGGCTTCATAAATTTATGAAATTGCTAGATCTTGGATTGGCTTCATAAATTTATGAAATCGCTAGGTCTTGTACTGGCTTCATAAATGCATGAAATCTTCTAGAATTTCACCTTGCAAATTTTAAATCCATACTGCAAGATGTTTTTTATAACTTTTTTTTTGTTACTATATTTTTAATAATTATTTTTATTATTTATACTTTTGCTAATTTTTTGTCCTTTTTGTCCTTTTGAATACTGAAATACCACTGACATTATACTAATTTCTTATTGTTACTTTATATTATATTTATTTATATTATTTTACTTCAGAAAATGTCTGCATTGCACTTGGATTGGAAGATGGGAAGATTCCAGATGAATCAATTACAGCATCATCAGAACTTGATGAAGGGCATCCAGCCAAGTGTGCAAGACTAAACACCAAAGCTGAAGGAGATTTGAAAGGTGCCTGGGCAGCTAAAGATAACGATGAAAATCAATGGTTACAAATCAACCTTGGTCAGTGTACTAGAATTGCTATGGTAGCAACTCAAGGGGAAAATGGAGAAAGCACAAATCATGTTAAGAGTTTTAGTGTTATGTTTAGCAGAGATGGAGAAAGCTTTGTGGAATATGAAGTGGACAAGGTAAGATGAGAACTATGTCACAAAAGAAAATCATGTCCGTGACGTGTTATGTAAATCTCCTACAGATTTCGTCCTGATTTGCATAAGTTTCAACTTGAATTGTCAATTTTAATAAAATATAAAAGAATTAACATTGGACTTTGATTTAGTACTATACAATATTCACATCTGATCTGTATGCACATACAGATTGGCCACTTGTATTGTATATATTACATGCATGCCAGTTCTATATATTTTTTTAATTTGCATTTTTATTTATTTATTTATTTATTTATTTATTTATTTATTTATTTATTATTTATTTATGTATTTATTTGTTTGTTTGTTTATTTATTTATTTATTTATTATTTATGTATTTATTTGTTTGTTTGTTTATCAGTTTATCTATTTGTTTATCTATTTGTTTATTTATTTATTTATTTAATTATTTATTTGTTTGTTTGTTTATCAGTTTATCTATTTATTTATTTATTTATTTATTTATTTATTTATATATTTATTTATTTATTTATTTAATTATTTATTTGTTTGTTTGTTTATCAGTTTATCTATTTATTTATTTATTTATTTATATATTTATTTATTTATTTATTATTTATTTATGTATTTATTTGTTTGTTTGTTTATCAGTTTATCTATTTGTTTATCTATTTGTTTATTTGTTTATTTATTTATGGTAATATTTTGAATGATTAAATAATTCTATTAGGACATTTTAAGACACATACATGTAGTATTATTCTTAATTGCCATTCAATGAAAACATTATTCATATATTTAATATGGTTATCAAACTATTGTCTTTCAGGTATTTGAGGCCAACACTGATCAAGACACTGTTGTCTCCAATGAACTAGCACAGCCTCTTCTTACTCAATACATCAGAATTATTCCTAAGACATGGAATGATCAAATTGCACTAAGAACAGAACTCTATGGCTTAGATGCTGGTAAATATGTGTACATATAAAACACTTATCATCCTTGTATAACTGTTCTTTCTCTTGTCATACTGCCCATTAAGACATGTCTGGTTTCTTCAGTATACAAAGCTACTGTTGAAAATTTGGTGTTATTTGATTCATACTAAACAGTCATTGACCTATTAGTAGGTGAATCTATAATGCAGTGTAAACCTGTGTCAATCAATGTGTTTATGACACCTATTAATAAGACCAAACATCATTCTGTCTACCCATCATCTGAGTAACAGTCAAAACGTCATCAGGTCCAAACCTTCAATATTAGTGAGATAAACAAATATTCTCCACTATAACAATGGGATTGTGGCTAATGTCTGTTATATTATCAATTCATAGAAACATTCAGCAAGCTTGTTGATGTTGCTGATGACTGCATCACTTCTTCATCTGTTCTCGATGACAATCATAGTGCTAGTCGTGGTAGACTTAACTGCACTGTAGAAGGTGAACTGATGGCAGGCTGGTCGGCAAAGGACATTGATGAAAACCAATGGATCCAGCAGGATTTTGGTTCCCAAGTTGAGATAACAAAAGTATCAACTCAAGGAGAAGGTGGTGAATCAACACATCATGTTACTAGTTACATATTGTCATTTAGTTCTGATGGAGAGACATTCCAAGTATACCAGGAAGCTGGTCAAGACAAGGTACGTTGTACACTATACTTTCATAGCTGTAACATTTATTGTTAGTAGGAGTGTATAGTTTTTGTGTGTAGATGCTTAATCCATCAGTTAATTCATTTGTATATTTATATTGTTTTTATTTACTATATTTTATTTATTTGTTTTTTTATTCATTACCATCAATTCATTTATCTAGTAAATGGTTTTCTCTCTCATTAATACACTTGTTCATTCTTTCTTCCTTTCATCTGTTTATCCAATTAATCCCTTTTATTCCCATATTCATTGAGAGACAAATATTGTAGTACTGTACAAAAGTTTACTGGTTAACTAAGTCTGTTACTTGACTTCAGCCATTCACTGATATATATTGTTATTGTTATACACCAAACACATTTCATTTCATTATTCACTTCATTTCTGCATTTCCATTTATGGTGTCCAAATTTACCTTAGAGATTAATATCGCCCTGGGACCCCCACAGCTGCCCTATACTACATTGTCTGACTGCGTATCCAGCGTGGTTGGTCCTTGTGGTGTAGTGGTAACATGTCAGACTAGAAAGCCAAAATCATGGGGTTCAATATTATTCTCATGTATCTGTATTTCACTTTCACTTTTTACAGGTATTTGACGGTAACAGTGACCAAGAAACTGCTGTATCTCACTGGCTTGCTCTTCCTCCTAATGCACGTTATGCCCGCTTACATCCAAAAACATGGAATGAACACATTGCTCTTAGACTTGGGTTTTGTGGAAAAGGTACGGATATATATTAATATATAATAGAATATGTTATTAATGTTCTTTTTGTTGTTAGTATCTGACTCAGGGATGTTGATTTAATTGCACATTATATACAGCTATTTCTGAGAATATTTACTCAGGATTTACTCATATTACTACGGTAAACAGAGAATACTTTTGATATTCACAACTTTTGTACAATTCAATGTTATTTGTTTTGTTTTGTCAAAATTCTCTTAAAAAATCTTTGGTGAAACTTAAGGAACCCATGTTCATCAAAATGTTAAGAATCATTGCCACTGAACAAGTACATCAATCAGATCAGAACCAACCTTAAGTTTGCAAATACAAAATGTATATTCGCAATGAAAAAAACCTGTAGTCAATGTTTTTTTTGGAAATAGCTTCATACACTAGACTAACATTGTTGTTTTTCATGTCAATAATTTAATAACAATGACTTGCATTTGATGTTCATATGTGATAATTTATACTGATTATACATTTAAATCTTTGCTGAAATAATATTCTATAATTTTGAATGAAAAGTTTTCCCATTGCATGATTCTAACAATAGCCAATTGTGGCTTTTAAACCTCTAATATTGCACCAACTTCCTTTTAATATATAATAGTAATAATGGTATTTTTCACTGTATTCTCTAATGCACTTCTGCACACCAGCTTTGAACATTTCTTAATCACCACTGTCACCTTAGTAACCCATTCATAATAATGGTAAGTGGATCATGTATTTAGTATTTGAACAGTGCTGTACATAGTATAGTATTTAATAAAAGTAAATGTATAGCATTATAAATAAAAACCAAAATTGTCTTGAAGCTTCTAAACTGATTGAAATATTTTTTCTGTAATATGTTTTCGATAAGATTATGAAACTGGACTTTGATGTGAATAAAAGTGTAATCTTTTTGCATTCGTATTTCTGATAAATTAAATATAATGAAAATTTTATATACTGGTATTTAAAATTTAAGTTCAATGTAACTCTTAAACAGACCTCATGAGAAATTAAAATCAAATTAAAAAAGTATAAATAATAATAATACATAATTTATAAAAAGAAACACATATTAAATGAGACGAGAGCCTCCTAAAGATTGAGCATTGTTAAAAGTACTGCCACATACTCTAATTTTAATAAAACTTTGAACTAACTTGTTTGATAATAAACTCACTAGGACAAGAGCTTAAAACAGAGCAAGAACCTACATCAGAGAGTACAGAGGCTGTGGCAGAAGCTAAGCAAGATGCTGGTGAAGTTTCACAAGGTGAACCAGCTGCACAGGAAACTGAAAAAGAGGAAACTACTGAAGAAACTCCTAAAGAACCAGAAGCACAAGAATCTGCTGAGAAACCTTCAGAAGAAAGTGGAGAGAAACAAGAAGAACCTAGTGAAAAACCAGTTGAGGAAAGTGCAACAGATCAACCAGCAGAACAACCAGCTGAACAGCCAGCAGAACCGCCAGCTGAACAGCCAGCTGAACAGCCAGCAGAAAGTGAACAGGCTGATGCTGATGATGGACAAAAACCAGAAGAGAGTGAGGCTAAACCAGATGAAGATGCTAAGCCTAGTGAAGGTACAGATGCTGCTCAAGAGGCAGAGAAGCAAGAGGAGACAGAAGACAAGAAAGATGAGCCTGCTCCTGAAGGTGAAGCAGCTAATGACAGCAAGCCTAAGGAAGATGGAGAAGAAGTAGCTAAACCACCCGAGGGGGAGGGTGAAGGTTAAAATGTATCTTGGTACAAACCTGGTCTTTATGGTAGTTATTATAATAACAAATCCAGTGTGAATATAATATTTTATTAATATCATTCCATACTTAATGTATTTATTTTGAGACTGTTATCTGTACATGTAATTAACAGAACCATTCTGCTTGTATAGAATTTTAGAAAACATTTTGTAATAAAATAACTAAAAAAGAATTCAACAAATAAATAAGAACACTTTCACTGATCCTGTGCTTCCTGTTATTCTGTTTGGGCATTCATCTTAGGAGGACACATCTGCCTATATGTAGTCAATAGTGATAAAATACTCCAAGTTATAAGTAATGAAGCTAACACAGAATACAATAGGTATCTTCAAATATAACTAATATATACCTATCGGCTAAATGTAAAGCCATTCTCAGTCACACGTGTCTATTCACTATAGTGACCAATCAACTGTATTTCCAAGGCAACATGTACCTGAAAATGTCAGTTTCAAATCAGCAATAAACTTGTTACTCAGAGTTTCTGCCTGTCAAGTGGGTTAAATCAATTTT
Organism: Metridium senile; assembly: GCA_949775045.1. Classification (NCBI taxonomy): domain Eukaryota; kingdom Metazoa; phylum Cnidaria; class Anthozoa; order Actiniaria; family Metridiidae; genus Metridium; species Metridium senile. The sequence continues at coordinate 49,848,964 of OX459096.1, read as the reverse complement.
AATCTCTCAAATATTGATTTCCTAGTATTCTAGGAAGAAAAGGTTGGATAAAACGACAAATTGAAGATTCAAAATTATATCAAAATAAGATCTAATTCACACAAATTCTTCCTAAAGCTTATTTTCCTTTGAAGTATCTGTGATTGACATCCACAAAAATCTAGTATAGATGGCAATAATTTTTTGGACTGAGAATGCTTGCCAAAAGTTTTATTTGCTGAGATTTGAGATGAATCATCTATCATCAGGGCAGTCTTGATGGATAACTGATGGATAACTCATCTGAAAGCTCAGCAAATAAACTCATCTGATGTACAGTGTCAGTTATATAATATAATCATATATTTCTATTGAACTTCACACATTGTGCAGCAGAATGTGTCATCTACCAAGGTAATGCCCCCTGTTTGACATACATGTAACAGTAATAATATTGAAAGTTTTTCCAAAAATAAGTAGATGGCCAACTATCCTTTTAAGTAGCTGGTTGTGGTACTGCATCACTTGATTCTGTTTCGTGTTCTTCAGGCTTCCGTCTTGGTGATACTGAAAAGAGTATAATATAAGTTATAGAAGATGTGTGTCTTAAGAGACCTTTAGATTTGAGGACGAGAATGAATACAAGTTTTTGTGTGCATGCTACCTTGCTGTCAAAGACATGCTTAAGACCTGGTCAAACAGCAATGATAGTTCATAATAGTTCCAACTATCATATGTATTTGACCACCAACTATCATCGACTATCATTGAGTTTGAACATGTTTGAATTTCACATGATAGTTTTTGCAGTTTGACCACGTGAATGAGAGTTGAGAAGCCTTCAACTATCATAGCCGTTTGACCACCGCTTTAGATTCAAAAACAGGAAAAGGACTTTTCATCACAACACTTTTTTCATTATTTTCTCAGCCAAAAAATACTTTTTCAAATGCCTGCTTGCCATAAGATAACTCAAACTCGTTCTCTACACAAGTTTGACATACTCCAAAATTAGTTGTCGTCCAACCAATGACCACCAGTTTTTCAAACAAGCAATGACATCGCCACGGTCTGGCACATGTGTACTAACGGCAAAATAGAAAACCCGTACTTGTCAGGACTCAAATCTAAAGGTCTCTATTGAAATTGTATATTACAACATATTGACTTAGGCAGTGGACTGGGGCAAGAATAGCTACATGAAAAAAATAACTTCAAACCGGTTTCAACCTGTATCACCAGTTTGAATCACAACACACTGTAAAGCATGAAATTAAATAACAACACACATCCCACAATCCTTTGCTGTGTATAAACTAACACAAGCATTCCCTTTGTACTCATTCATCCAACAACTGCTAGAATCAGTAAATGTTTGTAAGCCATGTTTAAATTCATAATTGTGTTGTTTCATCAGCTTATTTTCTATTAAAATAAGCTGATGAAACAACACAATAATGAACTGCTAGAATGTTTGGGCTTCCCACCCTTGACACTCTATCATATACACTAGAATATAGTGTCTAGGGTAGTGCAGAGCCAGATGTAGCCATATATTTCAGACACCTCTGTGTGCTTAGTGGTCTCTAGTTGCTCTTACAACTAGCAGTTGAAAGAATTACTTTTATACTTGTGGCCAAACAACACTAGAGACATTTTGCTTTAGGTGTCAAGAAGATTGTCATAATTTGGCTGGCATCTTGGTTCACCAGTGTATTTTTGTGACGAAACAAACTTCAAAGGTTCCATCACCTTTCCCCTAGAGCGTAACATTTTTAATGGATGTTGTCTCTAGTGCGGTTCGGCCCTCAGACACTACATCAATTACCTGATACCATCCATTTTATACCAAAATATCCAAGAAGCATGGTGACAACTGCAATAGCAGCAACACTGCAGAAACAATCAGTATACTTGTATTAGCTATGATAATGGATTAATTATACTTACAGGAAAGTTTTAGGTAGTATGTGTAGCAGAAAGATTCCAGGTAGGCAGTTCTGGTCATGATATTAATGATAGTGAAGATGATGGTGATGATACATAAATCAAGAAATTAAGCATGATTCTATAACTTTCCTCTTAGAAAGCTATCCAGTATGGCTTACATTTTTTCCGAGGTCTTTAAGGATTTAAGTCTTTCTTTTGAGTTATGCCATGATCCATTAGTTGGTTCTGGCGCCAATTGAGCAGTAGTCCCAGTAGTTATAGTGGCTAGATCTCCAGTCGTTCTGTTGTAAAGAATATCCTCGATATCTAAATCACTTATTTTATGATTTCTTCTATGTTTGTATTTTCTTAAGTATGTGTTTTTTGAGCTTAAACTCCGTCTTGCACAGGTAGTTAGCATTTGCAAGTTAGATTTTGCTGCTAAAAGTTTATGTATGGCAGCCATGTTGATGCTATTCCGAACCATTTCCGAACGGATACCGAGTTCAGTTTACGGAAGTAGCCGAAGTTCTGATTTTAATCAATTTATAAAGTTTTTTAAAATAATACAAGACTTTCTTGCATTAACCATTGAAATCATTGCAAACTGACCCTTTCTCTTGATAATTTTTTTATTGATTTCTCAAAATCGTCTAAGAAAATCCGAGTACATTCCAGTTTCCTTGCGTTGCTGACCATAACTATCGAAGGCTCATGATTTTGTAAATGCATGCATGCTAACCAAATCATATTTCAATATTTATGTCTCGAAATCTTGTCGTGAAGTTATCGAAAAAGGTTTATTTCCGTATAGGATTGTACATTAGTGAATGTCGTCTTTCTTTGTTATCTAAAACCGGCATTGAAGGTAAGATTATATGTCATTTTGTTTGTTGATTCTTGATTGTGCCGGTCGTTATGTTCGGACAGCTGCCGGTTAGGTCGTGTGAAATGTTTTTGAAAATTATGTGTTATATTGTACAAAGTCGTGAACATATTTATAAATGTGCCGGTAAAGCATTTTAGTGCTATGAAGTGACCAAGTACGCCATTTATTGCAAACTATATAATTATGCAAACTTGACGAAGTTGACTGCATGAGAGCGGTACCGACCATCTTCGAAGTTGGGATTAAATATTTTGATGTTATCGTTATATTGTGCCCAATATTATAGTTTAACATTATATCGCTTTTTAAGTGCTAGGGGTCATTCTTTAGTTGATTTCAGTATGGCCATCGATTTGTTTATTTTTTGAGGCTGTATTGAATATTTTACTGAAGTAGCCACGTTTACAACGTAATTGTCGGTCGTTAGAATAGTCTATTTGCAGTTTTTGTTGATAAAATACTAAGCTGTATTGATCAAAAATACTCAACTTACTACCTTTTCTAGTTTATAAATACTCAAGTAAACTGATCATGAATAAAAGAATATTGAAGTTCAATTTAAGCTTAATATAAATATAGGAACAGATGCATTCAGATCCACTCTCTTGTAATTTTTTTCTTTTTCATTTTAAATAAATCTCATTTATTATTATGAACACACACAGAAATGTTGGTTCTTGTTAATAAGGAAATATAAATACCTAGTAAATTTCTTAATTTTCTAGTAAATTGATGTCCACCATGTAAGGGTTAGATAATGAACGCGAGTGTCCTATGGGATATAGAGCATTAGATAGAAGGCCACAAGGGCTCAGCCTCTATGTCTAATAGGGCACGAGAGTTCATTATCTAACTGCCTTAGAAATAATCACACCCACGAAGAATGTTGTCAAAATTAAATATCACATGACCATAGCAAAACAGCATTTTATTGTATGGCTTACTATATAGTACTTATAATGCATTGTGAACTTCTATATAGTATTTCATGGGCGAGGTCGCAAAACAATAAAAAACAAGGCCTCGTCAGTGGAATACTATATTTAGATACTATGGGATATAGAACACTTAAATACAGTCATCTGATTGGCTGAGTGAGTGTGATCATTTCCTATTAAGATAAGAATGTTCTGTCATTTCTTCATTCACATAATTATGTACTTCTAGTTCCAAACACTAAATATATTGAGTAAGGGTTTCTTGCTGGTTATCATATTGAAAAATAGATGACCATTCATTATGATGCACCTGTTCTATGAAAATGGGATATTTTTGTGGCTGCTTTATATTCATTTGGCAAAAAAAGTTATTAATATTCAACAATAATAATTGTTTTAGTATAGATTAATGCAAAAAAATTTTTACTCTGACGTAGGGCTAAAGCTCGAAATGTCAGTTAAGTTACGTCAACATTTTTTACAGTGTTATAAATTTCATTATATTACCTATTGGAAATACAAAAATGATTATTTCAAAAAGTGAAAAAAAAAAAAAATTTTTGAGGAAAAACTATTATTACTTATTTGTAAAAGCGTGCAAAATGCTCTAGGTGATTATCAGGACATAGTGTGAATTTCTCGACCAATCACAGCACACTATTTTCTAGAATCACCTTTGTATTTATACTAATTATTATTATTAACTTTTATTTAATTATCTTTTTTGAAGAAACCATGAAAGGAGCCAAGCCTTTAGTACTCTGTGGTCCTAGTGGTTGTGGTAAAAGTACTTTATTAAAAAAACTTTTTTCAGACTACCCTGACAAATTTGGATTTAGTGTATCTCGTAAGTATCACCTTACAATATTTTTAAATGCTTTGATAAATCTTGGGATCTTTGATAATTTAATTCAAAAGTTAATTTGTTTTTGTGGTTGTCTGGACATTTTCAATGAATAAGGAGGACTGCTGTAACTGCTGCTGTCATACAATGATTGCTTGTCTTTGTCCACTCTATTTGTTGTTTATTGGTTGGTTGGTTGTTTGGTTTTGTTAATTAGTCAGTTGGTTGACTGTTTAATATGTGTTATTTGTTTGTCTGTTTCTTTTGTAACTTATTATTTGTTTATCTGTCTATTTGTTTATTTGTTTGTTGGTCTGTTTATTAGTTTGTCTTTTTGTTTATTTGTGTGTTATATGTTAACTTATTAGGGACCGGTCATTATTTATGTGGGGGGGTGGGGGGGGAGAAATCATAGGGGGGGCCATGCTTATATTTTTCAATGACAGGGGGTGGGTTGGAATTAAATTTCACTGAGTTGTGGGTGGGCCATTTCTCTTTTGTAAAGAACATACATGAATGTATAAAGTAAGTTGTGTGTTATCAAATTGGATAAAAAACGTGTTTCCATGCAAACCTAGTATATTAATTGCCATGTAGTATGTATAAAAAGCAACATTAATTTTTTTTAGTTTCTATCAGTTTAACAAAGCAAACAGTAATATTTCTACAACATTTGAGGTCTTTCAAAAGTATTGTCAATAAGTTCATATGCATCCAGAGCAAATAGTCCTTGATTCTTCATTATTTCTAAATGTTTAATGGCACTTCTCTTATTAACCTTTGCAAGGCTATCTTTACTTAGTTCCTCTTCGCAAAGTGCATGTGCACGTAATCGTGTAGCCTTCTGGGAAACAGAGATTTTCAACAGTGAAACTGTCTAGGGTAATGCCCTTAATCAATTTGAAGACAGCTGCCTGAAGGGGGAGGGGGGGGGGGGGGGGTGGGGCTGCCTCTGAAATGAATTCCATTTGGGGTGGGTCAAAAGTTGAATGTAATACCTCAGGGGGTGGGCCAGGGATAGTCTTTTTGATTCAGACAAAAAATTTCCCCCCCACCCCCCCACATAAATAATGACCGGTCCCTAACCTAGTTTTTTTGTCTGTTCATTACTAGATACAACAAGATCTCCTAGACCTGGAGAAGTCAATGGGAAAGGTACTATGAATTTTTAGGAGCATGATTTGACCTTTGGTTTAGATCTTTAGAATTTCAGATAAGCTTGAAAATAAGAGCAGAAACTGGGAAATTGAATGTCATTTTATAGGATTAACAAAAAAGAGATTCAGAACCTCCTGTTATTGGGAATTTATGTAATACATCTATTTCAGAATAGGTATAAATATTTATAAACTGTAATATTCTAAAATAAGTCAAAATTGATATTCAAGATTTTGTTAATTCTCTACAGATTACCATTTTACTGAAAGAGAATCCATGATGAAAAGTTTAAATGATGGAGATTTTATAGAAAGTGCAGAATACAATAAGAACTTATATGGTACAAGGTAGGAATAATGAAGGCATTCAGTAAGCTGTATATTTTCAATCATGTGATATAACTCATGGTAACTGATCTGCACATATTATAGGCTATTCTGTATAGACATTACACTAACACACTCAAATGTTGTTTTGTTGGCAAGAGAGAAATATTACTATAAACACATAAAAATCCTTGCGGTAGGCTAGGGGAGAGAACACATCAAACAAACTCAACCTACTTTTTATTCAGTGATTAGGCTTGAACCTAGACCACCATTTTTCTTATCATGCAATAGTGTTTAGGGTAACCCAAGTTTCAAGTTTAACTTTGTAACATGTTTTGTATTTATTTGATCTTAGTAAAAAAGCAGTTAAAGATGTGATGGATACGGGTAAAGTCTGTATCCTGGACATAGATATGCAGGTAATTGAACTCTATTTTACAATATTTATCTATTGTAATAATATTTATACAATATTGGATGGCCTAGTAGTGACAGTGCTGGCCTTTTACCACTGTGGCTTGGGTTTGATTCCTGGAGGCAACAAGTGAAGTACAGAGTTTGATTGATCATGCCAAAAAGGGTTTTCTGTAGGTTCTCCGGTTTTTCTCCCTAGTCCACAAATATCATCATGTCAGCAGAGTTGTGTTGTAAATATTGACTATGATCGAAGTAAATGTGAGCAAAACTCATGGAAGAGGCCCCATGGGAAGTGATGGTTTTGAAGATATATTTTTGTATTATACATTTTTTGTGAAGTAAATGGCAACCTTATAAGAAAAATGCAAATCTTTTTACTAGGTACTCATTTGAGTTTGATATTCCCCAGCCACTAGCTCATTAATTAGTATCAGATATATTGTTTTACATTGAATACAATCCATGGTAAGGCAAAAAAATGCATTGCATATGTCAACAAACATTATAAAAGACATTTGTCTGCTACTATAAGTCACCGTCAATTGAGGTGGCTAAGGCAGACTGAGTAATTACAAAGCGTTTTTGGAATTATGTCTAAGATTGTGTATACTTTGTTTTAGGGTGTGAAAAACATGAAGAATACAGATATTGAATGTTTATATGTTTTTACCAAACCACCCTCAATCAAGGAATTGGTAAGTATTTCTAAACATAAAGAATTCACACTTTTTTAATTAATATACATTTTCATTTTCATTAATTTTTTAAATTAGCTACACCTTCTGGTGTTGTTTTTATGCATTCACTGATTATTCTAGTTGTAATAATCTGATTATATCTTTAATGTTATTGTACGTGGAGAGTATACTTGTTTCTTCCACAATTCTATGTTTAATTGCCAAGCTTTTGCCCTTCTAGTGCACTTCATGGCAAAACTAGGTAATTGCAATGATTTAGATAATTGAAGATTATATGCAAGCCCTGTTTGTCTCATATGAATAGAAGGACCAGTCAGAAAAACTTTACAATTCTCTTATATAAACAAATCTAAATGAACCTAACAAAAAAGAAGCAAATTGCTCACTGTACAAAAGAAACCATTCAAAATAAACTTTCAACTTCATGAATATCAGGGATTAAACAGTTTGGCTTTGATGTAATTGATAGGAGAGACGTCTTCGTAATCGTGGCACAGAGTCAGATGAATCGGTTGAAAGAAGATTAAAAATAGCTGAAGATGAATTAGCTTATGGTATGTAGCTGTTCCATTGTATAAATCATATATGTAAATTGTTGTAACTATCAATTTTTTAGTTGTTGATAAAAGTAAACTTTGTTGTAATTGTAAAATAAATTATATATTAATAATATATATACATGAAGACAATAATAATGATAATGATCAGTGCTAATAATGATAAGTACATAAATTACAATAAAGATAATGGAAATGGTACTGGTAATGATCTAGCTGGTAGTGGTACTGGTAATGATCTAGCTGGTAATGGTACTGGTAATGATCTAGCTGGTAATGGTACTGGTAATGATCTAGCTGGTAGTGGTACTGGTAATGATCTAGCTGGTAATGGTACTGGTAATGATCTAGCTGGTAATGGTACTGGTAATTATCTAGCTGGTAGTGGTACTGGTAATGATCTAGCTGGTAATGGTACTGGTAATGATCTAGCTGGTAATGGTACTGGTAATGATCTAGCTGGTAATGGTACTGGTAATGATCTAGCTGGTAATGGTACTGGTAATGATCTAGCTGGTAGTGGTACTGGTAATGATCTAGCTGGTAGTGGTACTGGTAATGATCTAGCTGGTAATGGTACTGGTAATGATCTAGCTGGTAATGGTACTGGTAATTATCTAGCTGGTAGTGGTACTGGTAATGATCTAGCTGGTAATGGTACTGGTAATGATCTAGCTGGTAATGGTACTGGTAATGATCTAGCTGGTAATGGTACTGGTAATGATCTAGCTGGTAATGGTACTGGTAATGATCTAGCTGGTAATGGTACTGGTAATGATCTAGCTGGTAATGGTACTGGTAATGATCTAGCTGGTAATGGTACTGGTAATGATCTAGCTGGTAATGGTACTGGTAATGATCTAGCTGGTAATGGTACTGGTAATGATCTAGCTGGTAATGGTACTGGTAATGATCTAGCTGGTAATGGTACTGGTAATGATCTAGCTGGTAATGGTACTGGTAATGATCTAGCTGGTAATGGTACTGGTAATGATCTAGCTGGTAATGGTACTGGTAATGATCTAGCTGGTAATGGTACTGGTAATGATCTAGCTGGTAATGGTACTGGTAATGATCTAGCTGGTAGTGGTACTGGTAATGATCTAGCTGGTAGTGGTACTGGTAATGATCTAGCTGGTAATGGTACTGGTAATGATCTAGCTGGTAATGGTACTGGTAATTATCTAGCTGGTAGTGGTACTGGTAATGATCTAGCTGGTAATGGTACTGGTAATGATCTAGCTGGTAATGGTACTGGTAATGATCTAGCTGGTAATGGTACTGGTAATGATCTAGCTGGTAATGGTACTGGTAATGATCTAGCTGGTAATGGTACTGGTAATGATCTAGCTGGTAATGGTACTGGTAATGATCTAGCTGGTAATGGTACTGGTAATGATCTAGCTGGTAATGGTACTGGTAATGGTCTAGCTGGTAATGGTACTGGTAATGGTCTAGCTGGTAATGGTACTGGTAATTTTCTAGCTGGTAATGGTACTGGTAATTATCTAGCTGGTAATGGTACTGGTAATGATCTAGCTGGTAGTGGTACTGGTAATGATCTAGCTGGTAGTGGTACTGGTAATGATCTAGCTGGTAATGGTACTGGTAATGATCTAGCTGGTAGTGGTACTGGTAATTATCTAGCTGGTAGTGGTACTGGTAATGATCTAGCTGGTAATGGTACTGGTAATTATCTAGCTGGTAGTGGTACTGGTAATGATCTAGCTGGTAATGGTACTGGTAATTATCTAGCTGGTAATGGTACTGGTAATGATCTAGCTGGTAGTGGTACTGGTAATTATCTAGCTGGTAGTGGTACTGGTAATGATCTAGCTGGTAATGGTACTGGTAATTATCTAGCTGGTAGTGGTACTGGTAATTATCTAGCTGGTAGTGGTACTGGTAATGATCTAGCTGGTAATGGTACTGGTAATGATCTAGCTGGTAATGGTACTGGTAATGATCTAGCTGGTAATGGTACTGGTAATGATCTAGCTGGTAATGGTACTGGTAATGATCTAGCTGGTAATGGTACTGGTAATGATCTAGCTGATAATGGTACTGGTAATGATCTAGCTGATAATGGTACTGGTAATGATCTAGCTGATAATGGTACTGGTAATGATCTAGCTGATAATGGTACTGGTAATGATCTAGCTGGTAATGGTACTGGTAATGATCTAGCTGGTAATGGTATACTGGTAATGATCTAGCTGGTATTATGGTACTATTAATGATCTAGCTGGTAATGGTACTGGTAATGATCTAGCTGGTAATGGTACTGGTAATGATCTAGCTGGTAATGATCTGGTAATGGTAAGCAAACAATCATAATAATTATAATAATTTCTGTTTCTTTTGTGTTTAGCTCAAGAGCCAGGATCTTATGATTACATCATTGTCAACGATGACCTCAACCAGGCTTACAAAGAATTTAAAACTGTCATTAACAAGGTAATTTGTTGTTAATTTGCTTGTTTATTAAGTTGTTTTTTCTTTGTTTCTGTTTTGTTTGTTGTTATTTATGTATTTTACAAGTATGTTTTGTTGTTTGTTTGTTTGTTTTCTTGCTTCCTTGTTAAACCTTGTGTGCTTGCATGACTGTTTATATGTTCCTGAGCGTTCAATTGTTTTTTTTTTTAAACTGTTTGCCTTCTTGCTTTTCTTTTCCTTAATCATATATGCCACCAGTCTGGATTTTAATCCACCATTTTGTTTGCTATTTCTAGGAACTTGTTCAACTGACATAGCTGACATCATTTCTCACCATTAATTAGTCACATATAAGGGTCTTGTAAGAAAACCTAATATATCCATTAACTGTACGTCTCTTTCTGAAACTGTTGTCCAACAGGAAACAAAATAGAAAGACCCTCCCCCCCCCCCCCCCCTTAGGGGTGGTCGCTCAACGCTTCATTAAAATCACGTGATAGGGGTGGGGATATGTTTTAAAGGAATTAATACTGAGATTTACAGCGCGACGCGCAAAAGTATGACCACATTTAATGTATTCGCATACTTCTATGCACGGGAGTTAAACAGACACATTTGTCGATTTTACCGAATAAGGCGTGTAAAAACTCGTTTCACAGCATTAAGTCCGTGCACAGAAGAATGCGAATATATTAAAAGTGGTCAGTATGATATTCACGCATCACGTACAAGTCAAATTCACATATTACGAATCAAGGCTAGTATGGCAGAAAATTATGAGATCAAATAACTCATTTGTAGTCACTAAACATGATTTTGGCCTTCTGACAGCTCATGTTTAATAGACATTTTGTGCGTCACATCTGGGAGAGAAACCGTAGTACCTTATTCATGTGTATTCGTCGTAGTCGTGATGCATGACCAAATATAATAAATTAATAACATGGACAAAAATCTTGCACGAATTGGAGCTAATCATTCACGAATCACATACATTTAATGGAGGGAATCACGCGCACGAATCACGCATTTTTAAATTTAGCCCAAATCACGTGTCACACGTTACTCCTTGGCCACCCTTTTAAAAATCTTCATGAGAATTCTCCCCTTATCAGTAAACTATCACTGATTTAGACAATGTTGTTGAAAACAGCTGTATCTAAGAAGAAGAAAAACGTCGCGATGTAATACATTAATAGACCAATACAACGACAATAATTTCGAAATAGTTTGGGGTTGTTACACATGCAACCTTTTTGAACTGAAAGTTGAGTAGAAAGTTTACCTTCTGGATGAAATGGGCAAAAATCATGTTGTTATTCTATATTCGTACTATGTTCGTACAATCTTTTAAATATCTATTATGTCGAATTCTATAATGATTATATTTAATCTCCAATCATACATTGGTGGTAGTATTTATATTGTCTCGTATAAAACCTCCCAGTGGTGTTGCTTGTATTTTGTCCTCTCTCGTAACCGTGCCTCTTTACGAGAGATGATAAGATTTTTTTAATGTGACGTCATCTTGAAATAGAGTCAACAAGCGTGACTCATAGTCATAGCATGTAAGCACACTTTAAGTTGTTATCTTGCCATTAAAACACCACTTTGCACGTCTATATGTACACTTTCTAGAAAGTAAAAGAATTTAAAGGAACTTTGTAAAGGAATAGTATTTTATGTCGGAAGTCCCTTCAGCCGAAGCTGATCTTCCAGAGAGACGACGGTGCGCTCATTTTACTTCCCTCTCTCCATCAGTGCTCCGTTTTACGGGTATTTTAAACCTACTTAAAACTACACGGAAAGAAGAGAAGTTGAAACAAGGATGCGAGGTCACTGGAAATCGAACTCGGAACCTCTCGCACAGAACTTCGCGCACTAACCAACCGTGCCATCCTTGCTTCTCAAATAATTCAAGCTATTTTCACAGCTGTCTTGTGTATGTATACACCTATTTCAATAACATCGGTCATCTGTAATTGGTTAATCTGAGACCGACAGGAGCTCGTTAACCTGCGTCACATCCGGACTTTTTCTCGGTTAACCGAGAAAAAGTCCGGATGTGACGCAGGCTAGAGCTCGTGTACTTCAGCACCATTTAGTCCTGAAGTCTATTTGGTGGCAAAAGTCGTCCAATTTGAATAAGAATTAAGGAATACATTTGAAATTTAATGTGCTCCGAAAATTCCTATTGATCTCACTCAGATCAGCCATTTCCAAAATTATAATGATGTTTTATTATTGCTTGCGGCTGTTTTAAAATAGATAAACTTGAACGACGTATTACAGTCAAACCAGCTGATGCGTCCCTATCAATTTCTAGAAGTTTCGATCTATTTCTTGCATGGAATTCAAATTTAATTTTTTTCCTAAATTTGCATTAGTGAATCGAAACGTGTAACAATTCAGACTTCAACCGACAATGGTCCCGATCGAAATCACCATCTATGCTCAATAACTGATACTGCTAATATAATATACTTTAGTAAGTATTTATAACACTATTTCTGTAAGCAAACTAGGTTTAGCAAGTTTCCGTTGTTCAAAAAACTCATCCGGAAAGTAATGTTTTGATTTGAGGCCGTTTTTGAAGTATACAAGATTCGATTCATTTATGCACATTTCAAAACAAAACAAAAAACAAATAAACTTTTGATAAACAATTAAGTTGAATCTTCTGAGCTACATAGGAACGCATGAGCTGGTTTGACTGTAACTGTGTCATCAGTGTATACTGGCATTGGTTCAAATTTTCCCAAACTTCGTCACGTACTTTGTCAAAGAACACAAAAAACATCATGCAAGAAAGTTTAATTTTGTTTTGAATTAATTCCATATTTTATTTACAACATTCACGATACATTTTCTTGTACCTGTTGTGCAGTGAGAAAAATATAAATCTGTACTACAAAATAAAACTACTACTAGTAATTACAAAAATGCAAGAAAGTTTGTAGTGCAAATAATATTCAGATGGTAAAAACATTTGTATTTAAAAAAAATCATTATAGAATTTTACGCAAAAAGCTGCGGTTTCTGTCACTTTACCGGTTTGTGATCTCGTCGTACGATTTCGTGAAATAATACGGCTAAATGTCTACTACAAATACGTATACTGAAAGCAACATTATAATTAAAACGATTTTCATAATGGCGCATAAGTTATAAAAAGAAATGACAGAAACCCCCTGGTAACTCCCCACTCCCCACTTGGCTTGAAACGAGAATAACGCCGCCATACGCATTCATCAAAGTCACCAACATAAAATTGGTTGTTATTGTTAAAAATCCTTTTATGTTGGCATAGGACAAACAAAGCATTTTACTGTTGTGCTAGACTCACTCAAATAATTGAACAATTGTTTATATTAATCGCCGATTTGAAGATTTGTTCGGAAAATTAATATTGGTAATATCGTGTGTTTATAGAACTAAAAATAATATATCCCGATTAGCGCATACAGATCTCTCCATTGATCGCCATTTTCGTCTAGGATAAATGTTAGACTAAATTAAGGGGATCGACTCAGTTTTGTACAATTTTCAGTCTGTTTTCAGTCCGTATATTTGGACAGGTGTAGGATCGATGTTGGTATCTATAAATTATGAAAAACGTTGCGATGTGTTAATTTTTAGCCCTTATCAGTTCAATGGTGTTTAATTAGTATAAACCTCGTTTTATCAGTACATCTCTACGACATATAAATGTGATTAAATGTATAGCTAGAAACATTTCCGACAAATCAGCATCCATGATGAGTTTTTGTTTTTTTAGTTGCGACAGGAGTTTCCCCACATTTGGCATTTATCACGTAGCTGCAAAGCGTCAATAAACATGCACATACACACTAACCGGTACAGGGCTTGATAGCAAGAACCGATATTAATTAAAATAAGCGAGTAGAATAAAAGAAAGCATAGGGCTGTTTTTGCACAGTTTTAATTACGACTAAAATCTGTTGGTGATTACCCTGGAGAATGTTTTCACCAGTTCTCAAAGTTCCCATGACAACATAAGAAGGACTAGACTACTTGAGACTAAAGGATGTTATTCAAACAAGAGTAAATGTGATAGGAGTAATAACTGATGATGACGAAATTAGATAACTCGGCTAGTCAAGTAAGCCATCTTCAGTGAGTTTGTTCCGGCTGTGCCATCACCGCTGAGCAGTGTTACACCGTCTGTCAGTATCGTCATCGATTATCATAATTACGAATTTGAACTCTGTTATCAAGTTCATAGACAGTAACAATTCAAGATCCGCAGGTTTTCTGGTCTTGCAAGAACGAATTTATTGACTAAAACATGCAATATCGTCATTGGATAGTAGCAACGTTCGTTGTAAGTTTTTCGTGTGCGACAACTCCACAGCAAGCCAATCAAACGAACTTGACCCAAACTACAATCCCTCCGACAACTTCAGCTAAACCTATAACAGCAGAACAATCATCTTATCCAATATGCTTCGGTGGTAAAGAAGTATGGAATATCTGCTGGCTGAGCACACCACCGTACGTATATAATAACAACCCTGAGAACAGTACGAATGTCGAAGGAATACTTATCGATGCCTTATTGGAAGGCTTGAAGATATGTTCTTGTAAAACCAAGATGAACTTTACAATGGTTAACACGTTAAACGAATTATTAAACTGTTCAAAGTCAGAACATATTGATATTGTCCTTCCATTTCCGACCAAAAAAGCTACTTTCAAAACGTGGGTTTTTAGTGTTGTTGACTCTCCGAATATATACTTGCTTTTAAGCCGAAAAACTATTGAGTCAGAAGCCAAGACAAGAGTCCTGTCTGAGTTTTTTTCGGTTTGGACTATTACTGTATTAACAGTGCTGTTGGCTATCATATTTGGTATTATTGTCTGGTTTTTGGTAAGTATTTATTATTTTTTGATATTAAAAAATAAAGTGGGATGTTTGAGAAAAGATCTTCATAAATCGATAAACTGAAAAATGAGATACCATCTTATGTATAATATAAATATGATTCCCGACACTCCTACAAATAAAAGTCGATTTACATGGAAACCCTCAGTAAATACGACAACCACTGAAAAAGTGATAAATGTATTTTTTGTTATCCTTTATAAAAGCGTTACTAACATTAATACTTTAAACATCCCCCCTCATTATGCGCACAGTCTTTTTCTTGATATAAAAGCCAAAAGGTGCTTTGTTTTCAAATTGATTAATTCAAAGAAGGTTTCTTATATTCAAACATGTAATTGATGTTTATTTTGTGTCAATGCACTCTCTTTTGTGCAAACTTTTAATATGTCAATCAATAAGAAAATGAAATTTTCGTTTTTGCGATAGCTTGCTTTTGAAAAGAGTGAAGCACTATAATTAAAGGACGGCTGTTTTTCAAATATTATTTCAAGTCAAACCCTGAACTATTCAAAGGTGCTCCTTTCTTCGTCAAACTAGGTAAATATTAATATTGTTCTGCGTGACGTCTGTTCTTTTTGTTCTGCTATTGTACGTCATGTCAAAGTATTTCATTTCATTTTTCTCAAGACGTAATTTAATCCAGTTTTATTCGCAAGAATTAAATATATTTAGAATACTGATTCGCATCAAAAACTCGTGCAGCGTTTTTCTATTGCATGCTTGAATTGGCTATAGACTGCATCGTTTATCTGGCCATGCAGTACATGATTATATCAATAATACCACGGATACTGGCATACTGGATAGATTCGACCATCTGATAGCTAATATATATGATAATTAAATGAAATATTTTACTAAATTATTTTACTAAATTTTAATTGAAATTTTAAAGGGAATAGCACCTCGTTATCTAAGTGATCTTACTTCAGTTAGACGAAATAATAACGGGATACTTTTAAGCCCTCCTAAATTTAATTAAAGTAAAAAAAAACTCTAGGTGATCGTGCTTTTTCGTCTGCTTATGAATCCTTTACCGTAAGAGATTAAAAATGCTAATAGCATTGAATTATTTTAAAGAAGCTTTAAGACGTTCTTCTAAGACGTTTTTATTTAGAAAATCTTTTAACTGAACACAATGAACAATATTGATTGCACTAGCTCTACGTCTTTTATATTATATTTTATTAGTATTTATATTATATTATCTATGTTTTTATAATAACCTAACTATTGATATATTATATGATTAGCATCTAATAATGATTTTATCTTAGGTTTATTTTTGTATTTTATATTTAATTCACCATTTTTAGTAAGGCGCGCATTTGAATATGTACATAGATATTTGCGCAGAGTACAACAAGTGGTGTGGTTTTAGTTTAACTGAGATCGGATTTCACAAGACTATTCGAGTATTAGAACAGATGTTTTTCTTAAACAATGTCAAATAATGTTAAATGTAAGGTTTTATATATCAATATTTCAACCAGGATTAAAAATAACTCAAATAAATTAACTCTATATAGGTTTTATTAAGAGTTAAACCAGGATTAGCACTAACCCAGGATTAACTCTATAGGTTTTATTAAGCCAGGATTAGCACTTACCCAGGATTAACTCTATAGGTTTTATCAAGCGAAAAGCCAGGATTAGCACTAACCCAGGATTAACTCTATAGGTTTTATCAAGCGAAAAGCCAGGATTAGCACTAACCCAGGATTAACTCTATAGGTTTTATCAAGCGATAAACCAGCCGGGACTAGCACTAACCCAGGATTTATAACTCAATCGTAACAATCATTGCCAATATCGTATTTATATTGTCTCCCTCGCAGTTGTTCAAAATTAACATGTTATTCAGGAAAACAACCAAAGCGTCTATCAAACTCATCCCCAGGAGCGAATACATTCATATATTTATTTTACTCCCGGACGAAGGGCTAAAGCTCGAAATGTCAGTAAAGTTCAGTCAACATTCTTTTACGGTGTTACAAATTTCATTATATTACCTATTATTTATTATACAGGTATATGGTATGGATTTTGGCCTAGCTATCGTACATTAACAGGGTATGCATTTTACCCCAAATTATTACCTGAAACAATATGACACGCCATTTATATATTATTTTAGCCTTGGTTTATTCCACCTAACACCTGCACAGTCGTTTGAAATAAGTATATATATATACAAAGAACATTTAAATATAGAGCAGGCAAGATATGGAACGAACTGGATAAAAACGTTAAAAATCTAAAGTCAATTATACAATTTAAGAATAGACTTAAAACATTATTATTAGATGAACTTTATGACGAATAGCACTTTATATTTGTTATCAGATATCTCATTATATTATATATATTCAATAATTTATACTTCTTATATTGTAAATATCAATTTATATTTATATTTTATTATTCTTATTTGTAATTAGATTTGAAAAGCCCACTGGGAAATCTTAATAAAGTATGTATGTATGTATGTATATCTTATATAGGAAAGCTTGCTCAAAAGTTTCATCACACCAGGCCGAATCTAATGCGAATGAGCAAAACCTATTGTTTGAATTCATTCTGCACTAACATGCGTGCATTGATTTTCTGGTCAGGCTATAGCTAATGTATAATAAATTGCTTCCGATCAGTATTGGGAGAAAATTACCAAAACACACAGAAAATACACTTAAATCTCAGGAAGGGTAAAGATAAACATGGCTTTATTTGTGTTAAAGAGACTACAATGCAAAGTGCTCATTTATATCAGCCAAATAAAGTTGTGGAAAGAGCACATACTATTAATTTTTATTCTTAGCGCACAACATATAAATCTCAGTGCTCCTACAACTAATATGGAAAATAAAGTAAATTAATAGGAAATGTAAGTGATTATAATAACAATATGGAATATAATTATGATAGGAATAGTAACTATAGCAAGATAGCAAGAAATCTTGGAATTGAATAGTATTGTCTTGAGTTTCGTTTTAAACAACTCGGTGGAAGGTGTGTTCGGCTTAATTATATCTAGCGGTAGTTCCGTTCCACAACGTCGGAGCACACATCGAAAATGCGTGACAACCGTAGCTCTTAGTTCTACACTTAGGTCTTGATAAGCGTAGGTTATCATTAGCATTCGATATCAATTCTGATGATTTCATGAGTTTGCAATTGTGCTATAAACTTGATCAAAGTAAAGCAAGAACTCAAGCTAAGACAATTATCAAATATAACGCCAATTATAGTAATTGTAACAGTTATAGTCATATCGCGCGAATTCCACTGAAAGAAATAGGAAACTGCGGGACCAACTTAGTTTATTTTATTTTCGCAATCCTATTCATTCTATTGATGAGAAAACTGACTGAGATACGAGATTTTTTTCTTGTATTGTAGACTTTGGCCACACGCGTAACTAATCTTTTGAAAATAAATAGGAAACTGCGGGACCAACTTAGTTTATTTTATTTTCGCAATCCTATTCATTCTATTGATGAGAAAACTAACTGAGATACGAGATTTTTTTCTTGTATTGTAGACTTTGGCCACACGCGCAACTAATCTTTTTTTAGACTATGAAAAATCAAATGATTATATAGCTAACGTAAATCCAAAAACTTGCAGCAGACATTTTTACAGTTCTCGTCGATAAACCTCAACCTATAAAGCATGTAAAATGTTCTTTAGAATTTGACTACAGGCCGTGGAATTTTGTAAGCATTGCCTTGAGTTGTAGTCAAATTGTACTGAAGAATATATGCGCTATCGAGGCTGAGGTTGTGGAGAAGAACCGTGAAAAGGTCTATTTTTGGATAAAGTTTTGAGCAAATTATTCAACATTCTTTCCAGCTCGTTTCGATTCAAAAGGTTCAGACTGTGGCAAGATAACATGTTCAACATAGGATTGTGCGTGCACTGAACACCTTGGCTTACTATCTTTGGTTAAAATAAATTGTCTATATATATTTCAAACAAATCAAGCGGATGTTAGGACTAGATATTTACGTTAGTTTGAACTCCAGCCAAACACTGCCGAAATGCGCGGAGTCAGTCAATATTATTTACAAACTTCTACAAAAAAATCTTTCATAAAGATTAAAATATTATCTGATGTTTATTTTTAGTTAGACAGACTGAAAATAGAAATGAGAGAAACTGGGCAAAAAACAAAAATGAGATTCTTTGCACGATTCAGCCGTCTAAAAACAAATGTGAGATTTATAAAATTGAGAAAAATATGTTTGATTGGCATATGCTTCACCTTTGACAAGGAAGGGCCAAAATATAAATAGAAAGTTTTGGACACGCAATGTTAATTCAGGAAAATCTTCAACTGACTCTGGCACAAAAGTGTGTAAAATTCATGATATGCAATATTAAAGTATAGAAGCGGGGACCAAATTCAAGCGGTAATCGGCACAGAAAGAAAAAAAAATATTTCGATCAGAAGGAATTCTTGCTGCGTCATTTTGATCGATTAGATTCACTACGTTGACGTTTGGTGTGAACCACAGCAAATATCCAGCAAATATGGGGATATGAGTGATTGTAATTATAAAGTCATTTCCGTCATAAGAAATTTACTGACTTCTTTTCTTTCAAAGATTAAACGTTTCCATAATTATGAATGTGCAATTTGACGGAGCAATATTTTAAAATCGATATGACATTTTAGTGGAAGATCTCAATTCTATAGTAATATTTAAAGAAGTGTTATATTTTCTGTAGACTTAATTCCGATTTTTAACTATATGGTGTAATGCACATTTCATATTGTTTAATAATAAATCTTGTGTACAAACCGCTTATTAACTCGTTTGTTGCATGGAGCGTAGCTTGCAGTAATCGTGAAAGATGGGGATCGGGCGGAGGCGGATGAAAATATTAAACTGTTAGAGTTTTAACAAGCAACCGATAATGATCACATCCTGGCTCTTTAATAAATGTCCTTCCCAACTGAATTGGGATTTTAGAACTCGGTTCATTTTTCTTCATTTTTCTTTTCTTGCAAAAGTCATTGCATGAACAAGTTTACTTTAGCGATTAGGATGTGACAGCTTCATGAAAACATCTCTTCTGTTCTATTTACTTAGCTGCATACTTCACAGTAATTTAATATGGGATATTTAGTTTTCTTACGTCGGCCTGTCTAAGGTTGTCGAAGTACTGTTCAGATAGTATATGTCTAGAATGATTGGATTGTCAGTTCTATTAAGTGCTCCCTCGTTCATTTAAGCTTGATTTAAATATATAGACCATAGTTTACATGTTTTCTTGTTTAAGATGCAGTATGATATATTTCAAAATAAGTAATTAAATGCGCGTTCGTGCATCGCGTTATGGTGGATTTGGGAGATTGCTTTTAGAAGCACTCGAAAAGCTAGGGTTTTTTCGGCTTCGTTTAGCTATAGTGACCCTTAGTGCTATTCTTATTCGTGCTAAGTATCTTCCTGAGTGTACCAAAACACGATAATGCACGCGGTCAAGGGGAGTATCCAACGCTTTTTGTATAGTATTTTCTATGGTCAGAGCTTATCTGATTATTTTCAAGAACGCACGCAACGTAGTGATAAAATCTAGTTTTAAGTCAAAATTGGACTAGTATTGTATTTGGTTTTCAAAACATTCTCATCCCGTTTTGATAAGCAAGTACATGGGTATAGTAAAAGAATCGAGTATATGCTTTATAGTGCTAAATCCAGCGATTCTGTACTATGTACTATGTACTATGTATTATGTACTATGTACTATGTACTATGTATTATGTACTATCTACCATGTATTATGTACATGTATAAGGTATTAACACAAATTAATTAGAATTTAGATATTTCTGTTATCATTTTTTCGTATCTAGATAGTTTTTAGGTGGTATTAGGGTTCGTCCACGCCACGCCCTTTTTAAATGACTTCCAATATCTTTTAGCGGCGTTTCTAATTTCTACAAGGTCTAATTGATCCGGTTTTAATATAAATTAATATGATCATTTTATCTTTATATCTCTTTTTTATTGCCTTTCTACAAAGGTCTTTCAGAAATTCTTTCGTTTGTGCAGTCCCAAAATTTTACAGTCGTAAATATTGATAAATTTACTGTAAGACTCGCCGTACCGTATTCACTTACAAAAACTTTTGATTAATTTTTGACATTATTTTAACATTTTTTCATGTCAATGGACCAATCAGCTAATGAGTTTATATCGACAGGCGGAGACTTTAGGAACTTTGATGTTTATAATTGGTCCATTGAGATGCATGAAAAAATTGTCAAAATAATGTCGAAAATTCATCAAAAGTGACTATACGGTACGACGAGTCACACTGAGTAAATTCAGATATTAACTCAAAGACCTAGCTAGGCAGTGGTGAAATGAATTCGTAATGGTTCTGATAGGATGTACGAAATCTTCATCTTCTACGTAATATCCTGAAAGAATCATCCCATGCTGTACTAGTGTTTTTTGTTATTATTATGTATATTTCACTTCTAGCCTATCGCCCCGGGGTGCACTCTTTTAAGTGGAGGGTTTCAACCCTGTTGATTCCGTTTTTCCTGTTTTTGTTTTCTTCTTTTCATCAATTCGCTTTAGTGCTTTCATTTTTTGCCTATGTTTAGGCAATTAAAACCACAGAAGAGTTATATTTTTTCGGTTGTTTGGCTACATATGTCTCCAAATTATACTGTACGTAAAACAAAAGTATATAAAGTTCAGTAAGTATATAAAGTATAAAAAATTCAGTAAGGGAAAACATTGAAAACGTTTTTTATCGACTATAAGCATAGGAAACTCAAGGGATGCTGATCATCAGTGAGGAAGAATACACCTATTTCAACAAAAATCGTTGTCGCAGCCAAAGCTACAGTTCACACTCTGAAGCCTGCAAAGGATGTCGGTATTTCTTCTTTTGTTATCAAGAGTTATTAAGTTATTAAGTAGGTGTATATGGATGTATATCAAACTAAATTAGTGCTAGCTCTTTCTAGCAATACTTTATTTCAAAAAGTAAACACCCACCCGCAGCCGGACAATGTAGTATAGGGCAACTGTGGGGGTAAATTTGTTGAGGTAAATTTGAACACCGTCAATTCATTTCAATTCTTTAATCAACTATAAAGATAACTGAGAATTTTAAAAGTAGTGTCCCTTAAATTCTCCTCCCTTTCTATGTCCTCCCCCTAAAACTCCTCGTTTCCTACTCCACTACTTCCACAATCCCTAAGCTAATCAGATAAACTATCAAAATATATAAAAAAGAGCGTTTTCTTTTTTTTACCAGGATATGACTTGGAACACAGAGCAGTTTCCCCGAACATTTATACCCGGATGTTTAGAAGGAGTGTGGTGGTCCTTCGTTACCTTGACGACCGTTGGGTATGTTAATGCTCTTGTTTTTATTCGTTGCCATGACTCTAGTGTTGCCTCGCATTTCGCAGTACAAGGATTCGCAAGGGTTATTTTGCTGTAATTTTCAACTGAAGATCACAATGTTTTAAATTTTGTGGGAATAGTCAGTTTAGTTAATATCGCCAAATACAACAGCTTTCTTTGTTTTCTGATTGGCTGTGTGGGATAACAAACACCGCACACCGAAACTAGGATTTTACATTTCCGCAACTCCGCACCATGCTTTGAGAATATTTTCACTGCAACACTGAAAAACATATTCATCACCACCGCAACACCGTAATTCCCCATGGCCCCCTTACTAAACCTCTATCATCTACCCTATAGAGGATCCTTTCTAGATCTCTTACCTATAACGACGAGGAAAGGACTTGATCTTCCGACACCGCGCCCGCAATTTTACACCCAAGTTTTAAATGGAGTTTTTTAACGGAAAGCATTTCGCCGGCATCTTTGCTCAATTGCGCGAAACACGATATTTTAACTTGTCACGGAAAAACCTAATTGATTACTTTTTGAAAACGCGCATGCTCAACAGGATTAGTTGCGGGTGCCGGCAGAGGTTTCTTTTCTCGTTGTTCCAGTTAAGAGAAAGGAACCTCTCCTCGCAGGGCCGGGTACTATCATCCGAGTATAACTATACAATTCTCTATTTAGGTATGGTGACAAGACTCCTAAATTCCCATTGGCCAGGATTTTCGCTGTCATTTGGATGTTTGTAGGGATGGGGATGGTATCATTGTTAACCGCAACCATGACAAAGGCACTAACAACTGCTGTATTTGACAATCAAAACTACATACAATCAAAAACGGTGGGTAATATTCTATTGATCTACTCTTAGTCCAGTAAAACATAATTTGAACTTTTCTTCAACGTAACTTTTTCAAGCCCGCATGATTTTAATGATGTTATGTTGGTTCACCTTATATGGTTAATAATCTCAATGCTGGATTATAGTACCAATCATTAATGTCAGGAAAAAAGGTTGAATCGTGCTTCAGTTATAAGTGGAACACTGTTCAATTTAGCCGATAGTCGCGATCCACTTGCAAGAGTGTTGCAAGTTTACCAAGTTAAACAACATAATATCGAGTTTATCCAAAAGCCGTAGCTTGACATAACTCAATATGTTTATAGTTTTTTTTATGTACTTGAAGCCGGCCGGACCTGCTTATATTTTAGTTCGTGTATTTTCTTTTGTACGTTGATTTACATTCAACCACTAATTCTGTCATTCAGTAACAAACAACTGATTAACATTTTTTTGTTCATAACAGATAGGAGTTTTAAACCGTAGCTATACGTATGATGAAGCTGTAAAGAAAGGAGCACAGCCGTACGGTAAGCTATTGCCGCTGTCAACTCTCTGACAGTATGGCCTCGCCTCGCAGTAAAGCCACTGCGTGCTTATATAATGTGAACGTCTGAGCTTGTTAATTCCCTCACTCCTATAAAATTGTTCCAATGGTCCCTTTCACAGTTCCCTGCGCCATCTTGAATGGTAGCCGGGCCTCTGCATTGAAGCAACACGAACGTTGAGCTTGCAATGATAGAGACACGTGAATAACTGTCCTGTAAGGTGTTAAAAGGTATCTATCATTGCAAGCTCAACGTACGTCTCGCTTTGATGCATACATTATATTCTTCTTGCTCTTCTTGTATGTTTTTCTAATAAACGTTATGATGAGTACATGTAAATCTCACTCATCCCTTCCGAATAATTTAATGATACGCCCCCAGTTTCACGTTATCAAGCACCACTGGCTTTTCCTCTGCAAATGCACCTTTTGTCAAACGACATATAAACAAACATGAAACTGGAGTACTACAAATACTGAACGAATTATTTCATTTTTATATCCCCGGCGTATCAGTATAACTCTTTTCTAGCTTATCTTAAATCACTAAATCATCACTTTTTAACGTCTCAATCTTTCTAGCAGCTGGACACGTGTGCCCTACTAATTGGGGAGACTCAGACACACACTCATTACCTCTACGTTAATTATTTTGCACACAACTCGGCTCACATGTTCATTTCTGCGGAGGGAGGAAAACCGGAGAAAACCCTAGTGGCATAGGAGAGAAGAACACATCAAACAAACTCTCACAGCTAGGCCACCAATGCCACCAATGCCATCCATGCCACCCATTACTTATTTTTCTTTGTGTTTTTTTTTTTTATCTTTCTTGTACAGTGTTCCCGAACTTGGACCTCATGTATAAGACATTGGATGAAGGAACTTTGATAAGTGGTATATTGGTAGACATCTTTGTTGCTACATACGTCAAGAACAATCCGGAACGATTTGCGATAAGCAGTAATCTTTTCGTTGCAAGATCGTACGATGTTGTGTACTCCCTTGCGTTTTATCTTGGTCGTGGAATTACAAAAGACATGGGGCTAGGGCAGGTCTCATCGTATCATTTTAGTCATTGCTTTCGACCAACATTTCAAGCTACCAACAACAAAATCGACGTTTATCGAATAGTAGACAAATACATCCAGCCGCCATCAGACGATGTAAGTCATGATCAGTAAATATTCAGTATTACGCAAAAAAAATTACATCTGTTGAACCGATTTACGAATTAACAGCTAGATACAAAACATTAGATATAGACTTATTGTAATTGGAGAGGTTTCGCGCGCGGACTTCCTGCTAGTATAAGCCAATCAGAAGCATTTTTTTGCATCGCCAACAGTTCCAAGATGGCGTCGTTCGAGATTCAAGTTGTTTCCCATGTTAACCCACGATAAATACGCCGGTCCTTTACATAACTTTACATTAAAAAAATATATGTAAATTGGACAACAAAAACTCCCTGCTGCTCTATCCACAGGCAGCCCAAGCAATTCACTTTTACAGTAGAGATCAACGTGAGGAAAAATCGATATTTTTTATTGAAATAAATTTGAACATATTTCAATCCTGTGTTCTTGTTAAACTTATTTGGTGTCATTCTGGGTGGTTTTTGAACGTTTTAGAGCATTTTTTCCTAACATTAGAGTTTTTCCTCACATATCTCTA